>JAVGVS010000052.1:2041200-2348700 GCA_032718565.1 Distichodus sexfasciatus | reverse complement strand
GGGAAGATATTGGTGTAATTGTGGCATTTCTTGGTTTCATTTATGAGAAGTTTCAGTTTGTGTTCTTCTGGGGTCGTAACAGCAGTGTTCCAGAAATAGTCATGGCTTATTTGACATTTAGGTAATAATAAACCGATTGTGGCCTACTGTGAGGAATATTGCATTGTGCATCAGCTGTAAAATCTGCTTTATTCTCGTCGACTCAACTTGAAGTGACAGTTTGTGCTCAAGTATGAGTCAACATGTTATTTTTTTGGTTTTCTTCTGTGATAGGTAGATCTTTTTTTTCTTTGAGCTTTTTTGAACATAATGACGCAAAACTAGCTAATCTAGAACTGGGCAAGATGGTCAAAAAATGAGATTCCAACATGCAACAAATGTTGGCTGTTCATCCAACATTAGGTCTTCATTAAGCAAAAAAAAAATTATTGGGATTGTTTTATGGTCCAGCACTAATTACAGTACTTAAAACCTCAAATGAAGCGGTCACTCGCTGATGGGCGCATAAGAAATAGTAACAACAATCAAAGGCTTCAAGTTCCCTATGCTTCAGTGTCAAATGCGTGGCCTTTTTACATTGCTGTTTTAGTTTTCAAGAATCAAGCTTCAAGATTCTTTATTTGTCACATACATAGTTACATACATAAGTACAGCATGCAGTGAAATGTGCCCTGAAAGATCCTTAGACTGTGCTTATCAAAAGATGGAAATGAGAAATTAGGAGTTAGCAACATGTTATGTTACAGAAATCTAACAATAAGCTAAACTAAAAAAACTAAAAAATAAATATAAGAATATATGTATGTTATATATGTTCCTAATAAAATTGAGACTATAGACCGTAACTGTACATGCACATATTATGGTAAGAAACTATATATGTAAAGTGCAATGTGCCGCAGAATGAACAAATAAGCATACAGTTCTTTAAAGACAGGTAGGTGACATAAACGTTGTTTTATTTTTAACCTCACCATTTGTTATTATTGCTGCTGATGTTTTACCATATTTTTGTCAATCCACATGTAGAAGAAAACAGCTACTGAATCTATTTAGATCAAAATGCAACATCTTTCTAATTATAACCTTTCTATACACATAGGAGAATGTGAATACTGAAATTACAAAGTAATTTGAATTAAAATTGAACCAAAATTGGTTAATTAGCACGAGTAAAAGTAAAGAAAGTACAGCAGTATATGTCTTTACACATACATCTTTCGTAAAAATTCTTTGAGACCACATTTTTTCTATATATTTTTATTTATACTCCATAGTTTCTTGTTTATTGTATGATTTCTTTAACTTAATCTGTTGTTAACTTCTAATTTCTAATTTGTTTATTTATTTTTGTTCAGTTTTCGTTTGTTCAGGATTGTTCAGGCCACATTTCACTACATGTTGTACATGTATAAGTACGTATGTATAATAAATCTTAAACCTTGAGTTATTAGCCTCATTGCAACATGTTTTGTAACAGTAAAAATGCAATCTTCTCTCCACACGTTGCAATCAACTCATGCTCCCCTGTTGTTGAGGAAAAAGAAATAAATAGACTGTGGTGATTGTCAAACCCATCAATAAAAACAATAATTAAGACGATGGTCCTCCGAGGGAGGACTTTTTTCGAGAATGTAGAATGTGTGTGTTTTGCGTGTGAGTGTATGTGTATCTGCAATGATTACTGGCATGATGTACGCCACTGGAGACAGGTTAATAAGTATACCCCGGGCTTGAGCCTCTCTCCAGCCATGTTTTGTAATTAGCGTTCATTTAATTTTCCTTTCTTCCACTGCGCATTCCGGCGGGAGTCGAGCGCAGTGCGTGCCTCCGGCCTTATTTGTTCCGTTTAGCCGAGCGCGTCTGCTTTGTGCCATTAAAGGAGGGATTAATCCTTTAAATTGCCCCTTTTCTCCCAACGAAGCTCCACTGTTAAGTTCCGGTTCCTCTGCCTCACTTTGCTCCCCCAAAATGGTTTAGAATGCTGATTAAAGAGTGGTTTAGATCTGAAAATCTGCTGAGTGTTTAAGGCTCTAGAGATGCTTGTGGCAACTGTCAAGCAGGGGAGAATGTTCCTTAATGTAAATTTTGCCGGAGCAACTAATCTGCCTCAATGTATAAACCAAGCCCCATGAAGACATTGATATGAATATTTGGTGTGGAAAAACTTTACTGCCCAAACCACCTCAAAGCCCTGCCCTCAACTCCACTAACCAGCGTTTGAGAATTAGCTACAGAAGCTACGCTGCAAACTACTTCCTGGCTAAAAGTAGCTAAGCTACAGCCCAATTATTGCTTTAATATAGTAGTTAGCTACACTGCTAGCTACAGCCTTTTAAAAGTAGCGTTGCTAATGATAAGCTACTGTAAAATGTACCCCTAATATGTATATATGTCTTGAATCAATGTAGAGTTTTGCCATGCATCAGTTGCTTTTAAAGCTACAGTGTTTTAAAAGTAACTTTGCTACTGTAAAATGTAGTTAAATTCATAGAGACGCTACTTGTAGTTAGCTACTGCCCAACGGTGGATTCGAAGAACTATTATACCCCTAATATAGATGTCTTGAATCAATGTACGTTTGCAATGCAACAGTTCTGTTTAAAGCTACAGCATTTTAAAAGTAGCTTTGCTATTGATTAGCTACTGGAAAAAGTAGTTAAGTTAGTAGCATTGCCAGTAGTTAGCTACTCCCCAACTCTGGTTATGTGTTTGTTGTAAGGACGTGGTATACGTAAAAATTTATCAGAATAACCAAGTAGTGTCTCTTACATCACAGTTTACTGTCAGAGATTCAGACAAACTCCCGCCTACAAGCCTCAGTCTAGACACCCACACACACACCCTGTCTTCACTTTATTGAGGAGTGGCAAGACTGCCTCCTAACTGTACTGTAAGATTTTGCCAGACACATACAGTTTGACTAAGGGAAATAAATAAGCACACAAGCTGACATTCTATCACTGTCATACCAGAAAAAGAGAAAAATACGGGTTTCATCTTCAGTGCTGTGCGGAAGTCTTGAGTCCTTTCTTCAGATTTTGCTTTCTAAGAGCCATACTTTCTAGTGTTCCTTAGTGTAGTCTTAAGGAATAGTTGCCAGTTCAAGTGTCTTTGGTTCATTTGTTTTTCTCATTAAAACCACAAACCAAATCTAAAAAAAAAAAAAGGCTTGCTTCTAGAGATGGGCCGATACCACTTTTTTATGTCCGATACCGATACCGATATTGTAAATTTAGATATCTGCCGATACCGATACAAATCCGATACAGTCCCAGTCTTTTTTTAAACATAAAATAATGCTTTAAAATGTCTGAAAATATGGCTGAGATTATTGTTATGCTTAAGGAAATGCTTGAATTAAATAGTGTTTTCCTACTAAAACAATGTCATAATTACACACACACACGTATATGCTAAATTATTTGTTCTCAAAAATTGTTCATTTAGACATATAAATATTTCTTCTTTCTTATTGATTACACTATAAGATTATAAAATTGAAAAAAAAAAAAAAAGTTTGATCAATTGAAAATGAAATACTGAAGTTTGACATTTTGAACCAATTTGGCCTATAAAATGAGCTGCTTTTGCAGAGCACTACATTTCCCACGATCCTCTGGGCACGCCCCGGAGCCGTGTCACAATGATGCGCTGGACGCGCGTTTCAGAATAAACGATGGAAAATCTATTGGAAAATCTAAATAAACGACACATTTTGACCGAACTGGAGCGTTTTGCGAGTAATGGCGCTCATGTACGCGGTCATTAACGTAGCACGCGTGTTTACATCGCGAAAAATGTCTAAGAATTTGTGGTGGGCATAGATTAATTTTTTTAATCTAGATTAATCTCACTGTAATCTTGGAATTAATCTAGATTAATCTAGATTAAAATGGCTCATTTGAATTGTGCCGAAGGCATTCAGAATATGTGTGCTACCCAAATAATGACTAAAAGTAAGTCTTTGAGAACGGGTTTCTCAAGCCAGGTTGTCGCATTAGACCAGGGGCTCATCTCCTGTTTCCAAAATGCATCACAAACTGCTTGAGAAAGCTGTTCTACTATGATAATTGGTGATGAAAATAAATGATGTTCAATAAGATGTACTTGTGTTTACTAACTGTTTATTCAGTTAAACATTTCACAGTAGGCATACACACAGGTTCGAAGACTCGTTCTCGCCCCCTACAGTGCAATTCGGCTAGGTATACATCCGCACAAAAATATCAAGGTGAAAGTCATCATAGCTTGCGTAGTATAGACCTAGCTCCCAACCCAACTTTGTGAATAGATTAACAGCGATATTTTTTTTAACGCCCGACAAGAGTCTCACGTTAACGCAGCACGTTAACGCCAATAACGACCCACCACTACTAAAAATGTTTTTATGCATTTACTTCTGTTTTAGTGCACAGAACATCTCACAAATACTTTTACATGCAGAGGGATAACGTCTTGTCTTGATCGCACCTCTTAAAACATTGTGTGTCACTATTAAGCCTCCGTGTGAAATACAAGAGGCGCATGCTCTAGCGAGTAAAATGAAATAAACGAAGCTTCGATTCTAGAAAAATTGCCTCGATCATTTTTGTAATAGAATTATTCGAGTTATTGCAACAATTGTTTACCGCAGTGCCACTTCCCATGCGTAACGAATTGAGTGTGCACGCATTTACAGATCGGCTCCATAGAACTGCTGTTTGAGCGGGTTATCGGGCCGATAGCGATCCACATATCCGATCAGCTACATCTCTACTTGCTTCTATATTCATCTCCAAAACCGAAATTAAAAAACGATACCGAGTTCTTTTCCATTTTTGCACTCAGGTGAAAAAAGGAAAAAAACTGACAACACACTTAAAAACCCAAAAACTCACAGATGAAGAAGAGCGAACTTCCAACTGCCAAGTAATTTTGGATTAAGTTTTGAATGCAGTTTTAAATGCAGGTAAAAAGGCGACCGCGTTCATTTGCACCCAAATATATCGGAACTGCAACCCTGAATTTACACTACTGCAGATATTAGCACACTGGCAAATGAGATGCGAGTAAAAAACCCAAGCAACAAAAAAAATCACTTTCTCTAAACAACACCTGGTCCTTTTAAAACCCAGAGGCTCTGGCAAAACAAGCATTGTCCCGATCTGCCTGCATCCTTTCACGTTGCCGCCAAGTGATGAAAAGTGAAAGCTGGTTTATTTTCATATGAAGAGCCAATCGGTGTCCAGAGAGAAGTGCAAGCCAAGTCTGAGCGTACAGAATGTTCAAGACTGGACGTAAAATTGTGTGCAGCGTGTGAATGGTGAAGATGGGATAAGTTAAAGTTAATCCTGCGAAAAGGGACTTTTCTTATTTTTCTTCTTTTCTTATCAACCTTTATGATCCTCTTGCTTATGTATAATAAAATTCATAAGACAAACACTAGAATGCAATGGTATCTAGATATTTATTATACATTTATAGATATTTGTCATTTTTCATAGTAAACACACCACAACACAGCACACAGTGCACCACAGCGAAATGTGACCTTTTAGCTAAAGATTAAAAATCTTATTACTACATTTGCTCCCCGTAAGGTTGTCAAAGCCATACCCTTGCATGTCCAACTCTCCCCCAGTCCCTTTTTTTAGGGCAGTATAACAAGCCGTCATTTAGAATCTGCTCCGTGTGTTGATGCGTGAGTCAAGCGACCGGTGTCCTTTTTCCTCCAGCGTCCAGACGGGAGATGTGACGCTCTCTTATTTAGCCCCTGCAGCTCCTCAAACAGCTCAAAGCCGTCATGCTGTCACATTACACAGACGAATCCTGGCAGCTGTGCAACAGAGAAAGTGAGAGAATTCAGCTACGGGCCACAGTTCAGCAGAACAACCATTCTTTTTTCATCTGCCTTGTATTTGCCATATGGCGGCATTTGGACCATAGCTGTAGACGTTTGCTTTGCTTGCTTTGCATGTGCTGATTTGATTTTATTATGATCACTAATCACTGTCAGACTGAATCCATGATCATCTTTCTGAAATATGTTTTAAATTTCAAAGAATTTCTTCTTAGTTTATTAACCATTTCTCCAAATAGGCATATATTACTCTAGCAAAGCGGAAATGTATTTACAAATGACTTTTTTTGTTGGTATTTGTGGTATGTATTGTTTTTGTGCATTTTGTCAGGAGTGAAACCACAATGCAAAAAATAATGTATTCAAAAAAAGATTTTAAAAATATTTTATTTGGAAGTTTCATATATTCAACCAATGTAAAAAATTAAAAAATAATAATTTTGTAAATTGAAGAAAGTCAGCTAATTTTGGGCAATGATTTCATATTATTATTATTATTGTTATTATTATTATTATTATTATTATTATTCTTCATCGTCGTCGCTGTCGTCGCTATCGTCATTATTATTATTATTATTATTATTATTATTATTATTATTATTATTATTAGTAGTATTATTATTATTATTATTGTAAATATATTAAATGTATAAATGTTTGAATATGCAGTATTATTTCAGTAACAGGTGATGGATTCTGCTTATTGTTACCATTAGTATTTCAGACTGGCCAACTTTTTCCCCCCTCTTCTGAAAGCATGAATAAAACACAGAGTATGGTTAGAAAGTCTGGGCTGAGGAACTTCTAGGAGGATGCATTCTGAGATAGTGAAGCGATCAGCAGGAGCTCATTCTCATCAGGCCAATCATTGAAAAAGGCTTGATGAATCTGTGTTTTTAGGGCTGAATTAGCACAGCGGAAGGGGATCGGCTGGAACGGCTCTCAGCTGGGGGCCTTCACGATGTTGCTGGGTTTTCTGGTTTTTTGATAATTGGTGGCAAGTGAATGTGTGGTAGAACGGGTCTCCTCTTCTATTTTCTATGATTCTGCGACTTTTAGAATAAAGGGATTTCAGATTCTCACGTCGGTTTTGGGGGTATTGGCAGAGTTGGTATTGACTTGAATGCAGTACCACTAACCACTACCATAATCAAATTTCTAAATCAACCATAACACTAGACAACCGACCTTGGATTCCATGGTTTTAGTTGACAGTGTCATTGTTGGGCATTTGTTTGAAATTTCAGTACATACATTAGAAGTCTTCTGAAATGTTTACGCATTTGGGCAAAATATACAGGTTATAATATGTTGGAAAATGCTGCGTTCTTAGTCATTTCTTGAAAGTGATGCTTTACCTTTTTGCCAGAGCAGCTGGTAGTTTAACAGTTATGGTGTTCGCCTCATCATCTGATGGTCGCCAGTTCAAATCCCGGACTGGTACTCATGACCAAGGTACAGTCCCCAAGCACTGCTGTCTGGGTGCTGCCCATGTCAGCTGCCCACTGCTCCTTCATGGGTGGGTGAAATGCAAATGTTGTGCTGCGCTGTTGTGTGTTCACAATGACAATCACTCTCAAGCCCCTTTTTACCGACTAACAGATATTAACAGTAGGTAGAAAATATTAGCCAGGCCTAGTTGTAGTGAGAAAGTGTTCTGATGTTTTAATGTTGTTTTCACAATGTAACTTTAAACCAAATTTGGCAGGAATGGTAAAACGGGCAGTTTGGGACTCACATTAGAATTCAGAATGGAAGGCTTCAGCAGAGCAGTTAAAGCAAAAATATCCATTAGCCTAGCAATAAAGACGGACGGCTAGAGGGAATATTTGTCCTCCAGATTTTGCTGCTCTGCAGTGGAGCCACACTAATGTTAAATACCAGCTAAGGTATGCTAATGAACCCCATTTTATATTAAAATGTTTGTTTTTTGCCATTGCTAGCTTCTTCAACCAACATCTTCAACTAACCATATCTTGGTAGAAGCGCTAAATTAGAGGAATGTTAGCTTTTTTCCTAGCTAACATTAGACTAAAATGATCTACAGTTGTCAGACTAAAGAGGATTATTTTATGTACACACGAGACCATTGTAGTTAATTACCTAATTCTACACTTTTTTGCACAGATCTAATTTCCCAGAGCTATTGTGTAATGAGTTAACAGTTTGGTTCCAAGTAGCACTGGGCTTTAAAGGTCTTTTTCGTTTTTCTCATTCTACCTTTTTTTTCTGCCAAAGTTTCAAATTAGAGATTTGGATCCAGTTTGGACCAGTTTGTCAGGACTGTGTGTTAGTGTGCATGGGTGCGTTCGCTTTTGTGTTGATTTTCAAGCCTTTCTTCCACACATCTCGCAGTCTAAAAACAGCAGCGGCGCCGTAGAAGGCTGTACGTCTTATTTTAAGCTCGTCTCCCCGTCAGGCGTAAAAGATGCTGAGATTCTCATCCAGACTGCACCTTGCTAATTGCTTTCCTTAATTTTCCTGCTTTCTCACACCTCCCAGCGTTCTCTCCTCCTGCTTTGCAACACACAGGTTTTCTGTAAGTTTCTTTTTTGGTCCCCCAAAATATGATACTGCCTAAATAAACGCATTAAAGGTAATGTTTTGTTTTTTAAAGAACTTGTTTTACAGCTTTTTGTAAGTCATATACTTGTGAGACAGAGGATTTTATGGGTCCAGATGTTTGCATCTAGTCAATCATTTACATTGCGGCTATAAAATGATAATTGCAGTTTTTACATTCCGCCCTTATGGGTGTCACGAAAATACGTTTCATATCCATTTGACGAAGGTTTCAGTCGAAGCACATGCATAAATGTCCAGCCTCCAGCTACTCACGTAACAGTCTTCGGTTTAAAGTTTGCCGAGCTTGTTTGATTTTATTTCATTCGTACTCAAATGAACAGACCTGGTTCTAATTGTAACTTCAAATTAATTGTTCATTTGGTTTTCACTGATGCAATGGTTTGACGTGCATCTATAGATTTGCGTGTGCACTGTACCGTGAGTTGTAGGAAGTGAATTAATGTGTATAATAATAGAAACATTGTCTGCTTTGAGAAGCATAGGCTGATCCGCTGTGGCAGTACACAATGTTCTGATCAGCGTATCGGACCTCCGGATTAACTGCCGTCATCAGGCTTCCGTCCTTCATGCTCTGTGCCTCAGAAGTCGACATAACACTCATCTTAAACTCTTCCCTATGTCATCTTGACCACTATCGCACAAAGCAATAGGGGTATCATTCATTTATCCAAGGGTACATTTATCAGAAAATTACCTTGCAAGGTATGAGACATACGAAGCAAACTGTGAGTCTTTGTTCAATATTGAAAGTACGACAGCAAAGCAACAGCAAATCATTGTCTCTTTAGTAAGCTTGAGGTACAGGCAAATAATTTAGCAAATCAGTGGCCATAAGATTTTTATTTAAGTGAAGAAATTTATTGAAAATATAAAGGCTACATTTTCGTTCGGTTATTTTTCTGTGTAGTCTGAGAATCCTTTTGAGATCTTTCTTTTAACGTTGTTGAATCATTAATGCTGTTTTATACAGAATTCATATTCTGTACGTGAGTAACTACATTTCAAATCCCTCAACTTTGTACCGATATGTAAGGCAGGATGTCTGGTAAATTGATGTAGAGAATATTTGTCAGGAAGATAAACATAGATAATAAACATAGATTCCTGTTAGGATCAGCCGTTCCATATGGGGCAGGGCTGGACTGGGACAAAAAATTGGACATTTTGGTCCAGACTGGTTCACCACATACGTGCAATCACACGCACCACCCATCTTTGCGCCAATCCCTACTTCTTAAAACCACCAAATCCATATAATCATTAGTAAATGGGAATCACAGAGATATTAAGACACTTCCAGACTTGCCATTTATTAACAGAGGTGGACAGTAACAAAGTACATTTACTTGAGTGCTGTACTTGAGTTCAGTTTTAAAATATCTGTACTTCACTTGAGTAGTGTTTTTTAGTATTTATGACTTTCACTTTACTACATTTGATAGACAAATACCATACTTTTCACTTCACTACATTTCTTTCAAGGTTCTCATTACTCATTACTTTCAAATCTGAAAATAGATATTTTTCTCCCTTTTCTGAAATGTGATTGGTTTTATTAGCTACCAGTGAAAGGTGAAAGTTGTCAGAGCTGTGTGTCCAGTATGGTCAGTGAAATGACTTTCTGTGGATTTGCTTGCCAAGTCCACTGCTAGGTTTGTCTTCTAACTGTATTGCATAATGATAGCATGCAAATATGGAGCTATACCAACATGAATAATGTTAACTGAAGTCTTAATGTTTTAGGCAGGTTGGAATATTAGTTTTGTTTTCTGAGCAGGCTGCATTTACAGCTATTGCACTGTCCTCCTGATTGACATACACATATGTGTGCACACTTCCAGAGCTGTGTCAGAACACTACCATGCTGTTTTGTAGATGTGTGTAGTCTTATAATTAATAATCTAATGACTGATTTTCTTTGTCAGTTCAGGTTGTGTTTGACTGTACCACTTTCACTTGTTTTGGCGTAATATTTAACCTGAAGGTATCTGTACTTTCACTTTAGTAATGAAGTTCGGTACTCTGCCCACCTCTGTTTATTAATACTATAAAATTGTACACTCCAGCGCTGACAGCACTACTATCTTCAGATGAAGATCCTACTTCTGCAAACATGTCAGTAAGTTTGGCACATTTAGCAGCGTCTGCCTGAAGCACTTATTTCTTTTTCTGGCGTAATTTCTCCAAGCCTCCCTTACACTTCTTCTCCATCTTTCACTCACTCACGCTACTGTTTGTTTGGTCGGACACACAGGGAACCTAAAGGGCAAAGTGTTAGAAGATGTGACTGAGTCGGCCCAGTGTCAATTAAAATAAAGAACCAATTGGTCGCTGATTTACTTGTTTTGTTTGTTTTTTTGCATTACGCCAGCACCAAAGTCAAAGTAAACTTTATTGTAATGTCTGCTATATACTGTACAAGTACACAGAGAGACGAGACGATGTGGCTCCAGCTTTAGCAAAGAGCAAGGCGCAAAGAACAAATAAGGCACATAGAATAAACAATATATGAACAGAATATAAAATATACACATTAAATTAGAAGTAGAAAGAGAGACAGTTAGCATGCAGTATTCAGCCTACCATTATGGTCTTGGAGTTTTCTTTTACACTGAATGTGCATGAGGTCAGTAACAGTGTTATGAAAAATTCTATACAGTCTATGACATAAAACAGTATCTCTTATAAAGTCTGACTAACATTCAAGTCGGATCTAGTAAGTGCAGATATTGTGACAGCAGTGGAAACTAGAGACTGTGCAATACTTTCAATAACTTGTGAAGATACAGTCATTTAGGAAAAGCAACCAGTGACATGTGCAGCAATGTTTAATGTTCAATAGTTGTGCAAATAAGTAGCAGCAGTGCAAAAATTGTGCAAATATTGTAGCAGCAATCGTCCCACTAGTCCGCCCCTGTATAGAGGAAAGGTTTATTGGGCTTAAAGTGAGATGTTTGGGTCGTTGTAAGTCAGTTTTCCATTTATTGGCTTTTTGATAGATCTCTCAGCTACCACACCAGTTGAAGATGTATTGTTGAGGACACATGACAGACAGAAATTTTTGCACTTCTTGGACTGGTTCTATTGAGCTGCACATTTACTTCCATATTCAAGGAATAGAGTGTTAGCAAGAAAAAGTACAGGAAAATGGATCAAATCAAACAATTTCAGCTTTTATTTTCATAGCTTATGAAGTCATCTTTTATATAGTGCGTTTCTCATATGACGTGTCTTTACGCCCAGATGAGTGCATGGGGAGTAATACCTGATTCTCTGAAAGCAAAAAGTGTTGAGCAGGGTCTCTACAATAAGGCTTGGGAGACAAGCGATCAGTGTTGTTAAGATTTTCAGGTACTTTTGCCATGTGTTGTGGTGTGGACATTATCATTTGATTGTGTTATTAGCAATTTTAGAGTTTTAATGAGCAAATTTCACAGCGTGTTGCATTCGCCTTCCAAATAAGAAAGTTTACTGCTTTTTAAGATTATTTCTGCCTTCTTTTCCAACCCTTTTTCCTTAGTTTTGCTTATGCATTGTTGTCATAAATTCCAACATTTTCATATACTTTGTACATCAGGTATGTCAGGAGGTGGACTGTCTGGCCGTCAGTCGCTCTGTCTTTTTTGTGTCCGCCCTTGGCCACGTCACCATCCACTCTACTCCCACTTTGCGAGAGGGAGGGAACGAGAGAGAGAGGAAGAAAAAGAGAGAGAGAGAGAGAGAGAGAGAGAGAGAGAGAGAGAGAGAGGGGTAAAACATCACCCTCATCCATCACAGAGACCCACACCTCGCCCACCTGCTAAAAATAAACCCCTATTAGCAGCTGTCTGCTGGCGCAGGGCACAGGAGATGTTGTGGGGGGTGGGGGGGGTGGAGCGGGTGAGAGAAGTGAGATCATAATGGGCAAAAAGGAGAGAGAGGGCAAAATGGTTAGAGAGAGACAGAGAGAGCTTAAAAAGGCTGAACAGGTTTTCATCCTCCATAAAGTCGCTGCAATTTTTCCTAAATGGGTTTCCTAAAAGTCGTTTCAATTTTCTAATATTTGTGTACACTTTTCCGACATTTTGAACAAGTTTTCACACATCATCGCTTCCAAGTGGAGACAAACATCGCGTTAGCTGTTTACAACAAAGTCTGTTATGTAGCAGACCATAACATATCAAATAAATACTCCGTTACACAATTGTGTTTCTGGAAATTAGTGTCTCATACGTAGTAGCTCTTTTTATCGGGCCAAGAGGCATCATCAAGCATTTTCATTTTCAGTGGAGCTCATTTCACTACTGGTCTGAAGCAAATCCACCATTCCAGATGTCAAGAAGGAATTTTAGAATTGCATGCATGAATTTTTGCAGTGAACAGTCATACTGTTATTCAACAGTATTCACACTTTTTCTCATTTCTACCCCTCCTACAGTTTTTGTGCTAGAAACTTTGTTCCAACTCTAAAACGTGCAGCCTATTGAGGTTACATGTTTTTGATACTCACACTCATTCTCACGTTCTGTCCAGTTTTCCGTTTCCCCCCCCCCGTCATGACCCGCACTTGTCTTTGAAAGCTGTCCTCTGCTTGCTTTCCCACAACGGTTAACATGGTTCTTATGCCACCTCAGACCACCTCACTGACCACGCATCTCAATCTGTTCCCACTCGCACTCGTCTTTTATCGTCCCTTGTTTTTGCCCATTCACTTCGATGCATTTTAATCAGTCAGTTTTCATGTCAAAGCTAAAAAAAACTTGGTCACATTGGCATTTTCTTGTGGAAATCTCTAGTGCATCTTTTGCATCTCTAGCTTTAATTAGCGTTGTTAGTGGGCTCTCACAAGCTCGTCTAGTGACCAGTTCGAATCCCTGACTGGTAGAAATACCACTGAGGTACTTATGAGCAAGGTACCGTTCCCAAGCACTGCTCCCTAGGCGCTGTGCATGTCAGCTACTCACTGCTCCTTCATGGATGGGACAAATGCAGAGATTTGGTTTTGGTGCACTGTGTGCTGTGCTGTGTTCACAATGACACATAATCCCTTCCCTTAAATTCACTTAGCAGCCCATTGTTAATGAATCTAAATATGAAAAACTCCTAAAGGAACTAAAGCTTTTTTTTTACCTTGTCTCTATTTCCCTCTTGTTTAAACGCTAAACGTTTTGGACGATCCCAATTAGCGACCCGTTTTTCTACTCACTCAAGAGCGACTTAATGAGCATCTGTCTCCCGGTTCTCACTTGGCACCTCCGGCATCGATGTTCTGTTCGGACTCTCTCTTTCGCTAACAGAGAACTGTGTTTCTGGACCGTAATTGGCCGAGAAGGAGTGTGTGGCACAAGTCCCACGACTCCAGCCACTACTCCAGGTGAACCAGGTCCCTTTCTAGTCATTGTAGACGCCGTCCGGCCCCGGGAGCCTCATCTATTTGTAGGTCAGACTCATGCAACAGGCTGGGCGAGCACCTGTGGCTTTCAGCGTAGCTACTCTCCCTCTTTTTCTTGCACATTCTTGCAGCCAGACACACATACACACACACTTGCACACACTCAGCTTGTGCAGTCACATCCATCTTTATCCCTCGGTGGCCCACACCTATCCCCCGGTTCTCCGGCTGGCCCGGTTTTAAAAATACCCACTCCATTACCATCTGAACATTATTTCATCCTGACCTGCTCCAAGACCAATTACTGACCCCGGCAGAGACTGAAAGCTTCAGACTTATGGTACTTTTCCAATGGCATCTGGATACGATACGCAGAATTTTTTTCCCATTATTGTCCACTTTCTCCACTATAGTAACATGTACCTGAACCATATCTGTACCATCATGGCTCTGCTGAGTTTGTCAGTGCTTATTAATTGAACAAACATGTAGAGCCCTTATAATAAAAAGAAAAAAATAAACAGATATTATTGTTTGAACAAGAGAAAGTAATATGTGTCCACGCTCAAGCAAAAACATCTCGTTCCCATTTGATACTTTTTGTGATCAAACACAAACATCTTGTCCTCGTGCTCAAGCAAAAACATCTCAATGTGATGTCATATGTTACGTGATCAAGGCCAAGACGTTTGTGTTTGCACATAAGTTTTGCTTGAGCATAAAAGGTATTGTGGAAGAACAGTATGTTCCGGAATACTAATGTTACTAGGAACAAAGTCAGTGCCACTCGCCATCTGTATTGCAGTTTTTAAAACCTCCCAAAAGCTTTTTTGTTTATTTGTTTGTTTATTAATTAATTCCTACTTGTTCAAACAGGTTGCATGGACTGTTTGTTTTGTCTAATTAACCAACCGTGGGGCTTGACGAGTTGCTTAACGAAGTGGTCCGTATTTATGGAGAGAAATAGATATCTCCAGACTTAAAAATATTCCCTGCACTCTCCAATGCTTGCTGGAGGATTTTGGCATGTTTTGCTGCTTAGCAACAAGAAAGGACTTTATGGGATGGTGTGTGTGTGTGTGTGTGTGTGGGGTCAGGTTTTTAGGTTCTTGTGGGCGTGATTGCTTCTCAATTGATAACAATTTGACAGTTATACGCTCTGTGTGTACCTTGTAAAGACGGTTCTCATAAGGAAGAAATGGTTTCATAGAAAAGTGTAAGCTTAAAAAAGTTATTGAAAGTGAAAGTGAGTGATTATTTGTCATTGTGGACACACCACAGCACACAGTGCACCTCAACTAAATGTGACCTCTGCATTTGACCCATCGTGAAGAAGCAGCGGGCAGCTAACAAGAGCAGCGCCAGGGGAGCAATGCTTGGGGATGGTGCCATGCTTATGAGTACCTCAGTGGTAACTTGATTGGTCCTGGGATTCAAACCGGTGACGTTTCGATCACGTGGCGAACCCTTACTGCCCCCAACATTTCTGACCAACATTTCTGGCCAACAGTCTGATTTCAAGCACTGAACTGTACAATTGCAAAAATAGACATTTTATGATTTACTGTTAAAGCTGTCGTCAATATATCGTTCATAATGTTGATATGAATATATGTGAGTGAGTGAATATTTGTCATTTGTCACAGCACACAGTGCATCACAACAAAATATGCCCGGGGAATAGTGCTTGGAGACGGTACCCTGCTCATAAGTACCTCAGTGGTACCTATTCTGGTCCAGGATTCGAACTGGCGCCCTCCCTAACTGTTACGCTAATGACTGCCCCATGTTGTTTGTTATCAAGTCGCAACATATTTTAGCTACACGTTTAATATGCGAACCACTCTGTTGCAAATTTAATTCTGTGAACGATTTTTACAAATATGTCAGCATTTCATGGACGAGTTCTTGGCAGATGTACTGAGGTCCATCTTTTTATTACTCATGGCGTGGACAGACAGATTGATAGACATAACTTTAGTTAGACAGATGGACTGAAGCACAGACGAACAGAGTTAGCCAGTCAGAATGTGTTTGAACCCAGTCCAGTATCAGTGTTGAAGCAGACAAGTTACTATGATATTCTGCGATAATATGGAGAGGGTGGTGAAGGGCAGCGTGCCATTGATTTGTCTCTTTTGATTTATGAATTATACACACACTCACTCGCACAGATTCACTCTTCTTCTGACAGGGATTTGAATCTACATGGATTAATGCATCTAATTCATGATTAAAAATCCAAATATTTTTCTTTTATTAAATATATTTTTTCTTTTCCTAAACTTGCATTAGAGTCATTAATTTGTAATTTGGCAGTGTTAATAATCTTGATTTTTTGGGGGCTAGAT
Organism: Distichodus sexfasciatus; assembly: GCA_032718565.1. NCBI lineage: Eukaryota > Metazoa > Chordata > Actinopteri > Characiformes > Distichodontidae > Distichodus > Distichodus sexfasciatus. The sequence continues at coordinate 2,332,550 of JAVGVS010000052.1, read as the reverse complement.
CAAAGTTAAACTCCTGTGGTAATGTTTCTTACTTCATCCTTGCACCTGTCTGATTAGGTTGTGTACTTGTGATTTCATACGATCCACACCCACCGTTCTGTTGCGTTGACTTTGTGGAAAATTTAAAATGAGCTGATAAAAAGAAGTGACAGCGAAGTTTGGGGTAAAATATGCAGCGTGAAAGTTCCGTCTCTATAACTGACACAAGCTGAAAGCGTTGCTTACTTCCTAATGCAAAATCCAACATGCAGAAGATGGGTGTTCACAGCTTGACTCGCATTTTGCTGTTCATGGAGTTTATTAGCAAATTTGATGTCCTGACAGGCGTTAGGCTCAGTTCTTTGTAAATGGTCTGAGCTTTTAATGAGGACAAGCTAGAAAGTAGAATCATAGTTTTTGAGTAATTTGCATGAACTCAAAGTTTGAGGTAGTTTAATTGTTCACTACAACATGCTTTCAAAAGAGGGATAGTTGGTTTTGTGACGTTTCTGGCCGTAGTGTTTCCTCCTCACCACCGGAGTCGCTCTGGAGTCCTTGTAGGTCAAAACTTAGCAAAATAAATACAGGTTTTAGCCCTACCTGTTCATTAACCTTGCTGTGTACTGAGACTTCTTGTTATTGAGTTTGTGTGGTTCATAAGGAAATCGTTAAGTTATCTCAAGATCACATATAATGTATAATGTATGTCTCAGCATTTCTTGATCACAAGTATTTCTGCTTGACAAAGCTGAAAACACAAACCCTCTGCCCCAAGTGACTTGACAATTCTACAGCACCAATAGACAAATTGCTATTTCGACTTTTTAGACTATGCAATGGCCTGTGATAATTTTTTTTTAAGTGTTTGAATGTGACAATAATTATGTATTGCCAAGATACTAAACTTGTCACGGGATCATGGGAAAATATCTTGTGATCTTGACAATTTTGCAAGAAGAAAAATACTGTTTACTCATGTTCCCATCCACTTCCGTAGGTTTGACACCTTTTTGTATTTTTTGGATTTGCCTCCTTTTGTCATTGTCTGTCTGTTGCGATTGTTGCCTTCATTTTCAAGTTTTGTTTCATCACAGCAAATGTCAAAAGGGAGCTTGTTTAGTCAATTAATTGTCCTGATCCAAATGGTTGTTTCAGAAAAGAATCTAAAATCTTTTAGATATGTTATCTTTGGTTCACAGTAAGAAAAATGATCCGCATTTTAAATGGATTATTATATTAAACAGTGGAAATCTGTAAATTTCTCGATCCCCTGGTTAAACAGTTAAATTGAAGACACAAAAGTGAATGTTTTATCGCTTGCGCAAAATGAATCACTTGCCACAAGTATTTTTTGTATTTGCCTTCATTTTTGACATTATGTACGTGAATAACACAGGTCAGTGACCTTTATACAACCAATGTTTTTTGCCTGGTATTTTTTTGGGGCCACTATTCGTGCAGATTTTCGCATTTCAGCCCATTCCCAACCCTCTCACCCCCTGCCGGACGACACGTACCCGAGTGACAGCGACGTCCGCCGAGGACGATGTGGTCAGAGGCACTAAAAGTCTTAGCAGCTCCCCAGGAGAGAAGACTGCCACTTCCAATTAGCCAATGGGCCATGAAGAGCTTGCGTCCTTCAGCATGGTGACATTGAAGAATGTCCTTTACTGGCTGCATAGTGAACGGCAGGGAAAACACACTGGGATGCTGTCCACACCTTCTGGACGAGCAAGATATTAAAGAAATATAAGGGATATAAGGATGTGTTGATGCTCTTTTATGACATCAAGATGCACTTGGCTTTTGCTGTTAGACTGAGATCTGTCCCACATCTGGATAGAAGTTAGGGCCGGGCAATATCACCTCAAATCAATATCACAATTATTTGGACGTATTACCTTAACAGTTATTTAAATTTTTGTTTTTGCCTTCATAATTCACTGACAAGGTGAGAATTTTTTTTGTTTTTGTAGCATTTGTTTTTGTTTTGTAGTCCCCTTTTTTAGGGGTCAGTAATTAATATACACTTGGTTAGGGTTAAACCTGAATCTAAACCAAATCCTAACCCTAACACACTCCTAAACCTGACCTTAATCTTAAACCTAACTACAAACCTAATCCTACCTCTATTCTGAATCCTGATTAAACCAAACCGTTACTGGATATGGAAAGAATCATTAGAGAGACTTGTTTATTGGCAGTCAACCAACACATGACAGGACTCTCAAAATAAAGTCAGGCCTAATTATCTTGACTTTTTCTGAACCACAACTCAGTCTTAACTGAGGTGGATAGTTAGAGAGATGTGTGCCTCCCTCTGTCGCTCTGCCATTCAGAGTGTTTTTCACGTCGCCTGGTTGGCTTTGACACTTCACTGTCTGTCGCAGGGATTGTTTCATTAGCGCCTAGCGTCTTCACATCACTTAACAAGTGGATCTTCAAAGCCCAGTGTCATCTCTCCGGCTTAACCTAGTTCTGTAATTAGGAGTTTAGTTTACACTAAGTGAAGTGTAATTGTTGTAGATGTCACTTTTGTCTCTCTCTTTCCTTCTTATTCTTTCTAGCTATCAGTGGTCAACTCTGTTTTGCAGGAGCTGCGGTGTTTATTGCCAGCAGGCTTGGTGGACGCTAGGTTTAGAACAAGCTACAGCTTTAGAACAAACACAAAAGTACAAATCCCTTATGCTCATTTCCAGTAGCTAATGAAGATTTCAGTTTGCTTTTGGGAGACGCACCCCAGTAGAGGTTGACAGTATGGTGGTCGTTTTTGGTAATAACAGTTCAGTCACTGTATTCCAATACTTGTTTAGAATCTTTTGCTGGAGTTATAAACAGTGACACTATTATCTGTAGTTAGCTTGTGTTGGCTAATAACATTGGCACAGGCAACTTACTGGCAATGTCCTAGTGGTGAACCACTCATGAGTATAGGTCTCTAGAACTGCTAACTGCTCTAGAACAAGCAGAAATTTTAATGCTACTTTGATATTAATCTCACTAGCAGTATTATGGAAATGATAGTTAATTAGCATCTAAACCTATCCTAAAATAGCCTTTGGAATCATTTTGAAACATAGGTAATAAAGAAAGAAAGCCAAATGGAATGTTTATAATTAGTGCAAGGGTGAGAGGCATCTGAGCATCACTGGCAAGGAACGAGATGGGGAGGAAGATAGAAGGAAGGAGGGACGCAAGTAGCCCTCGGCCCCTTCGTTAGCTTCCCACCGCTTGGCTCCTGCGGGTCGAGATGTAGCTATGAGTTTGACCTTCCCTTTCCCAGCACGGCTTGAATTTGTGCCAGATGGACACATGGCACGACCACCCTTGTCATACCCTCCTTCTCATTTTCTCACTGTGTGTCCTTTTCACCTACATCATTATGTCACTGCTAAAATCCTTGTATTTTTAGAGAATGTAGTTGCATTTTTTGTTGAAATGTTGAAGACATTGTCATGGGAGTCTTGGGGTGGGCCTGATTCACCAGTATTTTCTTAAATGTAAGTTAATGTGAATCTTTGTCATTTTCTATCTTTCTTATCATAATCTCAGGAAGAGAAAGGTGAAGAAATGACATGAATAATAGAGAATGGCTTGGACATTTGAATTTTTTTTTTTTTTTTTTAAATAGCTCCTAAACATGTTTCTAGCAGCAATGTGGTGTCTCTAATGGACACATTGGGTGATTTAGTTGAAAATTTGGGAGTTTTAATTTACTACCACTGAGTGTCAAATAACTTTTTTCAGTTCTTGCATCAGGGATTCTGTCATGTCCACAGTCCTGCTGACTGATGTCTTCATCTTTTGTGTCATGACTTGGTCTGATAGAAACAGTCCTTTGTGCATATTTTAATATTTCCCCGACTTTTTTCCCCATTACAAAGAGAGTCAGCCTTTTACACTTTAACGCAGCAGACATGAGTTCACGTGCTTCAGGGTCAATGCATTATTCATATGGGATGTCCTTTTGTGTGTGTATGGTTCTGGCATGTATCTGCAGGCTATGTTTTATTGAGGTGGGACTGTCACATGGCAAAAAAAATGTTGTTTCTTTGATACTGTTTTTGGGTATAGAGTTTATATGTTTGTATATCTGAAGCTGTGTATATGGAAGCAGAATTTCTTAAACTTGAACTCAGACCTGACCCAGGGATTACAAACGGCTCTTCATGACTAAATGTATTATAGTAAATGTATTCATCATATTATCATTCATTCATGTATATCACTATATATATATATATATATATATATATATATATATATATATATATATATATATATAATATATATATGAATGAATATTATGCAATTATATATATATATACTATATATATATATAAAATCTGTGGCCAATCTAACTAAAAACATTAATACACAAAAATACTACTTATTGTTTTTTAATTAATTAGTGAAATTCTTTATTTTCTGTATATTAGTGCACAATATCAGATTTGCCGATATTTTCATGCTTATATCTACAGATACTGATACCGATGCAGATAAATGAGGAGACAGAGTCGAGCGTGAGCGCAGGCGAGTTGAGCACATAAAGACAAAGATGTTTTCTATGAGGTTCATGCATGTAATTTCCAGAATTTTTTGAGTTTAGCGTGTAAAAAAAAGTGATTTTGCTCAGACTTTTGGCACAAAAATAACGCCATACATTTTAAGACAGGAGGTTTGGACTGTATCAAAATCCCACCTCGAACTTTGGACATGCCTGGCACAAGCGCTACCTTTCTGTCGTACAATAAATGCGTCATCAAATATCGGCTGGAAATATTGGGGAAATCTGATCAGATGCCGATGGCTTACAAAAAACGTTTACAATTATGGGTCAATTCACCTTCATTATTTCGCTCCCTAATTAATAGCCAAACATATTGCTTTTATTTTTTGAATAATTCACTGCCTTTCTTCATTGTTCATTCATTTTTGGCATCCACAATGTTTTGATCTCCCAGCGTGTGGACATGTGCTCATCTCAGCGGTCAGTACGCTTGACCCACAAACTCAAACCCGGTCTTGGTCTGTTCATTCCACAGGACGTCGCCGCTTTGCTTTCCTGTACCACTAATAGCACTGTTGCTCCTATTAGTCTTCCCTGCATAGCTCTCTCTCTCCCTGTCTCTGGTCTCTCTGAATCCGCTGGTGGCTTAAATCCAGATGGAGCTATTTTTTAGCATAGAACTTAGTAAGATCCCCATGGGGTTGATTGTATGTAATGAGGAGAGTAATTGTAATTCTGTCTCTTCTTTCGTTTTCTGTGGCACTTTGTCACGCTCATATCTCTCCTTCCAACAGGGACCCTACTTGAGCCAGTCCAGAACCCCCCAGCCCTTCCCAAAAAGCGTGTGGTCTGGTCTACAAGGAGCCCATTTAGTCTTGTTCTTTCAAGCTGGCATCCAGACATTCTTTTCTGTGATTTTCCCTTCGTTCATTTATTCATTCATTAGTATTTCATTTAATTCATTCAACAAGCTCCAGACCGCGCCGGATGGTTCTCTCATCATCATGGCGACTTCCTGTACCTTGAACCTGAAGTCAATTCTCCCCAAATTCTATCAACATATGGACTTTGCCTTTCTGAGAGGGAGAACTGCTGGATAAGGATTTATACCAGCAAAGGCGGTGCCTCTAAAGCAATAGTCGCCCCACTCGGCTCTTCAGACCATACTTTTGCTTCTGAGTGATGCTGCTGCCCGCGCCACTCAACACTGCTGAAGCATACCCGAAACCTTACCAGGAAGACCATCAGAAGTCTGGCCCAGTGAGCTGTCTCAGCACTCCAGGACTGCTTTGGTGCAGACTGGAATGTTTTTTAAAGAAAGCCCGGCGGCGTCTGACGGCTGCGTTAACCTGGGCGAGTTTGCAGAATCTGCTTCGACTTGCACTGCATCTCCCAAGTGCATAGAGGATGTTGCAGTCTGCAGAAGAACATCTCTGCACTAGGAGATAACGAAAAGCCCTGGTTCACAACACAGGTGCGTCGCTGCTGAGAAGAAGATACCTTTCCGGTCCGAGGTAAAAGCTGCCCACTCAGAACAACCAGGGCCTAACCTCTCTCGCCTCTATCCGTCAAAACCGTAGCGCGCAAAGATCTGGAACCATTTCAACAGCACAAAAGATTTCTACTTGAGCTATGGCGGGCATCCAGGCTGTCACCAATACAAGCCAGCACCAAGCAGCTGTAGGGGGATGCCACACTCCCTGAGGCCGAAGACAAGTTCTATGCGGTTTGATGCACTGAACAACACGCCAGGCAACGGCAGCCGCGCCTCCATCACCGACCAGACCATCTCCTCTGCCTGCAGCTGGCGTGAGAGAACCCAACCATGCAGGTCAACCGCGAAAAGCTGCTGGTCTGTTTCTTCATTCAGAGTGCGTGTGCTGAGACTCGCTGACCAACTGGCGAGTGTTCCGGACATCTTCAACGCCCGGCTATGAGCCAGATGATAAATCTGGCGTGCTTCAGGTCCTACCATCATCCCAGTGCCAAAAAATCTTCAGTTTCCTGCCACAGACCTACCGACTGCTCATCAGCCCCATCACCATAGGTGCTGTGAGAGACTTTGTCATGGCACAGGTGAAAACAACCTCCCCACTCACTGGACCCTCTGCAGTTTGCCTACTTGCTTTAAACAAAATTAGAGCTGAGGAATATACGATATCCTGCCTTCACCTTTCCTCTCACACTTGGACAATAAGACTCTTATATTGGGTGCTGTTCCTGGAGCTTTGATTCAGCATTCAACACCATCATCCCCAAAGGCTGTGTATGAAAACTGAGCAAGCTGGGACTGAGCACCTCACTCTGTAACTGGATTCTGGATTTCCTGTCAGAGAGACCTCAGTCCGTCCGAATCGGCGACAACATTTCCAGCACCATCAGGCTGGCGATGCAGAATACTCCGGGCTGCGTTCTCAGCCCACTTTTCATTCACACTCTGACTCACGACTGCACCGCCTGCACAGCTCAAACCACATCATCAATTCGCCGATAAAACCGCGACGTGGTGGGGCTCATCGCTTAACAACGATAGGTGGTATGGGAATGAGGTTCAGCAGCTGGCTGCCTGGTGCAGTGAACTAACCTGTCGCTGAATGTGGACAAAACAAAAAAATAATCGTCGACTAGAGAGAACTTCGCTCCACCACCACTCAGCATCACGGCCGCAGTTGAGACTTCAAAAAACACCAAGTTCCTGGGAGTTCACATCTCAGGCAGTCTCACCTGGACCACCAACACCACCTCCATCACCAAAAAAAGGCCCAGCAAGCGTCTCCACTTCCTGGGGCGGCTGAGCGAAACCAGCCTGCCCCCTCCCACCCTCACCGCGCATTCTACAGGGGCACCGCGAAGCGTCTGACCAGCTGCATCTCTGCTGGATTTGACAACAGTGTATTGCCGATGTCCGCGGCGGCTTCAAAGTGCGTCGAGCAGCCGCGCAACATCTTCGGGCGTCTCTTCGCGCTGCAGGACATCTTCTACAAAGCGCTGCATCAGAAAACCTCCTGCATCGTGCTCGACCCTCTCCACACCCTTCACACAGACTGTTCACCTCGCTTCCCATCTGGCAGGCGGCTTTTCGCGGCATCGGGTCTCGATCCTTTCCAGGATCGTGATGGCTTCTTTAAACCATCAGACTTTTTGAACTCACTCCCTGCCATCACCGCTTCCCCCACGCATACGCACGGACTGTGAAAAACTGTTTCTATTCTGCACATACTTTACTGCACCTTGCCTTTACCACTGTCACTGATACTATCTTCTGGTATGACACTGCACTGCTGCCACTTTGCACAAACATTATATATGCTGCTTCACGAATGTTTGCATACACTGGACATTGTACATAAATAGCGAATAAGTATCTGTCATATTATAACCTTCTACCTCACATCAATGTAAAATGTCCAATTTGCACCTGTTTAAATGTTTGCATATTTGCACACTACTGAACATTGTATAAGAAATGATCGGATAGTATCTGTCTATTACTTAACTCCTACCTCTTGCACCTCAGTGTAAATGTCAATTTCAACATATTAAGAAATACTGCATCCTGACTTGACAAACATATTTACCTATGTCTGTCTCCCTGTCTGAATCTAAAATGTATATTGTATCAGTATTCTGGTTTAAAATGTATGTTGTTTAATATGTATGTTGGTATTTTTACTATTATTATTTATTCCATATGCCTAGTCGTGCCACCTTTCTATTTTATTCTCTATTTCTTTTTGTTTGTTTGCACTGAAAATAACCTAGACCATAGTCTCTAGTCTCTCTATGTATCTGTACAGTATATAGCAGAAGACTGACAATAAAATTGACTTGTTTTAGCTTTACTTTTGACTTGACATTCATCCAGTTTCTAACCATATATATTATATGTGATAAAATTCTCTTTGTTTAATAATTTAATTAATTCAATAATTTTCTTTCCTGCATTCCTCCATTCACTCATTTCATTGTCCTGTCTATCTAACCTTAACATTAACATTCTTTTGGCGAGAGACGGCCAGATAAGACGTTATTGACTTCTTTTGCTCTCTGTAGTCGCCCACGTGCTTTGGTGGATGAAAGCGGGGCTGATGAATAAAGGCAAAGGAGCAGTAAAGTCGGAGGAGAGAGTGAAGGATAGAGAATTGAAGAGAAGAAGGTAAACGAGTGGAGAGGAGGGAGCTAACGAGAGCAGAATGAAGTAAAGATTTGTGCCTGACCTCTATTTTACTATTAATGGAAGTCACGCTGCAGTCCCATGCTCCCACTGCTCATCTCGCGGCTCCAGGTCAAAGTTTATGGCTTGGTCAATACGTTCAGGTCCAGAGAGAAATACACATGATTTATTCCATTTTATTATTTTAATTAGTAAGCTCTTCTAATTTGGCTAGCTTGAGGCTTGGGTACTGATTATTTCTCTATTGGCATGAATGTTACACTCTTAACTCAATCATGACATAATCCAGCATTCCTCAAATTGAGGAAAAAGACTAATAACATAAGCTAATTACTAAAGATGAAAGATTTAACAGTTGATTTTTTTAAGTAACAAATTATTTGTAGGCATGTTTTGATAAATAGACTGGAAAAAAATGTTTATTTAAATACATTTTGATCTTTTAAATATTGATTGTTGTTTCATAAGGATTTTCGCTTGTTACAGTTAACTTCAGAAGTATTGTTTTTATATTTTCTTATTTTTTTATAATTAGCTTTGCAAAATAAAGTCAATAGCCAATACTGCCATTTTTGTGTAAGTTATGGTGGTCATAATTAACTGAAATATTAACATAAATATTAAAATTCATTTTTGCAAGATTTTCTTAGCTAAAACTATATGAAAATATTAGTATTAAGGTAAAATATGTTAATTTAAAATGCAAATTATATACAGCACTGCCATATACTGTCTTTTTGTAACATTAATATATTAAATATATTAATTCATACGTTAATATGCTCAAAAATCTGAATCCGTTTAGACTGTTTTATAATTTTGCAGAAATTTCTACATTTATTACAACTTAATGGCAAGGTTTGTGCTTCCATATTTTCTGTTGCATTAACTGTTAGTGAGTGCACTTACTTACGGTGACTCGTGCATTAATTAACTATTAATATATGCTTGTTTGTTTACCGGTATTCTAAAATGAAAAAATAATCTCTACCTGAACGTGATCTAACAAGAGTTGCCAGATCTAACAAGAATCCAGTCACTGTAAAAACAAATCCTGCATTATCACCCTCAATACACCGAGCAGGGATAAAGTCAGGCTCGAGGTGAAAAGGATGTCACCTGACCGGGCGGCGGTTCTGAGAGCTTGCTGCGTCGCCATGGGGACTGCTGCTTCGTCGCTGTCACTGTGGCAACCGGCCTCTCCCGAACACAATGAAGCGGCCGATTGTTGCAGAGAATCACTAACGCTCTCTTTCCATTCCCTCCATCCTTCCCTCTCTCCCTCCCTCCCTCCCTCCCTCTCTTTCTTCCCGTCCTTGCTAGGAGACAGTGATGTTCCTCTCATTCTGCAAGTTGTTTCTCCTCTCTTCTCTCTCTTAGCTGTTTTCCAGACACAAACTGGAAGCAGCGTGAGCCCCACAACCTCTAATATCACCATATCAGCAGGACAAGGTCACCATTCTCTCAGGGTGGGAGGTTGTAAGAGCAACACAAGAAATGGATGGAGTTAAAAATGGAGGGAAGGAGGAAATGTTGTTGAATCAGCCAGTAAATGACTGAGGAGGGAAGGAGGAAGTGATTTTTGGATGCAGTTAGATCTGTATCTAGTGCAGCAATTGCTAGCAAATCATTTTGCTAGTTTGGTATTATAACCAACATCGTTGATTGTTGACACCTAGCTATTTTAAGGCAAGGCAAAATGGCCAACTTTAGAGGAGCTGTACCTGTATGGCTTGCAATGGTCTCAGTCTCATCTCGGTCTCAGCCGTTCAGAGTCTTGGTCTTGTCTCGGTCTCGCCACACTCTGGTCTTGGTCTGGTCTCGGTTTAGGTGATAGCTATCCTGGATAAGGACCAGGACCAGGATTACCCACCCCTGCTTTAACAGGATGTTCTGACTGATCGGCAGTGTTGGGCATATTACTATTAAAAAAGTAATTAGTTCTAGTTAATAGTTCATTCTTTTATTCATTTTCTAAACCGCTGTAATCCCAACTGGGGTAACTGAGTTACAGCATTATGAAAGTAACTAGTAACCAGGGAAAGTAACTGTGCTGATCGGTGAGGTGAATCATGTTACATGGCAGTGTGTTACATACTGTATTAGGCAGTAAGGAAACCTTTTGGCTTTGAATTCGATGTGTTTGAAGCACAAAAATGGGCAAGCATAAGCATCAGAGTGACTTTGACATGGATTTAATTGTGATGACTGGGTCAGAGCATCTTTAAAACTGCAGCTCTTCAGGTCTATAATGATCAGGAGGCTGAAAAGTGGTCCAAGAAAGGAAAATTGGTGGGTCGTGCGTGTTAAGACTCATTGATATTAGGGCGGGGTGGGGTGAAAGCTGGTCCAATAGAACATCTGCTGTAGCTTAGATTGATGAAAATGTTGGTTCTGACAGAAAGGTGGCATCACAGTGTGTTGCATAAGGAGCTGCATAGCTGCAAACCTACTGATTGGTGTATGTATTATGCCCCCATGTTGACTAGTCCACCAAGCTGTTAGACTGTGATGATTCATGGGTTTAAGCCCGAGTTACCACAAGTTGCTCCAAGGAGGCTGACCCTGTAATTAGGGAAATTAAGTCGCTCTGGAAAGGGACATATCGTGAATGTTGTGAATTAGAATTGTTTCGATAGATACTGGTGACTTGACCTAGAAAACGTGATTACAGATGTTGCACCCTTCAGCTTTAGGGTGTGCTCCCTGGTTCCTCTCCCTGGATGCTTTCCCCAAGTGTTTGTTATAGATGTTTGTGAAGCCAGATGTAGGCAGACAGCTCAGTAATTTCTCTTTGAGGACGTCATTTACATTAACAAAGATTTTCGCTTCATTGCACCATCATGAACACTATGATCGTGATCTTGCTCAACAACAACATTATTGACAGATAGATTACGGACTGATGGCTCTGCATGCGTTGTTTTTTGACGGAACATGTTACCGCCATAGTTGACATCAACTTGCCGCAGTTAGAGAATAACAGTTAGAGAGTTGGCCCTGTGATCGGAAGGTTTCCGGTTCAAGTCCTGGACCGGTAAAGGTTGCACTGAGATACTGAAGAGCAAGGTACCGTCTCCAGGCACTTCTCCCTGGGTGTTGCATGTCAGCTGCCCAGTGCTCCTTCATGGTAGGGTCGAATGGAGAGATTAGATTTCATTGTGGTTCACTGTGTGCTGTGGTGTGGTGTGTTCACAATGACAAATAATCACTCATACACTAAGAACATAAAGTATTCTGCTGAGAAAAGCCTTCACTTAAACCTAACAAATGCTCCATTATTATAACAGTCCACCCAAGTGTAAGCTCCAAATGACTTTTAAAGGGAGTGGGTGTTGGGACACAGTCTAAATACTTTGAGAAAATGTTTTGATAGAAATAGACTTGCTGTGTGTACTCAAAAGTGTGTGTGTGTGTGTGTGTGTGTAATTCTGAACAGGACAGCCATTCCTCTTTTTCACCATGCAGTTCATTCAGGTTTTGAGAATACAAATGACGGTCATTAAAAGCCCAAGATCCTAGCATCCCTCGATAGATATCATAGTGCTATCTCACTCATTACACACACACACACAGTTTGTTGGTCTGCACTGAGGGAGTGATAGTGAATCCACTTAAGGGAATGAGTTGATTCATCCTAGTCCAGATCAGTAAGCCGGCGTCATAAATCATTCTCCACTGTTTTAAACTCCACACATTTTTTCACACCACATTACCAAATTCATAGTATGTGCTAGCGTTTGTGTTTAATGTACATTTAACTTCTATGACAGAAAATAAAAGGCATCACTGTCTTTCTTCCCTGTCGCTGGGTTTGATCTAAGAATAGCTTTAATTGAATTTTATTACCAAGATTTTCTTAATCCTCCAGAAAGGCTAATTAAACAGCTGAAAGAGTGTGTGTGCGCTCCTCTCCATGTGTGAGGTTGGCTGATGACCCAAAGAGCGATTAACAGTCTCACCTCTCTAAAAATAGGCGTTCATTAGGTTAATACCGCCATTCATTGACTTTTTATACTCGAACGTCAGAGTGCGAACGATGAAATGAATGGTCGTTGGGCTTTGTTACATTGTTAAATGAACAGAAGTGGAGTGTGGGATTTGTGTCAGTGACCTGTGGCATTTTCATCACTACTCTGTTTTTGGAGATTAATTAGAACACAGGTGTTGTAGGTTGTAGTGGTCGGAGGCTTAACTACAAGTCATGCTTTAGCTTTTTAGTTTCTTTGATAGAATGTCATTCACTCAGTCGCATTAGTTACACAGGACGCAGATGCACAGGTAAACATCTGTTTATTCAAATAACAGTTAGTAGCATAAGGGTTAAGAAGCTCACCCCAGGTCACCGGTTCAAATCCTGGACCGGTAAAGGTACTCATGAGCAAGGTACCGTCCCCAAGCACTGCTCCCCAGGAGCTGCACGTCAGCTGCCCCCTGCTGCTTCACAAAAGGTGCAATCTGGTTGTGATGCACTGTGTGCTGTGCTGTGGTGTGTTCATTTTCACCTTTTAACACTTTGTAATCGCTTACAAACCAAAACTCAGGCTCAACTTGAGCTCAAACTAAATAGTAGGTTAAGTGTTCGAGGAAACACTCAGAGTAGCCCTCAGTCCAACCGAAAGAGTCCAGACAGACAGATAGGGAAAAAGTGAGAACACTTTAGTTGACGATCTATCACGAGGCCAAACAATAAGGGGGCTGTAATGACTTACAGTGATCTAAACATCTCACTTTATATCCAACAAAAACCCTTCCTACGACAAGGGCCAACCCTAATTTCTATCTTCTATGTTCTTTTCTCAACACCACCATTAGAGGTGTTTTTGTGCCAACTTTTACTACGTACATTTTCAGCATGAATATCTGTACTTTCTACTCCTTACATTTTCAAATCAGGCTCGTTACTCTTCTTTCGTTTAATTTAAATGACATTCATTAGACTATTTTGCCTGAATTTGACCTATTCCGTATCAGTAACGCGCACCATCCAGACAATTTGACTTATTGGTTGAGGCTTAAAAATGTTGTAAACTTGCACAGAAAAGACATTCCCAATGGTGTATTCGTCTTTGCACTTGATGCATAACATGATAGACATGATAAAGCGAGAGAGAGAGAGAGAGAGAGAGAGAGAGAAAAAAAACTAAAACCAGGCAGCAACTCAGTGGGAAATATCTTAATTGAGGTGTCAGAAAGAAGATTAGCTTGACGAAAATGTAGTTTTCACTGCTTGCGCTCTACATAATGCTGGAACATGGAGTCCAGTCAGTTTTGCTCTAAAATGTTGGTTTTGTTCTCCACAACGGTACTTTATACTTTAAGTATGTTTTAGAGCCACTACCTTTCACTTTAACTTGAGTCAAGAAGTCGAGTCAATACAACTTTTACTTGAGTCTTTTTAAACACATGTATCTATACTCCTATTTGAGTAAAGAATGTGTGTACTTTTGACACCTCTGTCCACACTGCATCCAGATTGGGCATTGATTGCAGTTGGGGCAGCCATAGTTACTACCAGGATGAAAAACTAGAGTTTTTCATGCCTTATTCAAAAAATCATCAATCATTGTTCATAAATATTCCCAAATGTTAAAAAAATAAAATAAATTCTTAAAAAGTGATTTCAGTTATGAAACTGGATTGCATGTCATGGACCACCAGCAATGCCACCGCAGACCACTAGGGGGCAGCACACCGCCAGTTGAACCCTCCCCCAGGTCCTGACTGCATGCCTCTCTCCAAATCCTAGTGTTACAGTAAACCTTCTCAGTTACTTCCAGGTAGTTCCATTTCTCAGATTGGCAAAACATTAATCCATTTCACTCTCTTTTGTAAAACAATTAACACTCCTCTCACCCCCAAACTGACCTCAAAAACCCAGTTGCCGTCACACCGTTATAAATCAGTTCAGCCAATCCCACCGAAGACAAAAAGATTTCACCATAACCTCTTATCAGCTCATCTAAGAAGTCACTGCCTGAATGTCTAAACAGCACATTTTTCAGGCATGATGCTACTGATAGCTTCGTCATCTAAAAACTGTAGTTGATCAGAGGCTCAAGTCAACTCTGACTATCATTAACAACAATGAAGAACCTTAGTGATTGTGCAGATTTTTTTTTGTAGCAGTTGCAACAACTTTATTTGCTATTTGTTATTACTTACATATTTTATTTTTATTTCCAAAAATGAACTGCATTTACTTTTTAGATTACATTTACAGCATTTAGCTCTTATCCAGAGCAAGTTCCATTTTGCTAATTTCAGGAACTGTCTGCCTGAGAGCAACTTGGGTTTAAGGGTCTTGCTCAGGGACCCAATGATGGTAGTGCTGGAGGTAGGATTCGAACCCACAACGTCTTGGTCCAGCGGCAAGGATCCTAACCACCAGAGCACCACCATCCCATTTAATTTTTTCTATCCAGTTTGCAGGATTATTTTCATTCTGTTATGTCATGTCAGTTGCTTTACATTGCATTTTTCCACACAAAAAATTGAATATTTCTAAAAATGGAGGACTAAAATCAGCTTAAATCTAGATAGTAAGGATATTCCTCAAGCATAGTGGATTACTGCTGTGTGCGTGTGTGTGTGCGTGTGTGTGCGTGTGTTTCTTTCTCATTTATATTCGGTGACAGTTGCGGTAGCTCGTTGGAATGTGCTGCTTAGGATGTTCGACTCGGTTCTGTCAGAGCTCATCACACACACTGTATACACACACACACACACACTGCCCTTTAGAATGACCCTTTTACGTCTCAAATGCTTACACAGCAGGAAAGGTCGACAGACGCACTACATGTGGTATGATTGTTTTCTAGTCATCCTCCGTGTGTGTTGAAGTATAGGCAAGGAGGATTTGTACATTTCTCACTGTATTTTATTTCTCTTTATCCCATTTAAATGTGCAAATATTTAAAAAATAAAAAAAATCATACAGTGTGAGAGCAGGGTACGTTTGCTATACAAAACCAACTCTTGCTTGGTAAAAGTCTGTTTTACGTATTTATATTCTCACAATATGCTACAAAAGAACTTATTTCATATTCATTGGTCCATATTCACAGGATTGTATCATATCGAGGGTTGTACTGCCCCCTCGTGCTCTCATCATGCAATCAAAGCTTGTACCTGTGAGACTTGTTTACCCTCCCTGGTGGGTGTGGAATGTGAGGAGAGCGGCAGTTGTGCTTCTAAGGCACATAATGTGACATTTCTTTATGAAATCAGTGCAAATGATAAAAACCAAGAGCAGTTACTGATGATATAAAGCTTCCTCAGTTGTGGAGTACAAAAATGAGAAAACAAAATGAGAGAGAGAGAGAGAGATGCTGGGTTAGTTAAAGGCTTTTAATCTTTGAAATGTGAGGACATAAAGCCCAGTCCTTGGCTTTCAGATATTGAGAACGTCTCACCGTTTCACACAGGGCGGCCGTGACAGGACATTACTAATAGATGAGCTTCTCTCTGTGTCTCTGCCCCTTCAACTGTTGCTCTGGGGGGTTTTCCCTCACAAACAGCAGCCCTCATTTATCCAGCGCCTGCACTAGCAGATATCGCTGCCCACCGCGGCTAAGATTGGAATTCATACTGGCTTCTGAATATAATATTGCAGGCAGGAGCTCATTTGCTGGGTTAAGTTTGTGTGTGCTTTTTCCCAGCTGTGAAACTGCATGCTGTACTCACAGACAAAGAGCAAAAGGTAAAATTAAGTAGGACCCGCAGAGTAAAACTAATTTCTAAATTTATGAAACATTTTACTACATGAGCAAATCTCTGTGTGGTTCCTTACACCCAGCTGTAATTCTCTACACTCAACTGAAGCCTTCTACACCAAGTTGTGGCACTCTACACCCAGCAGTAGTTCTCTGCACCCAGCTGTGGCTTTTTACACCAATTGTGACTCTCTGCACCCAATTGTGGTTCTCTACACCCAAGTGTAGCCTAGTTTTCCACACCTAGCTGTATCCTCCTACACCCTGGTGGTTCTCACAAGGTTGGTGGTTCTCTACATCCACTTGTGGCTCTCTACACCCAAATGTGGTGTAGACATGCACAAGTGTGGTTTCTTCACCTAACTTTGGTTTTATACAACTAACTGTTGCCTGTAACACCCAGCTCTGGCCTTCTACTCCCAACTATTCAACTCCCAAGTTTTCAACACCAGTCCATAGTTTTGTACACCTAGCTGTGGACTTCTAGACCCAGCTATAGCTTTCTACACCCAGATGTGACCTCCTTTACATAGTTGTGACTATCCACACCTACAGTATGTGTGGTTCTCCACATTAAACTGTAGTTTTGTATAACCATCTGCAGTCATCTACATCCAGTAGTGGCTCTCTTCACCCATCAGATGCGCTCTACACTCCGGATTTTGTATCTCAACTTGTGGTTCTTTACACCTGCCTTTAGTTCTCTACTTCACCTGTATCCTTTTGTTCTGGCCTTCTACACCCAGCTGTGTCTCAATACAAACACCTGCAGTTCTCTACAAAAGCTGTAACATTGTATGCCCAAGTGTGACTTTCTATAAACATGTGTGAGTCTATACACTCTAGTAGTTCTCTACACCTAACTGTAGCCTTTTACAGCGAGTTCTCTGCACTCAGCTGTGGACTTGTATAGCTAGTTGTTGCCATCCTCACCCGTTGTGGCTCCCTGTAACCAACTGATGCTCTCTACACCCAGCTGTGGTTTTCAAATCTTTTAGTCTACCATTACCATTTTTCTGTGACGTCAGGCTGCTGCATCTTGTGAAGTCTGGGTAGATCGATTTGCCCCGACTTCGCTAGCAGGACCTTCGACTTCGGGTGGCCTTCCAGTAGACTTTTCCTAGTCTGAGGTCTAAAAAAAAGCTTCACTTGCAAAACCTTATGATGAACTGCACATGGTAAAAAAAAGTGAAAGTTCAGGAGATCAAAACTGTCAGATTTACTGTCGATGCACTGTTTATCACCTAGGTGACGGCGTCAGGAAAAGCAGGCGTCCAACTGGAACATCTGATTATATCTGGACTTTAATCAGCTTTGTGTGCTGTTTTGTCCAGCATGGATGATATCCTGAGCGATAAAGAGGAAAGAAAGACCCTGAGAGAGTTATCTTTTGTTCAGCTGTATTTAAAAAGGCTGGTTTATGGCCTGCTACCCATCTGTCGTCAGAGCTTTTTTGTTATGGCTGTAGCATGGCATAGACAAACACCCCGGCCTTAAAACAGGGGTTCTTCCAAAGCAACAGGGCAATTTTCAAGCCGTAGGCGTGTGTTGTAGAAAGTTGGTGCAGCAGGTGTCATTTAAAGCATATGAGTGAACACACACTGACAAACGTACTGATGTCCGAGCAGTTGGAGTGGATCCGGGTCACAGTTTTGGCGCTGTTGGATGCCCTTCTCCCGGCTACCAAAAATTTAGGCGGATTCTATGCGTTGGTGGTGTTCACACTCTTTTCCGTCTCATACTGGCTCTTCAGAAAGGGTGAGTTCCTTTTGACGTGCCAGGAATTGATACGCTGCCCCTCCAGCAATATCTTGCCGTTGATACAGCAAAAGGGACTTGTTCAGGGCTTGTCGAAATAGCATGAAATTTCAAATATTGTAGCATGTTGAGAAATTTGAGTTAGATCTTCTTGTGTTGTATATTGAGGGTGTGTTTGAGCTCAGTACATTAAATTTATTTAATTCTGTGAATCATCGTCTCTCTCTCCGGCATAAATAATTATTTTGGCCTGGCAGTGAAGCTAACTTTTTTGCTTCATGAAGTGGTCTGTTTATAAATGCTGTAACATCCTTCATACAATGCAGTAAAATTCTGAGATTTGCCTTAAAATTAATTTTAAGAAGAAATTGATTTTTTGCCCGAAGAAAGCTTGTAGAATGTTAGAACATTAGTATTACCCATTACAATTATTCATTAACAATCAATATTGATTAAGTACCAGTTCGAGCCTTTTATATTATGAATAATCTAAAATAAAATACTATAAAATGCAGATCTGCTTCATAAGAGACTTCAGATGCACTTGTGTCCACTAGAGGTCCTGGTCTAGCTGATGGAGCACATGCTGAGTTTTCTCAGACCTGTTTTTTTCAGTTGTTTTATCCAGTAAGAGAGTGATTGTGTGAAGAGGGTCCTGTTTTATGGGCAGACAGTTTGTTTTGGTGCTGTTTTTCTCCCCTGGCACAGCTCGGTCCTGCTGTGCATGTGTGTTGCTGGAGGCTAATGGAGTTTAAATGAAAAGCTTTGTGTAGTAGCACAGCTGGCCAGCGTGAGCTCTTATTGTTCCTCTTCAAATCAATGGTGGAAAGACAATGTGTGCTTTCCCTCCTCTCTACTCTCTCTCTTTCTCTCTCTCTCCATACAAACGCATGCACACTCGCACGCACACACACACACACTTTTTTGGCGTAATGATTAGGGAGTTACTTCCGTGATTGGAAGGTCAATAGTTCAAGTCCCTGACCAGTAAATGTCCTAATGAGGAACGCAAAAGGGAAGGTACTGTCCCACTGCTCCTTCATGGATGTGTCAAATGCAGAGGTTGTTGTGCTGTGCTTTGCTGTGTTCACAATGACAAATAGTCATTCACTTAAATATGTATACAAAATTCTCTCTCTGTGAGTTTATTTTGTGATTCTTTTAATAATAGCTTTGCTGTATTTGTAATTTTCTATTGTAACTTTGCCTTATTACTGATAACTTTCTGTTATAACTTTGTTGAATTAGTGGTAACCTAATATCATAACTGTTGTATTCATGTTAACTCATCATAACTCAATCATTTTTTTTTTATGTTCATGTTAACTTAATATGAGATTTTTTTTGTCATATTATTGGTGTTTATTAACTTTTTGTAGTTTATATTGTAACTTTGTTGTCTTAGTCATAACTTAATATTGATTAGTGGTAACTTTTTATTGTAACTTCAAATAAAACCTTTTTTCTTCGCTGTGGAAACATTTGATCCTCACCATGACCTAAAGCATAACTCTGATGGAGCAGTTATTATTCTGCACTTTTCTCCCTTTTACTTTCTCACTTTAATGGCTTTAATGACTTTTTATTCTTTGCAGTCAGGTTAACAAATATAAAGCCCATATCTATAGAAACATAATTTCTGTAGTGGTTATTATTGATTCATTTGGCTTTTGGCTTGTCTTTTTACTGCCCATATCAACAGTACAGCAATTATCTCCTAAAGTAATCTGTATCATTATGAGTGTTTGTTGCTCTAAAGATACATCATTTCTTAAGCTCTCTTTTATCTCTCTTTCTCTATTCGTCCTCCTCCTTTTCGTGCTCTCTCTCTCTCGCGCGCGCGCACGCTCTCTCTTCCATCTGGCTGCTGGAGCGACGGTCAGTGCTCTGCCTTTTTATTGAAAAAGCAATTTAGGGAAATCAATAAGACTGGAGATCAGATGAGCAGGGAATGGGAGTATGTTTTTCCACAAACAGAAGAGGTGGAGAAACGAGTCTGGAACGCTGCTCTGGCTCCTCGTTATGAGTCTCCCGCTGTTAGATAGAGTGTGTTTGGGGGGCTGAATGAAGTCGGTCGTGTGGTCGAGAGCTGATAATTAGTCAGCACTGGCTGTGGTTGCTCACTTTGATTTATGTTTCCTTCAGGAGTTACTGTGCTAGAACTGCAGCTGAAAAGAAAGAAAGCAAGAAATAAGAAAACTGAGAGAAAACAACTGCTACTGGCATTAATTTATATTATTCGATTTGCATTGTGACTAGACTTAGTCATATTACTGGTAACTTTATTTCGTAACTTTGTTGTATTAGTGGTAACTTTATATCGTATCTTTGTTGTATTAGTGGTAACTTTATATCATGATCTTGTTGTATTAGTGGTAAGTTTATATCGTGATCTTGTATTAGTGGTAAGTTTATATCATAACTGTTGTATTAGTGGTAAGTTTATATCGTGATCTTGTTGTATTAGTGGTAAGTTTATATCGTGATCTTGTTGTATTAGTGGTAAGTTTATATCTTAACTTTGTTGTATTAGTGGAAAATTTATATTGTAACTTTGTTGTATTAGTGGTAAGTTTATATCTTAACTTTGTTGTATTAGTGGAAAATTTATATTGTAACTTTGTTGTATTAGTGGTAACTTTCTATCGTATCTTTGTTGTATTAGTGGTAACTTTCTATCGTATCTTTGTTGTATTAGTGGTAACTTTCTATCGTAACTTTGTTGTATTAGTGGTAACTTTCTATCGTATCTTTGTTGTATTGCGGTAACTTTACATCGCAGAATTTTGTTGTATTAGTGTAACTTTATATCGTATCTTTGTTGTATTAGTGGTAACTTTATATCGTAACTTTGTTGTATTAGTGGTCATTTTATATCGTATCTTTGTTGTATTAGTGGTCACTTTATATCGTAACTTTGTTGTATTAGTGGTAACTTTATATCGTAACTTTGTTGTATTAGTGGAAAATTTATATTGTAACTTTGTTGTATTAGTGGAAAATTTATATGGTATCTTTGTTGTATTAGTGGTAACTTTATATCGTATCTTTGTTGTATTAGTGGAAAATTTATATTGTAACTTTGTTGTATTAGGTGGCATCTCTTATATCGTATCTTTGTTGTATTAGTGGTAACTTTATATCGTATCTTTGTTGTATTAGTGGTAACTTTATATCATAACTTTGTTGTATTAGTGGTAACTTTATATCGTATCTTTGTTGTATTAGTGGTAACTTTATATCGTAACGATTATAATAATGGTAACTTTATACCATAACTTTGTTGTATTAGTGGTAACTTTATATCGTATCTTTGTTGTATTAGTGGTAACTTTATAACTTGTTGTATTAGTGGTAACTTTATATCGTATCTTTGTTGTATTAGTGGTAACTTTATAACTTTGTTGTATTAGTGGTAACTTTTATATCGAACTTTGTTGTATTAGGTGGGAACTAATATCATAACTGTTGTATTAGTTGTGACTTCATATCAACTTTGTTGTATTAGTTGTGACTTCATATCGAACTTTGCTGGTACAAACTATTCCACTTGTGATTCTGTCGTGTCACTGAGCTGGCCAGGACAAAGCGTTTGTCTGATTGAAGATGCCATTCCTCAGTCACAAGTATCTGAACCAGGCTTGGAGTTTTAATCCAGAATGGGCACAAATATGGGAGGCAATTTCTCACAGTGACATCCTAAAGCAGGTGAAAAATTCACTAGAAGGGAATGATAGAGGATGAAAAAGATACACCCAGCTGCAAATAAGTATTAGCCTCATGGTGCATTTTGCCTATGTCAAAGAAATCCCAATAATGCCAATGCGGCTTGCTAAAGGTTCTGGGTAAGGACTGATGGGAAGGCAAATTGAATTATTTCAACTAGAATTTACAGATGTTAAGTATTGACTAAAACAATTTAACTGAAACAGTTGATAGTTGGTAGCATAATGAGCTATTCTGAAGGTCACCTGTTCAAGTCCCGGACTGGTAAAGTTACCACTGAGGTGCTCATGAGCAAGGTATCTAATTCCATATGTACCTGATAACTGTATAACACCAAAATCCACATTCACAATGACCATCCTCTTGCTTTGTTTCCTTTGGGGTATTACTCCACCCTGGACTCGTAGCGTTCTTATTAGAAGTATGACAGCAGAGCAGCTTTTGTTCCATTTTTCTGGTTTGATTCTATTTCAAATGAAAAGCTGGGTATTTTTATGGCTCTTTTATTAGAAAGACGGAGAGGCTTTGTATCCACATTCTGCTTCTGTATATTGCAGCCATTTCCACTCACTTAGATGTGTTTGTCTCTAAAAAGAGAAAGCGTTCGGTGCACCTTTCATCTTCCTCAGTAAGAGTGTGTGCTTGAGTGTGTATGTTTGTAGGTGGAGAGTGTGATAAAACTAAAAAATAGCCCCTAATCAATGCAAGACATATACATTACTGTCAACAAACTAAAAGGGGGAATGATGGCATGAGGGGACTCATGTCCAAACTTAAAGATTGCACTACCCATAATGCTGGGTTCTATATATATATATATATATATATATATATATATATATATATATATATATATATATATATATATATACATATATATATATGTAAGAAGATCTGTTTCCTTTAACCAGGACATGCCTTTCTAGGTCTCAGTTCTTTATATGTTGCTAATTAGTTACAATAACTTATACTGTACATGTCCATGCTATTACATGCTGCTATTACATACCTCATATCGTTGTTACGATAACTATACTGTAAATTTGTCCATGTTATTATATGCTGCTAATACATACCTCTTATTGTTACAATAACTTATACTGGTTGCCACTTCATTGTCACATGCTCTACTCTGCTATGTACAATGCTGCAGCTGCACTTGGCACTTTAAAAAATCATCTCTTTGCACCTGTCCTGCCCTAGCACATTTACATTTACAATTTTTACAATGTTTACATTCTCAGGTTTGCACATTTAACTTTATTTAACTTTATGTTCCTTATGTTCCTTATTGTATAATATATAGTTTTATTTTTGTCCTGTTACCCCAGCCTCCGTATTTAAGTTAGTATTTATGTTTGTAAGTTTGTATTGCGTCTCTATCTTCCTTGTCTATTGCACAGTTAAAGAGCGGATCAGGATACATTTCACTGCTTGTTGTACCTGTATAACTTGCACGTGACAAATAAAGAATCTTGAATCTTGAATCTTGAATATATATATATACATATGACTTCTTAATATATTAGTCAACATATCGATGACAATTGGATGTGGAGTCATGCTGTATCATTGAGACGTGGAAGGAAAAGTACTGCAATATACAGGTTTTTTGGGCAAGAGACAGTGTCCTGTCATTTTGCTCTGTGTGCCATATTTCAGCTCTTGCAGCCCGAAGGCATAGGCGTAGAACATGACAAATGTCCCATGCTGTTGTTCCAGCAGTCAGCAGAGATAGCAGCCAGATCCTGAGATGTTTTTGGAAAAGAAACCCAAAAAACATTGGGCCAGAGATTTCCATCTCTCTCTATTTTGGTTGTTGTAAGACAAATGCATCATAAGTGTTGCACAGTAGCTTACTAACTTACAAACTATTAACTATTAACTACTTTCTCCAGTAGCTCCAGTAGTGAAGCTAGGGTTTAAATTGCTCAAGCTCTAAAAGTAACTTTAAACAAATAATAATGTAGTGTGGTAAATCTGTAGTAATTTACATGAGGTGTGAGCAGCCATATTTGTTTGGATCATTAATATGTGTAAAGTGGAATGCAGTCGTGCTCGTTCTATGTACAGATATGGCTCAATAACATGAGATGCATATTTTTGTCAGGTGGTGCGAGCAACTAAAATGTTTATTTAAACCAAGAAATTGTAGTTTATAGTGAACAAATGGTTGATAACTATGATGTGAATAGCTGTTGTGCTGAATGCATTCATTTGAATATTTTTTTGTGTGTACATATAAGCCATACATGTGTTATGCTGTTGTGTTCAGGATGTCCTGCACTACTCAGAATTGTCATAGTTTGATGTGTAAATATTGACACAATAATGAAATCAGCTAGTAGTTTAATTATTAAGTAGTATAAAGTAGTAGTATACAAGTGCTGGAACTATAGACATAACCCTTAGAAGTGGTAAGAACAGTGTCTGCTTTATTGGCTTGCAGAGTTTTTATGATGTATTTTAGTACTATGAAGAAAAATAAGGTTAATACCTGGTGGAAACACTTCATCCATTTGGAATCCATCTGGATACAGAATAAAATTATTTCATAACAAATCATGCATTTGCATTCATTTTTTAGTCTCTAACATCATATAATGGAATAAAGTATTTTCTGACTAATTGAAAATGAAGAAATATTGAAGTTTTGGTAATTATGAGCCATTTTGAAATCGTTTTGGCCTATAACTCATTTTTGACTAATTTCTGGGAGATAACTACATTTTTGCGCATGATGCCGTTCCACATGAGAGTCGCGTCACATTTAACACTTTGAAACGATTTTTAACTAATGAGAATTGTTTAAACCCATTGTTTCAAACTTAATATATATGACATCCATTAAAAAAAAGAAAAAGAAAAAAAGAAAACATTTAGACGCTTTGTTATTGACCCATATGACTAATGAAGAATTGGAAGCTAGTAGAAAAACCTATTAACTTTGAATTACTCAGAACTCCAAGAGCGTTAAAATGTTGACTCTCACTTTTCCCAAGTGGAAGCTTTTGAGAAAAGTTTCCGCAAAGCGTTTTTAGGGTGTTGGCACTTAGTGAATGACATCACACTCTGCTGATCTTCCAGGAAAGGTGATCGAACGCAGTTAGTAATAAAACCATGCTTTTTCCGCACTACACCCTCCGACGTTGCCTTCCTGCCCCCCCGTCGTGGGAATAAACGTGAGCCAGGGAAATTGTGTAGGCATTGATTGCTCTTTTTTAAAAGGTAATGGAGAGTGCACTAATATGCGCATTAATGCTGCACCATCTCCCTCAACCTGCAATCTACTTCACGCTCCAAAGTTCCGGCTCATTCTCTGAGTGGACAGCCAACGTGTGTGCGTGTGTTTGTGTGTTGTGAGCTTCACTACTTCACCTAGAGTAAAAGTATCTGACAAGAAGCTATCAGTCTTTCCATTTTGGATCAAATAGCTTGGATGTAGTTAGTTGCTTTTTCTCTGTAGTTTGTAGTATGGATAAGTACTTACTAAAACTGTAGTTTGGCTGTAGCTTAGCAACTTTAAATCAGAGGTAGTTTCTAATGTTTAAAAGCCACTTTCCCAATACTGCAATTGATACTTCGGTTTTCTTGTCTAATAATAGGAAAGAACTGAATAATAATAAAAAATTAAGCACAAAAGGCCTCATTCACCAACTGTTCTTACAATGAAATTTCAGCTTAAATCCCACTTAAGCGGTTTTCATGAAGGTTTTAACATTGAAAACAATGTTTTCCTATTTGAGATAGCATTAATTGAAGTAAAATGAAAGATTCCTTACAACATAATGAGTCCTACTTGAGTAAAAGTTCAAAGGTATCTGATATAAACCATAATTAAGTACTGGGGCTGTAAATCACAATTTCCATCACAATAATCACAATATGACTTTATATTGATACTTATATTGAGTCAGCAATCGATATGAGATGATATCTATCAATACCAATCTATGTCTTGATTTCAGATGAAATCTAAGGTCGTCATGATCTTTGAATTCATGCATCAGTATAACGTTACACCTTATAGCCTTGGCTGTTATCTTAGATGGTCACCCTCTCTTTGCCTTCTCATACAAATTGTCAGGGATCTGATGAGGATTTGGCAGGAATAAACAGACGCTCACAAACTTCCAGCGGCCGGGTTAGGCGGCTGTAGGAATGCTTGCGATTCGGACAGTGATCTGATTAGGATATGAACCGAATGCCTCACTTTCACAAACCGTCAGTGATCTAGTTAGGATTTAGCGGATTGCTACTCGTTAGCCGTTAGCTCGTGTAGTGTGGAGGTTAGCCCAAACACGGCTTGGAGCGCGAGTAGGTAGGATAGCCACGCAAGTTGATCTAAGAACTCTCTCACACGGATAGCAAGGATTGAACTATTGCTTGTTGTACATTAAATGTTCGTGCACCCGGTCGCCCAGAGGAGGATGGGGTCCCCCTCCGAGTCTTGGTTCCTCTCAAGGTTTCTTCTTATTAGAGGGAGTTTTTCCTTGCCACTGTCGCCTCAGGCTTGCTTGTTGGGGGGTTTAGGCCGGTTATATGTAAAGTGCTTTGTGGCAATGACTGTTGTTAAGAGCGCTATATAAATAAATTTGAATTGAATTGAATTACCACACTAATCCGCGTTCTGACGAAACACACTCTATCAAAGAGATAAACCCAATAACTGGAGTACTCACAGTTGGTACCGAAGTGAATCGGAAGATGGCCAGGTTGACTCTAATGGCAGAGCAGCACGCCACAAGGAAGTGAAACCTTTTATTCCCTTTGAACCGCGACCGGCCGCGTCTCAATTCAACTACCGGCCGCGGAACAGAGTGCGCGTGACACAAATAACATTTCTCAGGTCAGATTTTTTACACCTTTGCAATATTTCTAGACTTCGATCCGATCCTCACAAAACACTGATGACATATTGGTTACGCGTCGTATATAGATTACTGTAATGCCATTCTTTTTGGTAGCCCTAAAAATACTTCTTTGATGTTAATCATATTAAAAAAGCTAATTTAAAATACTGCTCATAACATTCAGTGCTCTGCATAATCTCGCTTCTTCCTACCTTACCGAGCTTGTTGAATTATAACCCACTCTTGACCTGTTTGATCATCAACTTCAGCCCTACTTTCTATCTCTGACATTAAATTCCTGAACACTTTGGAACATTCACGTGCATCAATAAAAAAAAATCTCATCCTTTTAGTCTGGCATATGACATCTAAATGTAAACGTTTTATCATTTCATTTATGTTCTTTTTTATTGTGGGGCAATTGCACTATGATCGGAAGATCATCGGTTCAAATCCCAAACTGGTAAAGGTGCCACTGAGGTACTCATGAGCAAGGTACCGTCCTCAAGCACTGCTCCCCGGCTGATCCCCATGTCAGCTGCCCACTGCACCTTCTTAGATGGGTCAAATGCAGAGATCATGTTTTGTTGAGGTGCACTGTGTGCTGTGCTGTGCAGTGGTGTGTTCACAATGACAATCACTCACTGTCTTATTATTCCTGAAATCTTACATATATACCTACATATATACATATATAAATCTTTGTCCATCATCAGTCTACTGATGCTCTACTGCACAGGAATCCTGAAGTAACGCTTGTCTTAGTCGTCCAGGACATGGTAATAGCTTAAAGATTTGAACAGAAGGCAACTGGACTCCTTTTCAAAACTTTCACCTCTCAAGCTCCACCTGTACCTACAAGCTACACCTTCGTGCTCACGCTGAAAAGATTTTCTGTAAAACGTCCCGATCACTAAAACAAAAAATAACTCGGCATCGCATCTGTACAGCCGTCAATGTTCATTTCGTGCTTCTGTCCTGACACATCTAGAAAATGGATGTTCAACACGCTCTTGGAGAAAACAAAATGAAAATCAAATGGGTTCCATTTTTCTTCCCCTCTTCTTTTCCTATTTTTTTTTTTTATGAAATCCGGCCTTCGGATGGGCATAAGTCTGCCAGAACAGACAAGTGCTGCTCTTATTAAGACCACTTGTCATTTCAGAGGGCGGCTGCCAGAAAGAGAAATAAAGAACTTAAAGAGAAAGGGATTTTGAGAGGAGAGGCGGAGGACAGTACATTAAAGCGGGGAATAAATAGTGTCTCTTCTGGCCTTTGAAAGAGAGAAAGAGAGGAAGTCAGAGGGAAAATGAGAGAGGCAGAGAGAGCTTTAAGTGTGAAATTACGCATTAGCTTGTGGAAAATAAGTAGACAGTGTCCTCATGGCATTCAAAAACATCTCTTGTTGCGTGAGACCCTTAGTAGCAGCGGGAAAGACAGAAGGGTTTTGATTGTCTTCGCTTATGGGAATTTGCTGAGTAATATGAGTAAAGATGAGGATGAAGCTTGGTAGCATCTTTACAATTTATTTACAAATTTTGTGCTCAAATAAAAAAATTTAAACAACAGAAAACACACTCTCATATTCCATTTTGGTATTTCATTGGGCACAACTAGCATGTCGTGGTAGTGACCATTGCACGTGGCCCCTCAAAAAGTATGCATACACTGCACCCCAATGTACTGTCTGTAATGGATAGTTTCATTTTTGCTCTGAGGCAGTTGGTAGCGTAACAGTTAAAATATTTTGCCAAGTGATGAGAAAGTCGCCAGTTCGAATCCAAGGACCGATAAAGGTACCCCTAAAATACTGTCATGGTCAGCTGCCCACTGCTCCTTCACAGATGGGTCAAATACAGAGATCATATTTCGTTGTGGTGCACTGTGTGCTGTGCTGTGGTGTGTTCACAATGACAAATAACACTGGAGAACAAAGGTTTTGCTACTGGAAGTAAAACATGATTTAGATGGAATCGACTGTGTTGAATCCAAATCTGCACTCAGAACTTCCCTAGCACGTTCAGATTTTAAGTTATAGGGATAATATTGTTTGCACTTCCAGTAGCAGACAGAAATGATTTATTTGTGATGCAGTGTAATCACTCACTTTTCACTTTCACTTTTTTGTTGCTTAACTGTAAGAGGGTTAGTCTTTTTACAGTCTTCTGTGTGTAACAGTCACTTCCGGGCCATGCCACTTGCGTTCAATAAAAGACCAAAATGGAATATTAGTATGCATTTTCTGCTTTTTCCATTTCTCATTTGGGAGCAAAATGGGAAAATGGAAAATGACTTTATTCATGCTTTTCATTTCAGTTTTGGAAATTTTAATTTGAGAAACAAATGAAAGAATGATGTACACATTAAGTTTTAATCAGTGTACAGCTGGTTTTTGTTTAGTTCCATCAATGTCTAGCTTCCATCAGTCCTGGTATAACTGCTGATGATTCTTTTATAGGTTGCTTCAACTTGTCATAGCCAAATCCAAATCTGAATCCAGCCTCATTTTTCCCCTTGCAGAATTTGGGGTTTCACCGAAGGGGAAACGACTCATTCTCATACCCACCAATGCCACGCTTGTTTACCAGTTCGCCTTTAAATATCCGCTGGCAGTTCCCTTGGAAACTGTGTTAAGCAAATCAATGGCGGTAGTGTCACTGGATAGGGAGGGCACACTTCGCTCTCCCCTCTTTTCTGCCTCCTTTCCTTGTACTCTCTCTCTCTCTCTCTCTCTCTCTCTTCTATCCACCCTCCCTCCTCCTCCTTCCTCCATCCCTCCCTCCCTCCCTCTTCCTCACTCGTCGTTTCACTCGCATGCCGACAATCACAGCCCGAGAGGTTTTGTGTTGTTGCGTCGCCAGATTCCCGTCAGACTTTTTCCCTTCTGAAAGTGGCTTCTACGTCTTCGTCCAGGGTGCAGGCACCTTGAAGCGTGTCTCTCTTCACTTTTTTCTTTTCTTTTGGCCCTCCTTTTCTTAAACGCTAAGGCCTGCCTGACAAGTCTGGGGAGGGGGTCTACATTTCGAGAGAAGACTGGGATTTGTAGTTCTTGTAGGTCTTGTAGTTTTGAACCTCTTGGAAAACTGTTGGAGAGTGGCTCGCAGGAACTGACTTTCGGGATAATCGTGGAGCGTGCGATGCGATGAGAGCGCCTCGATATGATGAACTTGGACGGCCTCGAGATGATCGCGGTCCTGGTGGTCATGGGACTCTTCATCAAAGTCCTCGAGCAGTTTGGACTTTTCGAGCCCGTCGGAGGAGAAGGTAACGGCGAACAAACTCTGGGAAAACATTTTTTTAAATTAGGGAAGGGGTGAACTATGATTGGTCATTTTGGTATGGGTTGTGCCAGAGCTCACGTACTCACTTCTTTGGGCATAGAGTGCACAGTGCGCAGTGCGCTTGGTCTTCAGGGTCCCAAAGTGATGTTGGGAGGAGAGGGGCGGATCGGGTTTCTGGCTTCAACTGTTGTCTGTGTAACTTTATCCCGCCAATCTCTTTCCTTCCCTCACCTCCCTGCTCGCTGCATTTACAGCCTAATCAATAGCTAGCCACAAAAAGGTTTTGAGTGGTGCTCTTTTGGTGCCTTTGCTAGGAAATGCAAATCCCTGTTTTCCCTCCAATTCCTGTGAGGAGAAAATGTGAGAATTCCATGGTTTTGTGGTACTTTGCTTTGGCTACTTCCTTTTGATGATGCTTTGTGGATTTGTTCTGAGCGGATTACGCCTCAGGGAATGAAGGACTATGTAATTGTTTGAATAAATAATAACTAATCATTAAGTCTCAATACTTCTTTGGCCGTAGGCATTGTGTAACTGCTCAAACTTTATTTGGTGACAACGTTGACAGGTTTATTATCCAGAAATACCCATGCAGACCTGTTTGAGAACTCTTGCTTAAGACCAGCATTTAAAAAGGATGGCAAACTTGTCCCTCACTATTGGTTAATCAATATCCTGCCCTCTGTGTTCTTTAACACATTTTAGTTTGTCCTATGCTGTGAATGAAGTCTTCTCTTGGCCTGGGAGGAGGTTCCAGCGATGACATGGTCTTATCTGTTGACATGGTGCCAATCACTTTATCTATATCTAAAAGAGAGCGAGTTGCAAATAGTCTCCTGAAGGTTGCACCAATACGGCTTCAGGATCCCAGCATTAGCCAGCAAAAAAAATGCCAAAATCTGGGTCTCATGTCTCCACTCTGAATTTGGGATTGTAGCTTGGATAGAAAACTTTAACTGTGTCCTCTTGGGCCACTTGTGTGCCAACGGGGTTCAAAAGTGCCATGGTGGAAGTCAGCCATTTTTGATGGGGGGGGAGGGAGATGGATGGAGATTAATTCATCTAAGCTCCAGTCCACCCCTTCTCTCCCTCCGCTGATGTGTTTCTTGGACCGTTCCCAGGCTTCAAGGTGTGCCAACTCTGGTTGCTCATCTCGGGATTAAAACTCAACATTCTCTTTTCAACTCGTCTTCCCTCCTGAGAGTTTTAGCGAGACTTGGCCTGTGCACTTGCGGGAAGTATTCATCTGTCTCCGGAGTAAGAAAATATAAAGGAAAGAAGATGTCTCCAACAAAAAGGCAGATGCGTTATGTAAAGCACTATCTTTAATAACTGTGTTTTTTTCATAACGAAACGTCTCTTGAGGATTTCAGTGAGATTCGTCACTTTTTTGTTGTCTGTTCGGTCCGTCTGAAATCTCTGAGCGTTGTTATTTTGACTCTGTCTAGCGGGTGGGAGGCTGAGGGCCACAGCTCGCCGCCTTTAGAGACGTTAATTATTAACAGTAACAAGCAGTCTGGCCACTAGGCCAGCTCTGTTTATCTCTTGCATGCCTGACGTAACTCGCTGTCACTGCAACAGAGTAATGAATACGTGTCAAAGTCATGTCAGGTGGACGAGTCAGGATTGCAGTGGGGCTCACATCAGGACATCAGAGAAGCAAGCCGTGTCACGACTAGCCTAGGTCACAGAAGGATAAATGTGTCTGCAATCTGCATTTTTCTGTATTAACAGCACTAATAGTAACAATAATAATAATAATAATAATAATAATAATAATAATAATAATAATACTAGATGCTGTTATCCATAGATATTTCTTAATTACAGGAAATGTCTCCCTATAGAAGGTTATGGGCCTTCATATCACTCAGTCCTAAAAAACTGTTTGTCCCCTGAGCAAGACCCTTAACCCCAAGATGCTTCAGGGAAACTGTCCAAGTCACAATAAGTGAATATAGTGAAAATCCCAAATGTAAAGGGAAGTGTATCTGCCTCTACACACAAATGGTTGCAAATGGGACAACTGCCTCCAAATACTCATATTTACGTAGAAGAAACAGTGGGGTTTTTTTTTTTAATAAGAGACTGGTTTAATAAGTGTGTAGTATGTTGCTGGTTGTATCTTCACAGATACTGACATTGATGAGTATAACTGATGCTTTTCAGAAACCGCTTCTCTTCTAAACTACGACATGTTAGCCTGGCAGAGGCTGGGTTTGATTGGATTGCCCTTCCTCTTTGGGAGGTCAAGCATGCATCCAAGCTCTTGGAGTCTGAGGGCACAACATAGTTCACTGTCTAATGAAAAGGTTTAGTCAACAACTTCTGGCCTGTGATAGAATTCTTGTGAAAAGTGTAGAAGTGTGGAGGTCATGCATACTCACATGAGCTTCAGATCTTTTACCTTGGTGAGATCAGACTAAGATTTTGTCAAGTTTCTAACAGATGCATCTTAACCATGACCTTGACCAATTTTATTAGATACAGTGCTAGCATCTGCTTTGTTCTCCTGTCAAGTGTGACCTGAGTAGCAGCAAAAATCATGAAACCAGCACCAGGAAGTTGCTACACATCTCCTTTCAGAAAAGTTGTCTCAGTGTCAGACTATCCAGCTTCTACTGTGTTACTGCCCTAATAGAGAAGTCGGCCACCAACATGACCTTCAAATTCATTTGAGAGCTGGCATCGTTCCTGTCCTCCCTCTTCCTCTCTTCCTTATTGCACACACATACACACACACTTCCTCTGCATTCATAGTCATTAGGGCTTACATGTAGACAGACTGTCTTGGGAAACTCAAATTGATTCCCATTACTC
Source organism: Distichodus sexfasciatus (assembly GCA_032718565.1). Taxonomy (NCBI): domain Eukaryota; kingdom Metazoa; phylum Chordata; class Actinopteri; order Characiformes; family Distichodontidae; genus Distichodus; species Distichodus sexfasciatus. Next base: position 2,299,731 of record JAVGVS010000052.1, on the reverse strand, counting down.
TAATGAGAGGACGGGTTGCATTCTGTGATGAATCACGCTGATTGAAAGGCCCAATGAGCAAACTTTAGAGTGAAAATGCAAAGGCCAGAGAAGTCACAGAGGGACACAGAGGCTCTTGAGGATGCTTGTTGGCAAGTGAGCACAGATGAGGAAGTGGGGGGGGAAGGCAGCTTATTATTTTTCATTTACAGCCCTATGGATAAAACGTCCGGCCGACGAGCGGAGATGACCCCGTGTGTAATTGTGGGAGGTGTCAGAGCTGGAAGAGGCAGTTACCTTGGGAGGATTTTGCTCTGCACAAACGATCAAAGTAATGATACAGAGCTAGGTTTTATGAGGCGAAAAATTACTTGGAGGAGATCCTGAGATGACTCAACAACTTGTGGAAAATGGTAAATCAATAGTTAAATGTTAGTATAGATGCAGAGTATCTTGCTTTTTGTGGGCGTTCATGATAGCTTTGTGACCTCCAAGATAATAGTTCTGACTTTTGTGTTAGAATAACCTTATTACCATTGCTCAATGGATAGCTAGACAGATAAATAGGCAGGTTTGTATCTATTTAGGTAGACAGGTTGACACGCAGATAGACATTTAGGTGGAAAGACAGACAAGCAGCTATGTATGTATATGGGTGAGAGAGTAGGTAAACATGTGGGGAGGTGGACAGTTTGATATGTAGATGAATAGGAGAGTAGGCACACATGTACATACACAATTAGTAGATATAAAGTTCCAGAAGTAAGCAAGCAGGTAGACAGGTGGTTAAGGAGTTAGGCAGGGTAGACAGGTATGTACGCAGATAGACAGGTAAGCAAGTGAACGAATAAGCAGGTAGAAATTTACAGTTTAGACAGGTAGACAGGTCAGCAAAGCATTTAAGCAGGTGTGTAGACAAGTATGTATGTAGAAAGGCTATCAGCTAGACAGGTAGGTAAGTTGTTAGACATGAAAGCCAGTCAGAGAGTGGGTCAGTAAATAGTTAGACAGTTTGGTAAGGAGGTAGAGGTGTAGACAAGCAAGTAGAAAGGGGTTAGTAGGTTAGGGAGTTGGTCCTGTGATCAGAGGGTTGACAGTTTAAGCCCAGGACTGGTAAAGGTGCCACTGAGGTACTATTAAGCAAAGTAACCATCCCCAAGCACTGCTCTCTGAGCACTGCCCATGTCAGCTGTCCACTGCTCCTTCACAGATGGGTCTGATGCAGTAGATGTTAGATGAGGACAAGTATGGAGAAGAGCAGTTAGGTGCACGGATTTGCAAGTAGGTGGACAGGTGGTTGATAAGTAAGGATATACTAAGGTTATCAGGTGCACAGGTAGGTAAGTAGTTTGACAGGTAAGCAGGTAAAAAAGTGAGTATGTAGAGAGGTTGGTAAATAGGTAGATGGATATGTCGGAAGATGTAGCCCTACTAGCCCTCATTCCTTTCATGGAGGTAGAGATGTTACTATACCAAAAGACACGTAGATAAACAGATGATGTCACATTTACATATTAATGGTATTTAGTGCACTGTCTAACCAGGGTGACCTCCATTTCCTAATTATAGAAACAGCCTCCTTAAAGCAACTTCAGCTTAAGGGTCTTGTTCGATGGTAGTGCTTAACATAGCATAGAGCTGAAGTCTTCTACCACTGGAGCAATTCTGTCTAGTGAGGAATTAGATAGTGAACTGACATAAATAAAATGTGTTTGGTTTGAGAATTTCTCGAACCCCAAGTTGGTATCCTTGTTTTATGAAGGTGCACAGTTTAAGCAGCTGGAGCGTTTATAGCCACAACCATTGCATAATAGATATTTTCAGTTCAAATTCGAATTGCTTGTTTGTTTGATCGTTATTAGCAAGCGTCTCCCTTGAATTGCCATCATTTTAGGCTGCATGTCACTTTTGAAGTGTGAAGTCAAAAGCTTTTTTCTCTGTAGCTTTGTGTCTGTCTTTCTTTAGTGAAAGCAAAGGATTGGATCTGTCTGATAACTTTTTAGCATTCCTGTCGGTGTATTTGTTCAGAAGACTTTAGTGCTGTGCCTGACCATAACCAGGTTGAGTTTAAGCAGGAGAGTTTGAGAATAATTTATGTCTGCTCTTTTTAAAGAGATGGGCTGTTTGTGATGTGTCCTTGTCTAGCTGCACCTGATCCTTTGTCCTCCAAAAAAGAAAGAAAGAAAAGAAGGTTCTTGTCTGTTTTTGAGACGGGGCCAACACACTGACAGCAGCCCAGGGATGGGGACGGATCAAGCTTCAAGGCCCCCAGACGTTTTATATTCCAAGATAGAGCACTGTATTCTCTCTCTCTCTCCTTCTCTTTTTCTTTTCTTTCTCCTGCCTCTTCTATACCACTCTCACTCACTCACTCCGTACCTCTCACCCTTTCGTAAGCCATCCCTACTTCTCTCTTTCTCTCTTGTAGCCCTGTTTACTCTTTCCTTTCTTTTTCTCTTCTTTCTTCTGTCTTTCTCCTCTCTTCCTCATTGTCACCCCACCTCCCGTGTGTCCTTCCTTTCTCTCTTATCCCCTTTCTCTCTCATCCCCCCTTCACCCTTTCTCACTCTGTTTTTCATCCTTTCCTTCTCACTCGCCCTCTTTCTGCCCTCCATTACACTTGCTTAGCCCTCATTTGAAATGAAATCCCAGTGTTTACCCGTCAGTTGTACTCCCTTTAGTCTAAAAGTGGAGCTTGCGGTCACACGCAGCAGCCCTTTGGGACCCATACGTCGCTGATTTCATGTACACTGGCCCCTTAATTATAAAAACTAGACGCACCTTTTAGCCGTACAGTCAAAAACCCAACTGTCGTTATGTAAAAGCTGTCTGCAAGGTCCCTTTTTAGTATTCTCCCTCCAAACAGGCTTAGAAGAAAAGTATCTGCAAAAGCCATCTCACCCCACGTTAATATCGAGCAATATCACTGTTGTATAAAATGTGTTTCTGGTTTCGTCATGTGAGCCACTCACAATGCAGCACAAATCTCCAGGAAAGGGAAGTGATCTCTCTGCGAATCTCATATATTTTTATCAGGTTTTCCTCTGTTTTGACTCCCTGTTCGCTCCTGGATTCCAGACGGTACTTGTTTATATGCATTGACACAATAAGAATATAAATCAGGTTGTTCATTTGCTGAATATTATAATATTGGGAAACCTCCATCTGCTAGAAAGGAGACTTGTTGTTTAGGTCACCTCTACTTTATCTCGGTCTGTGCTTTATGGACTATGTGTTTACTAACTTTTTAAAACGGCAGAACTCTCCCTAAGACTAAAATGGTCAGGAATGATGGGATAAGGTTGATATCAGTGGTTCCACTTAATTCCAAATTCATTCACGGTTTTGTCGTAAAAGCAGAGGTTTTCGACTGTTATTCCGCACCCCCTGGTGGTCTGCAAAGGCATTGCAGGTGGTTTGTGATAATGCAATCCAGTTTCACTACTGAAATCACTTTTTAAACATTAATTGTTCAAAACATTTCCAGATGATTTGGACATCTTTATGAATAATGAATTTAATGCAAATATCTAAAAAAATTACATCCCCCCCACACGGACACACAGTGGGCCACAGATTTCTGCCTAGGCTAAGTGGTGGTCCCTGGGACAGAACCAGTTAAAAACCCCTGTTAAAAGTTAAGCAATTTGTGCACTGATCAAAAGAAAGTTAGGGAGCAAGTGATGAAACACTGGTTGAAACAAACTTGCAGTGCACTTCAGAGGAATGTGCCTGAATTTGTAATTCAGTTTCAAATGACCATTTTCTAAATGTGGCCAGTTTGAAGGAATATTGTGGATTTGGTGTTACATGTTGAACAATAATAGATGTTTTGAAATCTTTCCAAAGATATGAAAGTTTTTAGGCTGCAATAGTGTTTCCTCAAGAGGTAATATTTTTGATGTAATTTAAATATAGTGTAAATCATAGTCAGTCTATATCTAAAATTCATAAAAGTGCTAAATAACTCTGCTGCTTATACTTCATTTTTGCCTCAATTTTAATTTTTCTAAATAACTAGGATTGCTGTTCATATTTTGATAGTTGACTAATCCGCTGACTATTTGTTTGATTAGTCGACTAGTAAACACTGATTTCCATCCCTGCTTCTCATGGGTGTGGTGCATAACAAGTTTCCATAGCAAATTACAAGAATGACACATTACATTTCGACCTTAAGTGCGGTCCAAGGTGTGATCACAGTAACAATAAAACAAATGAAAGGTTTACATGGTTTTATGAGCTGCATCGATAACAAACTCACCAGATTCGCACCACAACATTGAGTCCCTCCGTAACGGCAGTCGGATACTACGAGGCAGTTTTGGGTGGGGTGGAGGTGATGAGTGGAGGACATTAAGCATTTTGTTTTACTCTCACGGCTGACACGTTATTAAAAATGCATGCGCTGTGAAGAAACACAGCACTTTTTTTGTTGCGAAATCTTCAAATGAAACATTTATGTCCGAGTCTGAGAGCAGCTATTAGTCTTTCCAGCCTTGGAGCATCTTATAGCAAGAACCGTGGCCTTTTGTTCTGCGGAATGACACTCAGAGCTGCCTAATAAGCAAGTTTTTTCCCCAACATTTTTCCATCTCTCTTAATTTGTTGCTTTTCAAAATGCTTGGATCTATCATCTGGTGACAGCTGTGAATAGATGTTTGTAATGTTAGAGCAAGAAGCTTGGTGGGTTTAGTAATGGAAGTAAAGTGGGCGTAGTTATCACAAATAGGCAGATGGAAACTTGTTAGGGGAAGACAATGCAGGGAGGGAAATCTGGAACAATTAGAGAACGACTGAATATGTGGTGCAGATGACATTTCGCTCTTGTCTCTTTCTGACCATTCTGCAATTTTTCTGTCTGACAAACCTTCCTGCTCATGTCACAATTAGAGATGGCACCGTTGATCGACATCGGTCCGATGTTATTACTGCATTATTTTAGGTTAGAAAACAGTATTTACGTTATGTATTTCAGACATTTTTAAAGCATTATTTTCTGTTTAAAAAAGACTGTTTGTATTTGCATCATATCAGCAGATATCCAATATCAGTATCGTATTGGACATTAAAAACTGATATTGTGCCCTGTCTAGTCACAATGTAACTTCACACCCTCAACAGGAGGCATCCTATTGGTGTTTTCATGTTTGCGTCTGATGCACAAACAGTCAATATAACATCCAGCTTCAATTTTGAGCACTACAGTAAATGCATAGTCTACTCCACTCTGTACCTGCCTTTGTCATTACCGAGGGCTGACACATGTTTCTGAATCAAAACTATTGATCCAGCTTGCCTTCTGAATGTGAGCAGCTATACAGGAACTGACAGTAGTGCTGACTCCACGGCTGCAGTGGCTGAAATATCACACACACACACGCTTCTATGTGTCAAGCCTTAAGTTGTCAGTATTGTCTTGCTGTTTCCATTCCATACTTTGTTTTATTGACTGCAGGCCAACATCTGGCTGATATGGGGATGATGTCCGCTGGGCTTGTTATTTTTTGAGGATGTTAGTGTAGCATTGTTGTAAAAAGTGTTGAAAACTGACTAAACACTCAGATAAACCAATGAAGGCAGACTTGAAGTAAGAAGGGAATTTGATTTAACGCTTCTTCGCTGATGTACTTGTACATTGTGGTGGGTAGTAAAAATCAAAACAGTTAAAAAAATATTTAGTGTAATCTGCATGTCACTTGTTAATGCAATTACATTTGTAATTTGCAAAACCACATAATTTTCTGATTTCCACTTTTGCAAATTTTAATAAAAGAAAAAGGAAAAAACTAATTAACAGAATCTCTACTTCAGCATGACTAGCAAATTGGAAAAGCATTTAAATAACTCTGAGCAAGCGCATTAAAGGCAGCACAGTTATTATGAGGCTATTTGGATTCCGTCCTGCTAGATTATTTTAACCATATTTTAATTCTAATGGGGATTTGCTTCAGGATGCAATGTTTGGCATTAAATTAAGATTCAAATTATTTTTACCGATATTTTTTTTAAGAACAAAATTTACTTTCGTCATTATATACCATTAGAAACCAGTGTCTTTGTAGGAACCAATAAAAACACTTTTAACCAAAAGTCTATTATCTGTCATTATAATTTAAAAATAATCATTATAGCCATAAGCAGCAATGAGTGGGGCACAAGCACAAGTCGCAAAAAGCAGCACAAAAGTGGGAAGTGAAATGACAAAGTAAAAACAACTAACTACGTGAATCATATCAAGACATGAGGAGTTAGAACATGAAAGTATAAATTGTGAAATGACTTAGGAAAAAGAATTAAAGATGCGAATAGAAATTGGTGACTTTTTTGTTATGATAGCCTCAATAAGTTGTGTTTGTAAAGAAACTAACCTTTAGCAGTGTTCATATAAGAACTGGGTGGTTTTCTATAACTTCTTGTAAATTATAAAAGCTATGTTATGACATCACAGAAATTTATGTTGCGTTTTAGGGCCCCCTAGAGGTCAAAACTTGTTTTGCTTTGCTATACCACCAATTATAGGCTGATCACTATGATTTTTGGCCCATGGTGAGATGCACACATTCCTACTTACCCATTATTATTTATTATTTCAGCCTTCTGCAACTTAAGGTTCAAGCAGCACAATCCATTTTGTATGGAAAAAATACACAAATAAGTAATAATAATAAAGAAGTAACAAAACAATTACAAGATGGGTCCATAAGCACTTTGAGCTTGGACCCCAAATAATTTGTCCTGTAGTTCTCCTGCAAGACTAGTAAGTGAGACTAGTGAGTGAGTAGGTACCAGTGGCCTCCCTCTCATGTCTTACCTTATACAGTCTGTAGTGCATTTGTTTTAATGTGCAACACCTGTTTTTGTGAGCATTTAATTCTCATTGCCCGCTTTGTCTGTGTCTTTTGCCACTTTTCTTTGCATGTTAGCTCGATTCTGGAATTAGTTGGTTTCCCTTTAATTGAGAGATGACTGGTTTGTATTCTTTGTTTTAGGGCATTGTCTTGATTTAGTTTTTAATTTCCGTTTTTCATTTATGTTAATGAAATTCCCCATCCTCACTGCAGGAATCATTACTTTAGCAGCAACTAGAAACATTCCTTTCATCATCTAGATTCATTCTGAACAAAAATATCCAATTGCATTGCTATTACATAGCACTGAACAGCATGGAATTCTTGTGCGAAACACCAGAAATGTTTAACCAGTTATTACATCAATAAATAATCTATTAATTGTTATTAAAGCAACTGCAGCAACTATAAACATCATTTTTACCAAAAAGCTTCATTAAGAACAAATTCAACATTAATTGCTATAAAATATCAGTGTGAAATTCTGGTAGGTCGATTAGGAACAATGTATACCAGTATTGTAGTGAAAATTGTTTCAGTATTGAAATGGTCTTTTGTCTTTTCACTGTGCAATACAGATGAATCCGGGCTGTCAAGTCCAAGGTCTATTACTTGTCCTACTTGTCTAAACTGTCAACGTAAAAACTTCAGTCCAGTAAAGGAGTCATGTTAGAATTGTGTCAAATCTTAGTTTGGAGACAGACTGTTGCTCCACCAAAACAGACACTGGAAGAATAAAGCGTACTGCCTGAGTTTTTCATTTTCAAGGCTCAGGTTGAGGTCAGGAACACTTCACCTCATCTTCAACAGGGCTATTGATTCAGGAGTTGGAAATTCTGATGTGTGGAAGGAGAGCAGCCGGAGGACGTTTGTCTTCTGCTGGGAAGGACATGAAAAGAGCCGGTCGGTTTCTCAAAAAGAGAGTTTAAAAGTAAACGGCAAGGTGGTCACTCAATTAAGACAATCACTGTCTCAGATTGGCAGCGGTTTTTATGATGCCAGGCAAAATTAGTTTTGAAACTTCATTTAAAATTCCATTTAAAGCAATCAGGGCCTTAATCACCACCCTAGCTCCGCCACTCTATCTTCAGGTGGATGAGGTCATGTTCATTGCTGTCACACGTGACTAGAGTTAGATTGGGATTAATAATTGATTGGCCGGGCGATATATTTCCTCACGCTTGTTACAACCCAAAGCTCGTCAGGATATGAGCTTGGCCTAATTAAAAGCCGGCTCATTTCACAGGTGCTTGAGGAAGCTTTAGGGGACTCTGCCTTTTTTTCTTTTTTTTTTTAACATTAATAACCCTCCCATGTTTCAGCTTGCATTTGCCGGCAACAAACTCAAGCAGCTAGGGTGGGGAGGAATTATAATGCACTGTTATATATAGATTCTATGTGCAGAGATTTGTCTGCTGATATCACAAAGTCTGCTATGATATGATTTTGTTGTGAATCTGTTCAGGAGCCGGTGATCAAATCATTCATCAAATCAAATCACACATTTTTATAAAAAATAGTGGCATTGCTACGGATATGCTACATCAAGTAAAACGAGTCATGCTATAACTTTTTGGCTGTTTGGAGGACAGGAAAGGAAAACATCTCGTTTTCCATGACTAACTTTTCCAAGCCTAACGCTGGGCATACTCTGTGCGATTTTTAAAATTGTTTTTCAAACCTCCAGCTCAAACTGTACGATTAAATTGCAAGCGTTGAACAGCCAAAGCTCCCGATTTTTGCGCACACACTATACAGGTCGATGCTCGGTTGCGACCTGACTGCTCACACTACACGACCTGTCGGTCTCACGTACCCGGAACTGTAAAGTCGAGCCTCCAGTGCCTCTGTCCAGACTACACAATGCACCATGTTTGAACTCTTGCACTTCACTTCCAGTTCTGTGCAAAGAGGGAAAACCCACTGAAGTTCACGTGAGTCGGCTCATGGCTCTGCCTCAACAGTGAGATACCCTCATGAGAGGCGACCAGAATTTCAAACAGGTTTGATTTTCATCTGACCATACGATTGCCGATCGGGAGCTGGTCGTGAAGGGTTAATTGGTGCTTGTTACCCCACATATACTACATGATGTATGACACACGATTAAACTGAAACTCGGGCCGATCCAAAAAATAGCTGTATGAGTAAAAAATGGGCTGAAAATCGCCCAGTGTAAGTCCAGCTTAAGAGAAGTCTACATTTACATTTACAGCATTTAGCAGATGCTCTTATGGGAATGTGTGACTGGAAATAAATTAGACATTGCAGTATATATCATAAAGAAAATCTGCAATGTCCATTTTTCCTCAGTATGGAGCAGTCCTGATTATTAGCCATCTGTGGGTTGTGTTTCCCTTTAAACAAGTTTTGAATTTCACACATTGGCAGTATTGATCATCTCCTCGTACGTATAGTATAGAATGTCCTCATTTCTAATCTTGTTGTGTCACGTTCCGTAGATAAGGTTTCAGGCCGGGGCTCCGAGTACTAACAGAGATCTATTGGCAGCAGCAGAGACAGCAGGTGTGAAAAGAGGAAATCAATACAGCGGGAGATGTCTGGCCGACTCTGCCATAACAAAGACGTTTTTTTTAGCCTTTTTTAGCCTGTATAATAGAAAATTACAGCTGTACCTTCATAAGCGTGGTGGGCATGCGCGCTGCATGCCGCAATCAGGACTCACTACGTAATGATCCGTGTCAGAATGTGAGAATGAGGCTGATTGAGTTGCACCTGACGGAACGTAAGCGTGTTAATCATCCACGATCTTTTGTTGGCATTTTTGTTATTGTTTGTCTCAGGTGTTGAATGCCAATGAAGGTTCGGATTTGAGGCTTAGGTGAAGCAGTGAGAGTCAGAAACGTGGCACAAGGCCTGTTGCGGGCATACGCAGGTATTTACTGCCCCCTAGTGGCCTGCAAGAGGCGAGAGGATTTTTTGAAATGGAAGTCAAAGGAAGGAAGAGATGAGCTTGACCTTGAAACGGTCAGCATCAAGTTACAAACCTGCTCGCATTGTGCATATATGAGAAAATATAGAGGAAAAAGATTACAAGCAGTCAAATTCTGATATTTTTAATTCTGTGTACATGTTTTATTAAAATGTAATTGAGTTGTACAATTGTGCTGTTAACCAAAAGCTCTCATTCGAGACCGAGTTCCATTTATTAATTCTCTTCTTTGAGAAACTTTGGGATCAAGGATCTTTCTCAAGGGCCCAAGGATAGCAGTTCTTTAGGTAAAATTGGCTCTTACATTAAATGGACGTTCACATTAGAATCTTTGGTTGCATGCTCAAAAGGGCTTCCGGTAATGAATGGAATTGCTGTAATTTATTAAAGAGAGGATTAACATGTGAAACAGAAAAATACTGTTAAACAAGTTTTGAATTTCACACATTGGCAGTATTGATCATCTCCTCGTACGTATAGTATAGAATGTCCTCATTTCTAATCACATTATTTTTAACAATGCAACTGTATTCCGATTAACGTCTATTTGAACTGTAACGGAATATAGTTATCCATCATTTGTAACCTGAATATGTAATCTCGGTACATGTATTCTGTAACTCCCCAACACTGGATATAACCATTTCCAGGGATGTCATTACTGGTCAAACTGGTGCTCAAAACACTTAAGAAAACACTGGTTTACTAAAATAGTTTGGCAACATAAACAGCCTGTTTTCCAAAATGCCAGGTGAATGCTAATGAGAGCATCGTGGTGATAAATGCTGGTTGGACAAAATTCCCTGGTGAATTTTTTTCGGCCAACAGAATATGCCAAGAGCCTCTAGTCAACTTAACTACTTTCCAGAGCCTATCATCAAACAAATCATTCAGTGACTTGTTGCACTCTGTATATGTAGACCAATTTAATTGGTCAGAACCACTGTATCTGTCTCCTTTTTGCTGTCACACACCACAGATGCTAGGCATGAAGATCTCTCCTGGCTGTCTTCCACACGGTGATACGTTCTATGTTTAGTATAAATGAATCCATTCAGACTTGCACCTAGAAAATGCTTTGACCCCTATTTGCTGTGAGCTTTTTTGGGTTTATTTTTGGGACATTAAAGACACAGAGACGAAGAGGCATTTTTCTATCCGGTTTGTAGCTCATAGTTGAAAAGCCTCTTCGCAATTGATCTAGTTTGGCTGGAGAATCATTCTATGCCCCAGATTCATTTGGAATATAAACGATATGCAAAGGAGGATAATGATATATGTAAATGAAGTCACCCCCCACTTTCCTCCTTGGTAGCATTAATTGGAATCATGTTACCTAGATTTGGGTGGATGGGAGCCCATTTGTTAGCCCACATGTCCTCTTCTCACCTCCAGCCGTTTTAATCAGGTTTGAGTAGGGTAATTGCGCAGGTAGATGGCTAAATTTGGCAACTGTTAAATGATTCTGTCTCACCATCCTGTAGCAGAGAAATGACTCATTCACTGTGCCTACCTAATTAACCTTAGGCATACACACATGTGAATAGATGCAAGCAGGAAGTTTGTTTTTCACATTGCCAAAAAAGTGAGAGCGCAACTCTATCAGCGAGGACCAGCTGCCTGAGATAAGTCAAGGAGGTAATTCTGGGGAAAAACTGATTAAACACAGAAAACAGTGAGATAATGATTAAAAGTAGACTGATATCAAGTCTTGAAGCTTAATCGTAACCACAATAAAAGTAGACAGTCAAAAAGCGCTCAGCTAAGTACTCTCCGTCATTTTTGGCCGCAAACCACATATTTTCATCCAGGATTTTTGGCAGCTGGAAAGATTGCCGGACAGTTGGAGGAGCCTGAACGAATGCCTGTCGTTTTTCATTCCCTGAAACAATGGGCCACACTTTCAGGCATTAAGCCACCTCTTTTGTTCTGCTGGAAACCAATATTTTAGGCGTGATCCTTTCGGGCCACCGATGTGTCTGATGTCGGGAAAGCGCTAGCAGACGTTTCCAGGTCGGGAAAGAAAGTCTATTTTGGAATCCTTTTCAAAGTCTGTTTACCAACCGTTCAAATGGGCTAAATTTGTCGTTGCCATTCTTGATTACGGGAAAAGAAAGAAAAAGAAACACAGACAGGCTCCCAACTGGAGCCCCCGTTGTCCGTGGTGGCGCGACAGTGCCCGTGAGGGCATAAATTTAGTCTGACAGGAGCAAGCTGAGATCTGTGAGGTGTGTAGCCAATTGCCAAGCCGGAGGGACTTCAGATATGGCTGTCCTAGTTATGGTTTTTTTTGCTGTGGAAGCCCCTTTTCTTATATGTTTAATGAGGCTCACATGAAAGGGGCCAGATGTGCTTGGACGATCTTTTCACCTCGTCTCTAATTGCCGCGTTACATGCACTTCTCCGGTCACATTTAACTTCACCACAGATTAATTGCATGACACCCATTTCAGACAAGATCCCTACCACGCCTGGCTGCATTGAATGCTTCCTTCGCTTGACAGTTTCTGTGGTGTCGGTAATCAGTTTATTGCTCGCCACCTATTCCCTTAAACTCTACCTTCATCATATTTAAGCAAAGAACACAGCTTGTTGCATTTTGGGACCACAGTCCAATCCTGTGACATCATGAACCATGCTTTGGATCGTCATAAACTTCTGGTCTGGTTGTTGTTTTTAGACTTTTAAAGCAAAGTTTGGCGAAATGAAAGGGGGCCAAAGATGTACACTTGTGGAACTCAGGGTTTTGCTAGAAAGCACTGTGGTTCCAGGAAACTTGTCCCTCGCTGTTGCCCAGGTCTGACGCAAAGACCTTGATCTTGGATTGCAACCTGTAGAGTCGTGTTTCGGCAGCGGCAAAGAGTCTCCGTGGGCACGGCGTATATGACAGTGCCAGGATTGTGGGTGAGGGGGTGATCTAAGCACAAGCTCATATGTGCGTATGCATGTGGGCGTCATCTGTGTGGGCACAGGGGATGAGGTGAGGGACTTTGGGGCCAGGCCAGAGACTGCAACAACTGTGATCGAGGAAGACAAAGGGAGGGGGGGGTTGGGGAAGAGACAGAGAGAGAAGCAATAAGAGAAGAAGAGAGGATGTCACATCTGCCAGTGTGCCCACTGCCTCCCGCCCCTGCGCCCGCCCTCCTCCTCCTCCTCCTGATACCCTAGTCTTGCAGAAAACACATGCAAGTGACCCAATTAAGCTCAGGGAGAGTGAAGAACATAAAGAGAGAGAGTAAAGGAAGCCAGGTAATGCGCCGATTCATGTGGGGCTGAACTGCTGCATCCCGTTCCACGGAATTTGGGCAGCGCTATCTGCTTTTGAGTGAAGGATCATTAAGAGTTGGGAAGCAATAACTTTCGCCAGCCAACTATTTATTCATTACCTTGCCAAGGCTAATGAGGAGCGAACAGGTGCCGACTTGAAACCTGTGGATTCCACATTGTGGTCTTTTTCTTTTTTCTAAATCCATTTTTGTGCCACTGTGAGCCTCTCGGACCACAAATGGGTGCCAGACTGTGAAAAGCCTGCAAGGACGGAGCAGGAAAGCATTAGAGAGAAAAGGTGAAATAGGCAGTGACACAGCCCGGAGCCTGGGAATGAGGTTGGCACACAGCGGAACATGCCAGGGCTGGCTCAGAGAGAGACTCTGAAAGGACGCTTCCAGGTGTGCAGCCATCATGTTGACGTTCTTTCGAGAGGAGTGGGAGATGGAGGGCTTGCAGACTGTTGGCATTCTGCTGGTGGTGTGCAGTTCCCTCAAGCTCTTGCACTTTTTGGGCTTAATTGACTTCTCTGCCGGAGGTAAGACAGGCTCGGTCTACAACCCCAGAACCAATTAGACACTCTGTAGACATATCCTACAACTTTTGTCTTGGAGGGTGTTGTTCTGCGGACAGCTCGCAACTTTTGTTTTGCAGTCAAGCAGAGCTGGAAATAATTTTTTGTCACAAATACTATTTTGGGACAGAAAGTGATGTGATTCTGGGGTTTGTTTACTTTTGTTTAAGGGGTATCACGAGACTTTTTATACTCAGGGAATGCAAACAATTATGTCAAACGTTATAGTATTTAGACAAAGGAAAGGGGAATGAATGACAATTTAAACCTGACATATGGCTTTTCATAGGATGATTTGTTCTTGTATCTTTTATTAAAGGACAGATCTTATTTACACTCTCCCTGCACCTGTTGCCTGGGATGCACTTGAAGGCTTTATAGTTGCTTGGCATGTCATATCCTCTAGTGGCATTCTTTTAAAAAAATTTTGCCTTCCTCATAGTGTGAAAACCTTTGGGTTTCCTTAGTTTTCTCCAGCAGGAATGCCATTTTCTCACCAGATTTCTTCCTGTTAAGAAAAATCGTGCATTCCGTTCCAATGGCATCAGACTCAGGTTCTTCAGAGCAGAGGTATATTGATCATCACGCTGTTCAATGATGATCCATCCCTGCTCTGCTAATCATCTTGTTGTCCTCAATGTATATTTCCCCGCCTCACCTGTTGAACCACCATTTCTTCCAGCAGTCAAGGCGTGATGAAGCACGGCAGTCGAATGGTTAGGCGGAACCCAACCTTCATTTCATTTTGCGCTGATAGATTGCTAACGGAGTGGGAGGGATGGTTTAATGAGGTTAGGGCAATCATACATGATGAATTGTCGTGACCAGCTTTTTTAGATCTGTCAGGTTGCCTGTTAGTTGCTCTCATATCGTGAATTCATGAAAATAGATACGCAAGCAATTGTCAGGAGGCATGAGAATGTCTGGGAACTGCGCACTAGCGGAAATTAAATTTTTTTGACTGTGAGAGATCAGCAATATTATGAATAGTATTCAACTTGTCTCTCAACTGTACCGGTAAACCTGTGTTTTTACTGGCATGGATCACGGTCTCAGAGCAACCAGTGGTCAGTCATTTCAATGTGAGCTTGTGAACAGAAGCAAAAAATCAGCAAATTGGCCACTGCCTACATACAACTAGTGATTTCAAGCCTAAACAATGATGCAGTTTGGCATTAACCATGTGAAAAATGGCAATTGCATACCCTGAAATCTAAGCATCGCTCTTTGTTCTGAAGAGGCTGTGTGATAGATCAGTTGTAGCTTGGTCACTAGTATCCAAAATTGACATGTACATCAATCAGCCAGAACATTATGAACATCGTCCTAATGTTGAGTAGGTCGGTAATATGTAGTTATTAGGGGTGTTGAAATTTATCAGATATAATATATCAGATGATTCTGCGGTGGCAGACCATGATCATGATGATTTTCTGGCTGCGACATTAATATTCTAGTTAAAAAGAACATTCCGGGAGTAACTGTGGCTGTGCGATCTGCAATCCATGTCCAATCTGCATGCAGTGTGAAGTAATGTAATGGGACGCATCAAGATATTGCATCAAATCAAATCGTTGATATTTTAAGTTACTGAATTGAATCGTGAGACCAGAGAAGGTTCACACCTCTACTGTCAACTAGCAACTGAATATACTAAATGGACAGATCTGTTCAAATCAAATCCTTTAAAACACAATTTGCATTACAACACCGTTCATTTGAAATGCGCTGCCTGTTTGCCTTTAGATGCTCGCCGCCCACCAACTCCTGAGTCAAAAGCACTACTGAGCAGGAAAAACCATTGCTGGCATCAATGCCCAGTTCCAACGCTTGCTTTTGCCTTCTTAAGCACTACAAAAAAGATAACACACTTGATTAGCTCAGTCTCTGTGCTTGAATCTTATCTGTGGCATGCAGCTTTGGTCTGCCACACATTTTAAGGATACATATGATGTCTTGTTATGGGTGGACATTGATTAGAATGATTTCGTTTCGTGTGGAATTGAGCCACTGAGCCACTTCCATAGATTCAGTCTCTGATCCTGAGTAGCACTTTCTAAAATCTAAGTTTCCTTTGCGATGCCAAACCAACAAACACACTTCCGGCTTGTTAATCAGCTTGGGAACTTAGTCAAGCATGTTGAAAGCTGGAAAAAAAGTTGCGCTTGTACCAGGTATGTCCAAAGTCCGAGGTGGGATTTTATACGGCCCGCGGCTTCTGTCTTAAAATGTATGGTGTTATTTTGTGCAAAAATTCTCGTCTTTATTTTTGTGAGAATTTTTGTGTTTGTCTCACTTAGCGAATGTGAGCTCACACATGGGCTGTGTACCGAACCGCTTACTACTGCGCTTAATAGTATGGTAGGTAATGGTATGGTATGGTATCACACTTTTCTATGTGGTAGCATGCATCTCAGGAAATAGCCGGGGTTGTAGCTTAACGGTTCTCTACGCACACATAGGGTGGGAAGTGACTTTTTCTTAAAATGTGCACTACATTGGAAATGCTCCGCCTGTGCTCAACTGTGCTTTAACACTCGTTTTATTTGTGTTAGAAATCTCAGAGTTATGCTGTTATTTTTGTGCCAAAATTCTGAGCCTGCAAGCAAAATATCGTCTTTACGCGCTCAACTCAGCCTGCACTCACACTCGACTGTGTCTTCCTCCTTTATCTGCATCGGCTGTAAGTATGAAAAATATCGGATATCGGCATCGGCTAATAATTGCCTTATTGTGCATCCCTACCCAAATCCCTAATCAAGTAGGCTTTCACGATGCATTGCTCTAAAGTTATTTGAGCACTTTGAGAGAGACCTCTGATTCTTGTTACACTAAAAAAGAGGACATCTCTTTTGATAAATCTATTAAGTGGAGATTGTAATAAAGGGAGGAACAGACTAGGCAGTATGTGTCCTTTTTAATGGCCTTGGACATTGGCAGCATGTTGCTGTGTCGTAGGAAGAACACCTTGCTGAACGTTCAGTGACTCAGCAGCAGTGGCCATATGGTGGTAAAGTATCTTGGCCAGAATTTGTGTGTCTAACGCTTCATCTAAAGCTGCTCCTGTAGTCTGACTGGAATGGTCAGTCACATCCTTTAAGTTGCAAACAGCTATTTTCAGGTCTCTCATTGATGCTTAGATTTTGAGATTTAGATGGGCCTTACAACATCTTATGCTTATTTTAAAAACTGGACAGTCGCTTTCAGTTTACAAGGACTAGAATATATATGGAATAGAATATATGTAACCCTGCCTATGACAACCCAGCTAAAGTCATTTTTTTTGGCAACTCTCTGTTTTATACATAAAATAATTCTACATAATTTAAAGAACATTTTCTGACAATTTCACCTTGATATCTTTAATACTGACCAAGTAAGGCCATGTCAAAGATTTGGCAAATTACAGGCTCAGAAAAACAGGTTTTTGAGAAATTTCAATGTAAAAACACACAAATGGGTCTATTTATTATGATATGCATGGCGAAAAAGCATGCATATCAACACGAAAAAGCATGTTTAAACGCTCGGCTACCTTCTGTTCCTTGCTTATTGGCGCCGTCATGGGGGATGGAAAAAAAATTACCTCAGAATTACCTCAGAGTTAGCGTTTTTTTTTTTTTTGAGAGATACCAAGCATAAAATGTTGATGAAATAGCCTGGTTAGATTGACAAAACGTTCATCTACCGAAAACAAAGCACTGTACACAGTGACACAAAGCAACACACACAGAAAGCGGCACCCGGCTAAAGTCGCAATTTTTCTACCTCCTCTTTACCTGACGTGACTGCCGCGGATACACACTGATCTTAATGTCTGTATGCACATTATAATGATAGAACAGTAGTTCCTTAACCGAATAACACCCAAATCACCAGTTGTTTTTGCACATAAAGTAAACTCATATGGCATATTGTTGACATTTTTCTCACTATGACTACTTTGACGCTCTTTATTTCATAATTAGATTTGGCGATTTTAGCCGGGTTTTCACAGGCGGGGTCACATATATGCAATATACACACAAGCACACACACAAAAACACATATAACAGAGGGAGAGAAGGTGTGTGGGAGAAGTAGGCAGAGAGAGAAGGTGTACGCTGCTATTGCATGTATTGTGCATGTTCCAGTGGTTGTTTCAGTGCTGGAGACTTTAAATACGCAATTTAGGCACAACATAGTCAGAAGACTGTCAATTAAAAACTTGTCTTTTCCAGCCACATGACCTACAGTAATCAGCAGAACATCACCAGGCAGCTGTGATGTTCTTGTCCCTCAGGGGCCCCTGTGTGACGTGTCCCGGCTGATCTGTGAACGGGCCGAGTGTGAGAGAGTGAGCTCAGGTCTCGGGGGTCTGACAGAAAGAGCGGCACGAGTGGCACGAGGCCAGTGATATTTATAGAGCGGCGGTCGAATCTTCCAGCTGACCGCTATTCAGATCTGTCTTACTTCTTACCGTTAGGCTGAGGAAGACAGGTGGAATAACAAGGATTTTGACCTATAGGCACATCTTAAGAAAATCCAGTACCAAAAAATATTCTGCACGAGATTCAATCATGATATTAAGTGTATGTTAAAAGTCTGAAGGCATGACGCTTCCTTAAGAAGCTTCATGTTTTTTTAGGGTGTCAGAACTAAATCCAACACAGCAGTAACGTGATGTACATGTACGAGTGGTTGGTGAGTGCTTCAATTAAGACAGGTTTATAAATTTCAACCAAATCTTTGGAAATTATATAAATCTCTCAGAATCGTTATTGCGTTATTTAGGCGTCCAACGTCTGAGCGTGCAGTTGAACATATAAAGACAATCTCTTGTCTTTACATGCTCAACACTGACTTCACGGTCACACACAACATTAAGTGTTCGCGTAGAGTCAAGTCCACTACGTTGGACCATTTACTAAAAGCAACGGTGATTCACAGAGCCTCTCCATAGTTTCTAGAAGTACGTAAATACTGTCAGCACAGAAGGTCTGCATCTGAACAGAGGGTTGTGGATGCACTTTCAAAGGGCAAGATGTTTAAATAATAAAATCATGATGTGAATTAAAACGTTAGTGGTATAAATTTACTTGAAAACCGGCCAATCATATTGTTATATTTTTAAGCTATAATGCGATACACACAAAAGTAGAATTGTATTTCATGATTGAAATTGTAAATTTGAAATTGTACTTCTCTCCACTTGGACTGCTGCTACAATATTTGCATTTCATATCCAACTGCTGCAGATCATTAAACGGAGAAAAGATCATTTCAGGACCAAAATTGTAGTCGTATTCCACATGTAACTATATTAAACTTGACCTACCTCTAGTTTAAAGTTTTCTATTTAAAGTCTGTGCATATATATTTATTTACTCTATGCAAGGCCAGATTATCCATAGATTTGATCACACAAGTGTCCAGGGGCCTCAGCCAATGGCGAGCCCCCATAATTTAGCACAAGTAGACTTTTAAATATCTTTTCAAAATTTTTATAATATTCACTGGAAATGATGCATACAGATCATATTAATCGTTTAAAAGTAGAATTTTCAGCTAATATATGAGTTTTGTCTTTAATAAAGGGGAAAATTTGACTAAACTGGAATGTTTTTGCGAGTGACAATGTTCCACACGAGAGTCCTGAGTGTTCACACAGAGCGTTTACATTGAAAATAATGACATTTATGCACATTTACGCATTTACTTCTGTTCTAGAACACTGGTTGCTGTTATTTATCAGCTAAAATATGAGTTTAATCTGTAACAAAGAGGGAGATTTGACTGAACTGGAGCGTTTTTTGTTCATGAGGGCGTTCCACATGAGAGTCGTGAGCACTCACACACACACAGCACGTTTATATTGCGATGAATATTATTTTTGTACATTTACTTCTGTTTTCCCGGACAAAATAACAGAACCAGTACTGTTTTTCTTAGGAACCAAGTCATCCGCTTCCGTTTCCAAATAATGTATTTGAAATTACGCGGATATTCACTTCTCTCTCTGCACGCTCGCGCTTGGATAGTGTTCTGGATGGTCGGGGGAGTGAGCGGTCTGCTTTGAGAGGACAGAGAAGTGAAACGTGAAAGTGATCGTACTGTTGTCTGTTTAACATTAATGTCAGGATTTGTACTGGATGTTCTCGATATAGTCATCTACTACATCACAAGTGGAACAAGCCAAGATATATAGAGTATATTCAATCACTCACCCCTAAGTATGACCAATTAAAGTTTAGAAAATTGATGTTTGACATTTCTGAATCGATTCAGAATCATCCAAATCCTGCATTGCGATATATCTAAGAAAGAAGCATGGCTGTAGCTAAGCTGGTAAACAGCATATTGTTTGAAAGTCTAGCATTTAAAAGGAGCTTCCCCAACACTGTTGATTAGTTGTTACAGCTCTACATTGTTTATTAGAGTGTAGTTAAATAAAAATCTTCACTCCAAATATCTGACTATGAGGATTATTTACAGCTCTAATTATCGGTATTATATTTTTTAAGTGCATGAACTGCCTTGCTCTTAGTGCACCAGATGACACTGTCCAGAGTCCATGCCCTTTTGTAAATTATGTTTGTACCCATTTGCAAGTACATGCATGCAACTCACACACACACACACAGACACACACTTACACACTTTTACACACACACACCCTCAGGCCCAAGGCTGGGCCTCTGCTGGACTTCCGGAAGCATTAATCTAATGCTCAGTGGTCCGTGGCTACTGGTTGGACTCCAAGTGTCACTGCCTAGGTGTGACAAATCCGAGGACGTATTCCAGGGAAAAAACAAAGGGAAGGGTAGAAGAGAAGTAGCGTGCGAGAGGGAGTGAGTGCAAAAAGAAGACATGGCCCTCGTTTCCCAAACTGCTGGTGCTGCGCTGAAGAAAGTGAAGCTGCTTTTGCCATGGAGACGGAGAGGGAAGAGTAAGTTTCCTTTCTGCCCATCTATCCATCCTTCAAGTGCCAGGACGAGTATCTTCCATGCTTTAGATCTGGAGGTTTTTGCTTCTAACGTTCCAGATGCAGCCAGCTTTGGAGGCAAACATCATAATGAGGACGGATGTTGGTCTGCGGTCAGTGTGAAGGATATGTGCTTGGATATCTGACCGTAGATCAGCAGTATTGGGCCCATAATCTTCAGTTACATTTATTGGTAGCTCTTGACAGCTTGGCTTGGTCAGAGTGGCTTAATACTTGTGTTTGGTTGGGTGTTGGTTGAAGAAAATGGGAATTGAGGATGCTTGATGTTCTACTTTGGGGCTGTAGTTGCTAGTTTTCTGTCTTGTTGAAGACTAGAAAGCAGAGTCTGTTTGTGCTTGAAGACAATGGTGGATCTTGTCAGCTTGGTTGGATCAAACAACAAAGTTGGGATGCTTGATATTCTGTTTGGAACAGTACAGCTTTCTGTACCGCACTGAAACCTGGAGAGTGAAACATCTGGCTGTCAGTTTAATAGCTGCAGCTGCATTTTCTGAATCCGTGTTGTCTGTGCAGCAGCTGTTTTTGTTTTTTGTGCAATTGTGCGTTTTAACCAAAAAATTTATTAGGATTACTGGAAGCTCCTTGGCTGGATCATAGCGCCTTCATTCTTGTGGTTGGTTGTGTGTAGGTTCTGGTCCAACCAGAGCTGGAAATTGAGGTTCACATCATTGTGATGAGTGGTGTTCTGGGCTGGAACAGTTAGTTGCTGGTTTTCTGTACTGTATTGAAGATCGGAGAGTGAAACTGGTGAGTTCTTTAGAGTGACGTGCAGTTGCGATTTACCATAACTTCTAATTATAGTTCCTAGTGGATTAGACAAGAAAGTTGGAAACTGTTGATGCTGGACATTGCAACGAGAAAGGCGGAAAGTCCATTCGTGGACCGTGTTGACTTTTAGAGATTTGCGATTGTGGGTTTGAACACAAACCTTAAAGCCCGGTCAGCAAAGAGTTGGAGTGTGTGATTTATGAATAGTGCTTGCTGTGTGTGTGTATATCACATCCTCCTCATCAATCCAGACACATCAGTGAAATGTGCTCCATTACGTACCGCATCAGTACGCCACGCTGTAGAAAACACATCTCGCGCCTCATTAGGTCTGTGTTTACACTCGTTTTTATTACGTCTTGTTTTTATTCAGAGCTTCGTGCAAGTGAGAGGAGAGAAACGTCCCTACATATCTTGAGATTCAAGCCAAATAATATGTCTCTACATTAAAACGTTGTGATACTTGTAGCTCTAAATTAATGGACGTAAATTGTAATGACTAAAGCTGAACGATATGGAATTTTTAAACCTGATACTGATTCCAATAATGATATATATAGATAGATTTTATTTAACAAATACACACAAAATAAATCATTTCAGTTTTGGAATGTGTAGTAACATCACATAATGCAGCTGAAAATAAACATTTTTAACCCTAGTCTATACTGAAACAGATTGCAACTGCAATTATCTGAATGTTGGAATGGTGCTGCTTTGTGTTAGCGTGTTATTGTCAAGTGGCCTCTTCATCTCCATGGCTTTTACATAATCGTGACATTAGTAAATGTCATGTTTATTTATACAGCACATTTTCATACACAGAGGTCATTCAGAGTGGAGTTAGAGAAATAAAATAGTACATAGTAAATAAGGAACACTATTGAACAAACACACTATATACACACATAGTATAAAAGTATAAAAAATAGGACAATAAAAGCACATTAAAGAAGGTTGTATTATTATATACTGTATTAGGAATATAACAAAGGAAATTAAAGTATATCAGTAAAGACTTTTCCATTATTAGAAATGAGAATTATTTTTAGACAAAGTTTTTAAACTCAATATTCATAAAATACTTATGTTTGTAATGAATAAAGATGCATGAGAAAGGTTTGGTTATAAGAAACAATATATATTTTTTAAATATTCTAGACATTCCAGATTCTTCTTCTTCTTCTTTTTTTTAATATATCTCAAATCAAACAATAGAAGTTAGAAATTAGAAGTTAACAACTGGTTATTTTGAAGAATTTTATATATTGTATATATGTAACATTTCTTAAAATATTAATACTACATTATATTAAATATATTATGATATTATAAGAAATGTTATACAAATATTTAAGCTAATATACATGAGACTATATATTTTAAAAAATATTATTGGACAAAATAAACAAAGTAGAGAAATAAAAGTACACTTATAGCTTATGTTAAAATATACGAGTGAGAAATGATAAAATAAGTAAAATAATAAATAGTAAAATACAAACATTGTTTTAGTAAAAAAAACCTTTGCCATTCAGGCATTTCCATGTGTGGCTGATACATTTGAGCCTGTGTGTGTGTGTGTGTGTGTGTGTGTGTGGTGTGTGTGTGTGTGTGTGTGTGTGTGTGTGTGTGTGTGTGTGTGTGTGTGTGTGTGTGGTGTCTCTCTAACCCTATGATGTGGTTGGTGATTACAGGTAATGCTCCAAGCCAAAGTAAAAAAAGCATAAAGCAGAGATTCCTCAAGCTGCTGCCCTGCTGCGGGCCTACAGCTCCCCCTTCACTCAGTCAAAGCAAGTGATCCTGCACTGCCTCAAACACTGTCTCCACACACACACACACATCACCTCGAACCAACGGACACATCACATCAAGTGACAGGATAGTGTCTCAATCTCATATTAAAAAGTTCTTTTGGACCCGTGAATTTACATTATAAAAAGTACAGTAAGAAGGACCTTTCAGATCATAGTTTTACATATAAAAAATGGGGCGTGAGCTTAAAATCCCCTCTAAATTCATGTAAGAGTGAACTATATGCAAATGACCAGATCTTAGTGTATTTTTGGTGCTTAACTTTAACTCATTTTAACTCTTTAAATCATTTAACTTTAGTCTCAGTCAGATCTAAACCTGGTACAGTTATGTTGGACCCGTGTTTATAAATGTAATTTGTTAGCTTTTGAACTCTAAGTCTAGGTGATGGAAGTAAAAAACAAAATTAAAACTAAAGAAGCATTTCCATAAGAAAACAGTGTGATTGCTCAAGTTTTGTAACAGTGACAAGAAAACTGGCCGAGTAGAAAGACTTTGCTTAAAATGCGTTGAAGTGAATGGGGAAAGAAGTAGGGATGATAAAAGCAAGAAAAAGGCGAATGCGGGTCAAAACAGATTCAGTGAGGTGACATGTTGATGTCGTGCACAATCAGGCAAAGAAAAGCTTTTGAGTCCCAAATCCCATGAATTCTTAGATGGAAGAAAATGAATGGTTTCCCTCTGAGGAAAACTAAGCGACAGAAAAAAAGAATGAAAAAAAAAAAAGACAGAAGACGGGTCATAGCGGTCACTGATGATGTCGAAAAGCCCATAGGCCCTTCTGAATCACGTCGAAGTTAGAAGGCTTTTGTGAAACCCGCATCGGCCGTGTAACAAGCTCCATGTTAGTCTGGGGGATGAAAAGCACCATGAACGAGTGCATGTATCAGAAACGTGTATGTAAGCACCCCACACCGCAATAGACCGCACGTTTTAGAGTCGGAAATATAAATGTTTAAATATT
Organism: Distichodus sexfasciatus; assembly: GCA_032718565.1. Taxonomy (NCBI): domain Eukaryota; kingdom Metazoa; phylum Chordata; class Actinopteri; order Characiformes; family Distichodontidae; genus Distichodus; species Distichodus sexfasciatus. Next base: position 2,275,575 of record JAVGVS010000052.1, on the reverse strand, counting down.
AGGAAAATGAGTGAGATTTTCTGGATAGTACAGGGGCTCCTGACAATGAGCATGGTCATTAATTAAACTTAATTATGTTAATTTAATCTTTTAATCAGTAGGATTATTTTAATTATATGAATTAATATAATGATACAATTATCATTAATGATATTAATTAAATTCTAGCATCAGTAATTATAGAGCGCTTCTATTTATATCGTATGAATTAATTAAAATATGGACTAAACCACTTACAGTATAATCCCACCCAATCTTAACAAATTCATGCCTCAAATCTCGAGAGTTATTTACATCAGTAAAGTGATTTAGTGGATCAAAATCTGTGCATGAAACATCACCACTAAGTGAAGCGAAGTTAGAGCTCTCTGAAGTCGTTCCTCCTCCATCCAGGTTTTTTTTTTGTCTTTTGGAAAGTGGCTCCATGCTGACAGTGAGATGACAGCAGGTCCGATTTCTCTCTAGAACTTTCTCAGGACCTAAATAACAATATTGCAGTTGGGACTGCAGCTTGTGAGACAGCTGAAACCCTCGCTAGTGATACAGGCCAAACTCAATCTTTTATGTATTGAGTTTAGACATATCAGCGACTGGATGAAGGAAGTGGTTTTACAGTGAGGGGGTGTTATGCTTATTAGAACAGGTAGAAGCACAGATTTATGTTGAGTATTTCAGATACATGTGCGTAAGTCAGAGATTGGGACTCAAGTCACATAAACAATTACTTAAGACTTGACATCAGACTCGGTCTCAAAAGACTTGAGACTTGGGACTTGACAAATATCTTTGTCATGTAAAATATTGTTTATTAGTACAAGCAGGTTGAATGTAACAGAGTAGCCTTCACAGGTATGTTACTGAAGCATTGCGTTGGTGGCACATATGCTGTAGCCACTATAATCAATGGAACTGGCTACCCATGAAGTCACAGCGGAGTGCAAGCGCTTGAACACAAAGACTTAAGACTTGACTTGAACTTGGGACGAAAGACTGGAGACTTGACTTGTTATTGCCCCTCAAAGACTTGACTTGGACCCGAGTACAAAGATTTGAGACTTGACTTGAGAAGAGGAAGATTTCAGATGGTACAGTGATGTTGGAGCAGATGCAGGCATTTTTTCTGATAAATTAGTTACACATTTGGATACAATTAGTCATGGTTTAATGGAAAATTCAGGTGATCCAGCGAATGAATGTGGCTGAGACAAAATGTAATACCAGTTGAAAGTTGAGTTTGAGTTGAAAATCACTTGGGCTTTCTGTGAACTGTGTTGTTTAAAACATACTGCAGTACCTTAACTTCCACTCAATGTACAGTCAATTTTCATAATTTCGCAGGATGTTAATGAAGTTAAGCAGAGTTCATTCAAAATGTTCAAAATGTCAGTGTTGTGTTCAGTTCTGACACTGTTTGATAAGTTCTGATTTAATGATGTATTCACACAAGTAGGAATTCTCATCACTGATAATATTTATTTTGCAGTAGTCGTTTTAGTTTAAAAATGTGATTTTTGCTTCATTTAATATACCAACAATTGAAAGTACCTAATGTAAAATTGAGCGGAGTACTACAAGAGACTAAGGAATTATGGTGTAAGTTTCATCATGATGCAATTTTACAACAATCAGATATCTGCTGATATCACAAGGTCTGCTGCAGTACAATTTAAAATTCCATTCCATTCAGGGAATAAGCGATCAATATGAAAAAATATCATATTCAGATTTAACGTAATCTTTTACTTTCATTTCAAATCATGAAAATCAACTAAAATAATGTTCTTTGACATGTTTATTCCTGAGCTATCTTAAGTGTTGTGCGCTTAATAAAAGTGATAAAAGCAGATGATGTCTCTGTGCTGGCACTGCGAGGGACATTACAACATGTATGACCAAAGTTTAATTTGTATCAACGCCATGGGATCGTTGTTTGTAGAATCGATGGATCATTACATTGCTACAAAAATCAAGTCATACTAATATTTTTATAATGCCTCATTTAAAAAAAACGATGTCAAGACAGTGAATAAGCTCGTGTAAAATGAGTTTGGTTTCTTTTTCATAATGCATTATTTGATTTTGGTCTGTTTTTGGATGCAACATGATCGCTGCCCTCTCACAGACAGCGTGGAGGATGACTTCAGGCTGTCCACCGTCTGCCATCGGCCCGAGGGGCTGGAAAAGCTGCAGGAGCAGACCAAGTTCACCAAGAAGGAGCTCCAAGTTCTCTACAGGGGCTTCAAAAACGTGAGGCGATCCTGCACATTTCACCAGAATTTTTTTGAGCAACATGTCAGGGTGAAAACATTGGGCCTCGTTCACCAACACTGCTGTTTCTTTGAAACTACCCTACAATTTTTTGCCAAAATTTGACAGATGAAGAAAGATGGGGCAAATACAGCTGTTGACAGTTAAAATTGTTGTGGCTGGTGATTTTTTATTAGACCCTTTAAAGTTCACTGTATATTCAAGTGAATAGAGGAATCATCACATAGCAGCTTGAGACCTGGACATACAGGGAACTGTACACCAAACAGACCTGGGAATAGACTCAGCATTACTTATCACCAAAATCTGCCCAAAAAACACATTCCAGAAATTCATGGCACCTTTCATTTGCCATCGGATCAGAGATTCAGTTGACGAGAATACATCACATCCACTGAAACACAGCGAAAACCGTAAAATAAGTCAAGGAACAAGTTCTTAAAAGGTTTGGAAAACTGGAGATTCTTTGTAGGCAAGCAAAGGCATTTTAAGAACTATTCTAAAGGCACAGGTAGCCCTATGAAATTTGTACAAACATGAATTTTTAACATTCACGTTTAGATGTGTTCTAGTAATCTGAGAATCTGTTCTGAGTAATCTATAACTTCGTTAATAGCCAAATAGAGCATGCATCAACTTTTTAGCATTTTATAAAAGGTCTGACTTTTCACAAAAAAAAATGATTTGTGACAATGTTTAAATAAATTATTTATGTTTAATAAAATACACTGTAAATTGACTATATATCTAATAAACGTGTATATTTATACTGTGCAGGGTTGGTCCTTGTGCCCGTAGTTCCCGGGATATGCTCTGATCCCCCAGTGACACCAGTAGGGATTTAGTGGTTGAGATAACGAATAAATAATATATTTATATAATTATAATTATTGTGCATTTACATAATATGAAGTGCATGGTTTTGCATTTGTTTTCATGGCAGTTTATTTTAATAATGTAAACTAAAGCGCTAGGAAAATAAATGAAAATGCTCCAAATTAAAATGAATGTTTTGTTTAGATTTATGAAGACTTTGGTTAAACTGTGCAAATCTTTACACACAAGTAGTTTGATGAAAAATTGAACATACAAATTGAAATGTTTAAAGCTTGAAAAATGGACCCAAATAGGGGTTATATCGCATATATCAGATGGTGGGGCGGCCGATATATGGAATTTTGTTCCACATGCGATGTAGTAAATGACTATATCGTGAATATCACATTAATGTTAAACTGCGTGTACGTCACTTTCGAGTTTGGTTTCTCTGCCCTCTCAAAGCAGACCGCTAACTCCCGTTCATTCAGAACACTCTCTCCTATGAATGCGTGTTCTGTTTGAGCGGAGGGAAGCGGCGTGCAGAAGAGGTGAATATCACCCAGCGATTCAGAGGCATGAATTGGAGAAGAGTAGGCGACTTGATTCATAAACAGCACTGGTTCAAAAATAACATTGCTCATAATACTCGCGTGCTGTGTGTGTGTGAGTGCTCGCGACTCTCACGTGGAACGCCCTCACAAACAAAAAATGCTCCAGTTCAGTCAAATCTCCCTCTTTGTTCTAGATTAAACTCATATGTTAGCTGATAAATAAAAGCAACCAGTGTTCTACTCACAATACAGATATTTACTTGATATTAGTTCTATCCCAGAAAGAGAGAATATATCGAGATATACATTGTGCATTGCTATATAGCTTAAAGATATTGCAGTATTATTTTTAGGCCATATCGCACAGCCTTATCAGATGGTTTTGTGCTTACTTGAATAAAGCTGGAGAAAAACAAGATACATTTTGGTCAATAGTATGTTCATAACCGGGCATGCTGATTTTTGGCCTTCACAAAATTCAAAAGAATAGAAGTGAAACTATGGCAGGATCTAATCAGCATGACACATAATCAGCCTGTTTGTTACCGTGTAATATCAAACCAAGATTTCTGAATCACGACATAACTGAAAACTGTTCTCTCTTACAGGAATGTCCAGTGGCGTTGTGAACGAAGAAACCTTTAAAATCATCTATTCCCAGTTTTTCCCACAAGGGGGTGAGTTTTCATACCCATCTCTTTTATACCATCTGCATTACTCTTTCTTTCATAATAAAGTCCATTTCTTTTGGAATTCAGTATGTATGCACATTTTCCTTTTAGGCGTTCGACACCAGCAGCAAATGGCTCAGATTAGTTTCGAGTGAGTATTTGCTCTGTAGTTGCTCAGAATCGTTTTTTTATTTTGTTTTGTTTTTAACATTCACCAGTGTTCTTATTTAAGAAGTTTGTTCATTGGTAGAACAGAATTTACTAACAGTGAAGTACTCTTACACATATTTTATGGCATGTCTGTTTGTACCAAACAGTAGCTTATTGGGTTTTCTTAGATTCTACAGTGGTATAATATTGTAGTACAAATGCTCTGCGAGTTGCGATGAATTTTTTTTTTGATCTTACGTTGGCGATAGCGTCTGACAAACAGCAAAATATTTTAAGCTTAGATTCGGCAGGCAAACATAGTGGCGTACGAGACACTGCGGGATGTACACATCTTCCGCCTTGTGAGATGCCTCACTTCGCCAGCGATCAACAGACTTCATGTGTCGCGGTGTCTTCCAAACGAGCATGTCTTTCGCTGGTAATAGTAGTTGCTGCTGTTACTGTAGTCTCGACTTACCATGTTTTAAGTTATGATGGGGTCATCGCAACACATCTCCATTGATAAGTCGGGGACCACCTGTATTTAAAAGTCCAAGTTCATTTAGTACAGATTTCAAGTTTTAAGATACTTTATTTGCCTCTTTCACAGTTATACAAGTACGGGATGTAGTGAAATGTACCCTGACTGTGCCTAAGAACGCGACAAATTAAAACAGAATTTTAGAAATTAACAACTGATTAAGTTAAAGCCTTTTGAGAAACTAAAACTAAGGAGTGAAATTATTATAAGCAGTAACTGTATATGTGCATCATGGCAAACAACTATATATGTGCAGTGCAGTGTCTTTTGTTGTGAAATGGACATCTAAGCATCATGAAGACTTAAATAGCAGATTGATAACATATGAGCAAGACAAAGAAAGCAAGAACCCCATTTAGAGCCTGCTGTTTTGCATCAATTTATCCAGCAGTAAAGGAGAACTTTGTTAACTCCACTACCATAACCATCACTTGTTTGTGTTGCACTGCAAACCTGCGAAAAGTCTCTCGTTGCTTTCGATGAGGTGTTTTATTTCACTCTCGTTGTGATCTTGCAGGACTTCGTCATTGGCCTGTCCATCATCCTCAGGGGGACGATAAACGATCGGCTAAACTGGGCTTTCAATCTGTCTGATCTCAATAAAAGGCATTGCATCACACCAAGAAGTGCAGCCCTGTAAGCCCTATAGCCCTGAGCTGTAAAAAGCTACAGAATTTAATTCCCCGCATTACCCGTGGTTCGAAATAGACTCCGGTTATATATATATATATATATATATATATATATATATATATATATATATATATATATATATATATATATATATATGAATTCCATACTTATATTTTATCTATAAATATTAATATATTATTTAAATGATTGTATACTCATTTAGATTTATTACTGTAATTATTTGTTTATTTTTAAACGTACGTTTAAAATAATAAATAATCAAAAAGTCAGGGTGTAGGAAAGTTCTTAAAAGCTTTTTAAACCAGTACAGTGCGTCATCTCCTCTAATTACTGCAGGTTTTAGTGCTTAATAAAACAGACCTTCTCAGACCTCTCAAACCTCCAAACTCCAACTCCACAGCACTGCTGAAAACTGTTTATTCTAGCCCTCGATGTTGTCTTAATATTCATTTACATAGCACCTTCCATACACAGGGATGTATCTCAACATGCTTTACCACAAGGGAGAGAGACATTAAAGTAACAAAATCAGAGTGTTCAGTTTTTGATAAAATCTAATAAAATAAACATTAATAAGAGTAATAACAAGAAAAAAGGTAGAAAATAGAAAACTTATCATACAAGTAGTAAAAGAAGATCAAGAATAACTATTTCATTAAAAGGTAAGGTAAAGAAAAATGTTTTATGCTGCTTTTGATAACTTAATTGCAGATTCCTGATGAATATTAACTGGTAAAGCCTTTTACATTTTTATTGCATAACAACAAAGTCAAAGTAAACCGTCATCTCAGCCATATTTATGTATTACAGAGAGACGAGACGATGTGGCTCCAGTTTTTAGAGGGTACGCAGAACAAAGAAGGCACGTAGAATATGCAAATATAAATAGACTTTAAATTATAAACTCCAAACTAGAGGTAGAAAAAGAAGATGTGCATGAGGAGGACAATGATATGTGCAAGTATTGGCGATCAAATGAGAAAAACTACAATTACAGTCCTGGAATTTTTGTGTTGAGTGTACATAAAATCTGTAGCAGTTGAATATGAAAATTTAAACAGACAATCAATTAAATAATAAACTGCATCTCTGTAACATTCAATTTCTCTTAGGTAAGGAGTTCAAATAATTTGTGCAAATATTGCAACAGCAGTTAAGTGCAGAAAACTACAATTACAATCATGCGCTTTCGTGCATAAAAAATAAACGTGACATTGTGACATGCAGGAGTTTGTCCATGTAGCAGCGTGTACATCATAAAACTGTGATGTGTAAAGTGCAGAGATGCAACGGAAAGCAGCTTCAAATGTATTCATGCTATTGAAAAAAGCACAGGTCTAGTCTCAGTGCGTATGCGTTTGTGGCTTGCAGGAGATGCTGGACATCATGAAGTCCATCTACGACATGATGGGCAAATACACATATCCGTGCATGCAAGAGGACGCTCCCCGAGAGCATGTGGAGAACTTCTTTCAGGTGAAATCCTCACATTTTTACTGTACAAATCTTACCTTCACTATTCTTCTTTTTAACTCTTTCAAGCATGATTTTCATCCACTCAGTTGAAGCCTGTGGGTTGTTGTACCTTGGTGTGAAATAAAGGAAAGTTATTTTACCGTTGCTACTTCCCAAAGGTTCCCAAGATTTAAGGGTGCTAATATAGGCTTAATTCCTAATGGAGCTGTATGTAAAATTATGGCCAAAACTGGTACTGCAGCCAAATTCAAAATACTGTAGCATGTTGTCTCCCCTCCCTCTCCTCCTCCCCACACTCGAGGTTGCCAGATAGGTTGGTGGATCCTCATATTTGACCAATCTAGTGTCTGTTACGTTACATATTGCCATAATTAGCGTGCTAATGTTTGCACTGTTACCACACCGTCTTAGCGTAGCACAATGCTGATGATAGCCATCACAAGTCACCGTTTTTGTTTCTCAAACAGTTCAGTCGGTTCAATGACTCACCTGCACATGGGCTACAATCTATGATCCAACATGTTGAAAAGATTTCAAATATTCATCCCTACGTCTAGTGGTGATACAAGTTAGTCAACCTTGTCAGTGAGACCAGTATTTCAAATTACCATGATTCCTAATTCTCTGGAAACATACAGTAGTGTGCAAAAGTTTTAGGCAGGTGTGACAAAGAATGCTTTCAGAAATATAAATAATGATTGTTTATTTTATCAATTTACAAAATGCAAAGTGAGCGAACAAAAGAAAAATCTAAATCAAATCAATATTTGGTGTTACTACCTTTTGCCTTCAAACCAGCAACAGTTCTTATAGGTACACTTGCACAAAGTCAGGGATTTTGTAGGATTATAGTCATTATATTATTTTGTAGTCATTATATTATTTTGTAGGATTATAGGATTATAGATCTGTGGTTAGTTCTCCAAGATGTTTGGAACAACCTACCAGCCGAGTTCCTTCAAAAACTGTGTGCGAGTGTACCTAGAAGAATTGATGCTGTTTTAAAGGCAAAGGGTGGTCACACCAAATGTTGATTTGATTTAGATTTCTCTTTTGTTCATTTACTGCATTTTGTTGATTGATGAACATAAATGATTAACACTTACATTTTTGAAAGAACTTTTTCACACCTGCCTAAAACTTTTGCACAGTACTGTATTAGGTTCATTTTATGATTACTTGCCATAAATATAGCTTACATATAGCTCCTTTAAGTTTAAAGACATTGGACCTCATTCACCAATTATCTTCTTAAGTTTTGTTTTCTTAATATTGCTTTTAGGAAAGTTTACATTTAAATAGTATGTCAGTGTACAATAAGCTACTGTTTTATGCAAACACACATGCAGTAACCTTTATGCTCTTCAGCATTCGTAGAGCTCACTTCAGCTTTTGGTCATGAGATTCACCCCATGGAGAAACTTGCTATCTAGCTGAAATGTAGGGCCCTATGAAATCCGTTTAGTTTTTTCCTAAATTCAGTTTTATTTCTTCCTGAATTCCGTTTTTTCCATTTTTTATTCTTCTGAATTTTTCGTTATAATCATATTTATTCACCTAAAAAGTGTCTAATTATGGAGTGGATGGGAAAAAAGAACAATGCAATAGGAAGAATTCACATTAAATGACTGTTATTCAACTTCAGCAAAGTGCTGGGGTTCAGCAGAACATTTTCTGCTTTGATAAAACATTTACCTGTAAACAACAAAACACATTCATTTTTTCGTGCAAAACGAAACGTTTCTGATGTGAGTTTTTGACTGTAAGTGGTCGTCACGTGTTCTTGCGGGTGCAGTCTATCGTGTGCTGGCAAAACTTACAAAAGAGTTGTTCTCCCAATTCATAAAAATAATTTGGATATTGTTCTGCTCTAAACTTAACACTGACAGTCGAACTCCGTAATTTATTTGAGGACTTCGGTGTTGACCGTTGACTTTTCCCCCTCTGTGTCTGTGCGTTTGTGTGTCTGGAAAGCTGAGTCCCGCCTCAACAGGTAACACGTACAGGGGGCTGCAGTGGCCAAAACTGATTAGAAACCATTGCTTTGCTTTGCCCACACACCGATATCAGCAAATTATACGACATTCCGCGTTTTACAACAGATTCCATTTTATTTGTTGAATTCCGCGATTCCGTCCGCGTTTTCATAGGGCCCTAGAAATGTTCTAATATTCCCCATTTCATTTAGTAGAGGAATGGCTCCATTCAAACTTAAAAGATTAGGATTCTGAGTAGTCAAACAGTTCCAATGGCAGGCTTTTTTTTCCTCCAGAAAATGGACCGTAACAACGATGGCGTGGTCACTATCGATGAGTTCATTGAGTCATGCCAAAAGGTAAGCTGTTCTTACACCATAAGACTCAAGTACAAGGATAAAGTCAAGTACTATACACCGCTGCCAAACACGGGTACAGTACTTGAGGCATTGTCTTTGTTGTAGCTCGTCCAATTTCTCTGATGCTTCTCATCTGTTCTTTCCCTAATCCAGGACGAGAACATCATGCAGTCCATGCAGCTGTTTGACAACGTCATCTAGACGTCATTTAGAGCCTTGGACCGGGGGTTTAGAGAGGACGGGGGCCGAGAGAAGTGAGACAGATGCCTTTGAACTAGTCAGTCAGCCAGCCAGCCGTCGTCGTCTTCGTCGTCTCCAGCCTCCCATCTCTTTCCCTCTCCGTCCGGCCAGGGGACTGCCATCATTCAATATCTTTCTTTCTCATAGAGACAGAATGGACAACGCACCAGGGTCGTACCCCTCCGTTTGTAACGTTCCTGAAAGCACCAAACAGATCGGCCGGAGCGTGGACAGTCAACGCGACTGACAGAAACACAGGCACTTGGAGGGACGAAGGAAAATGAACCAGCCGGAAAGGTCCCAGACGATCTGACACGGTGGTTATGGCCGCTGCCGCACTTCTTTTCCTCCCTCAGTAACTGACTGATTTTCTTACCGCATGATGTCACAACTAACCTACGCTACTTAACTTACCTATTTACTGAGCTAGTCCAAAGCCTGTCCGTCGTCGCTGGTCCGTCCACACGTGCCTCGCTCCGACTGTGTGCCGTTGTCTTGTTCCGTCCCCAACAATAACAACAGCTCCGGGGGCTTTGCTTCCCCTGTGTCCCTCACTCCCTCCCCTTAGACTTTACCCTCCTGCTACAGCCAGTAGAAAAGACTAAACGTTCTTTGCCTGTACATTCCGAAAGGAGTTTGTAGACGAAGTAGCTCCTCAGCCTTTAAGTCCTCATTCCCCTTTCCTCTACCTGTTCTGACTTTGTCATCAAACAAAAATCTTCCTTCTCCCGTCAAGTGTCCGGTTAAATCGGCGGGGGTTTAAAAAAAGAGTGAGTGGAGGGTTTGTTTTTTTTGTTATCCTACATTTAGTTCTGCCCAATGTTCTCACTGTGATCTTCAGTCATTCCCACTGGTGTTACTGAGCAAATGGATATGGTAAAGGGTGTTGCGTCTTCTCGCCGTCATTACATTCAGAAAAGGAATATTCCACTTTTAGGCATGAAGCTTGCATAGGCCAGAGCTGCTTGGCATTAGACACCAGCAATGCCCCCTTTCATCCCGTCGACGCCAAAGAGAAGAGCTCAGCCATGATGGACTTTCCGTTTCAGTGTTCCTAACCCAGATTTACGCTGATACCATTTTGACTTGGGATTAAGGGAAAGAAAAACTCTGGATGTGGCATGAAGCTGGATTTTAATCTCTTGTTTCCCAGACCTCCACTAGACCGGCAACAGCCCAATAAGACTAATGCTACGCTCACACCAAGAGCTACCAAAGCTGTAAAATCGGCGGAAGTAATTGTCTTTCTATTGACAGAAGCGATAAGAACCTCAAAAGCGACGAGTGTCAAAGTTTGAGTGACTAGAGCGACCAAAAAAAAGGTGAAAACAGTGTAACTTCATGCTAATGAGTTATGACGCGTTTTGGCTGTAAACGGCTGGCAACCATTCGGAATGTAGATGTTCTTCGCTTGCGAGGATCCCAGAGAACATACGTGGAAACTTTTGTTCTTACCGTACTTTTCTTCTGATCTAAAATGACGCATGAATGGCTGATCGTGGCGTTCGCAGAGCACCCTGGCTTTTCGCCTTCAGAGATCGTTACAAGAAAGCATAGACTGAGTACAATGCTACTTTGCATACTGAATTATTATCGCACAATATATTTTTCTAATTTACTACACTCCAAAACTTCACGTAATTCTGTTCTTGGCTGTAATTTGATCAATTAGCCTCTGCTTGTCTGGATCTATAGTATTTGAGTACCTCATATAGTTTTTTGGGGCTGGGCAACAGCAACAACAGCACAGCTTGCAAGATCAAATGTTCGAATGGTGTCATGGGCAACATGGGCGACAAGAGCGAACAAAAAGATTTTGACAGTGATGCTTTTTGAGCTTTAGTAGCTTTTGGTGTGAATGTAGCATAAAAGATTTTCAATTCAATATCAGTATATAAAGGCTTCCACTGAAATGGCCAAGGCTATATGGGGAATTCGCCATCAGTGCCCAGTTTAGTTCCCGAATGAATCAGTAATCATCAAGAAGAAATTTGTTCTTAAAAGTCGTAAAAAGATTCTGACATTCACCAATGTTTTCTTATTCGAGGAAAAATGCTAAATTGGAGATTAAGCTCTAATTTGTCATATAATTAGAAGAGAAACAAGTCGTAGAACATGAGGTCTGTATATGCCTGCTCTGATAATGTACCATTTGTGACTCTGCACGGCAAAACCAGTTGCTTGTCGCAAATTTTCAAAATTGATGTCGATGTTGTTTTCATGAAAGGGCATAAATCAACCTTCAAAACGATACCTATATCGAATGAATCAGACGACATATGACTGAGATATCAACATTCAAAGGGGTCGGGTTTTTCTGTCACGGCAAGTGAGAAATGTAGAAATCTGCCTTTGAAGTTGACTATCGCTGTAGCACTCACAGACGCTTGGTGCGGTCGTGGCTACGTTGGTATTTTTACGGTAGCCTACGCTGCATTCACAGCCACACGGATAGCCTACCTGCGTTAGGTTAACTGAACTCGGGAGACGAAGATGGATTCCGGAGAAATATCTTCACGCTAGTCAACGAGTGGATTTACCGTGAATATTGGAGTAGAGCGGTCAAAACAGAAACTTTTAACATTCTGCTGGAATTGAATTCCTCACCTCCAGAAAGTCACATTTTTAGGATAGAAAGGGTAAGTTTTTCAGCGAACACTAAAAACAAAAAATCTAAATTTTTACCCCACCCAACATAAATGGTCGTTTTTCTCGGAAATCTCCGTTGCAACAAGCGACTGGTTTTGCCTTGCAGAGTCACAATTGAGTGTCAATCCCATAACGTAACAGCATCGCAGCAACCCCATGCATATTGCAGTCTAACAATGCTAGTTTCCTGAAGCGTGAAGTGTACATCATTCCGATGTTATCAGTTTTACGCAATTTAATAACAGCTACAATACTGAGAACTGCCATACAATAGCTCATCAGAACGTAACACCATGAAACGGGCTTCGACGAAATAAGCAATAAGAACCTATTAATGAAAGCCTGCCAGTCCCTCACCTCCCCTCCGACCATGCGCATCTCTCACTGCTATTCATTAATGATGGCAACGCAATGGTGATGTTTGTTTTGCACAGTACGGCTCGAGTGTGTGGTGCTGGCATTCAAAGCTCCAATCATCACAATTTATGCAAGCGTTCCCCTTTCTAAAAGGCCACTCAACAAATTCATGGACTCGTTCTGACTTCATTAGCGGGGGAATAGACTGGACCTCCCTTAAGGTTAGAGTGACGCTAAAATGTGTCCTCATTACTCTATCTGAAAATTAGACGAAATACGCAATTAACGTTTAGGATGGTGTTTTCCACACCTGGTCCTGTACCACCTAACTGGAACTTTTGGAATTTGCCAGGAGCTCTATCCAGTTCTGTTTTCCTAATCACAGAGATTAGCGTGGGTTTAAGGGTCTTCCTCAGGGGCCAGATGATGGTAGTTTTGGTGGTAGTATGGAGCAGGATTTGAACCTCCAACCTATTGGTCCACCTTGTCTCATCCCTCTAAACTTTCACCACCAGGACCTAATGTAACTCATCCCCTAATGGTGAAGTCTGTTTATTAGGGTAAAATAGCTATGTAGAGGTGCATAATAGTAGGGAAAAATGTTTATGAAATGATGCTTCAGGATCAAGATTTGAACAGTAACAGTGTGTATGGTGTGACATTTCCCCTGATTGGACCTCTTGATGCAATGACGTAGTTTAAACCTTATAAGATCCCAGCGATTCCCTCTTGTTGACCGATCAGTTAATAACTTGTGTCACGATAGATTTTTTTTTGGATGTGTCAGAGATAAATCTTAAACAGGGACAGACTTAAGTACTCTACCTGAAACCTTTGAAGTGAACCTGGGAAGGTTTAAAGCTTTAAAAATGAACAAGGAAAACCTGTGTCCCTCATAAAGGGCAAAAATCTACATAATCTGAAAGATGCTGATGGTTTTTTGTGCATTCCATTCTGGAGGCAGATTGATTTAAATGTTTATTTAGGCCATATTTCAACTAGAAAGGAGCCCTGGCAATTTTCATCTTTATAAATCTATGCAACCTTTCTTTTTATCTTTTGCAGCAATGCAGCTGACCTGCTTAAGCTTGGCAAAATTTGCAAGTACTATTTGCAATATATATTGCGCTACATTTACTGACTAAATGTTACCATCGGAACGTACTATGGCTCATCACTAACATTTTCTTTATTCAAGAAATACAGCATGGGTGGTGGAGGCCTAGTGGAAGGATAGTCGCCTACACACCGAGAGGTTGTAAGTTCAAATCCAGCTCTATCCTACCTCTCTGGGTCTCTGATCAAGACACTTTGACACCAAACTGTTTCGGACGGTCACTGTAATTAGTCAACAGAAGTCACTTGAGGAAAAGTTATATATGTGACATAATTTCATAGCAATCGAGAGAGGGTAGAGCTTTTAAAAGCTTTTGGAGACTAATTCTGATTTTGATAACTTCAAAATCGGACGATTTTTTTTTCTCAAAACACAATAGCATATTCTCATAACGTGTTAGGGCTGTGTGATATGACAAAATATATCAGATGACGTTTGATATTGTACTCTGTCATTTATTTTGTGGTGTCGCAAAATACATGGTTAACGGCAGTATCTTTTCATGGTTTGGATGAGGATTTGCAGTAGCCACCGCAGCGCCACGTGGGTGTAGGCACAGAGAATACTATGGCGTTCAACTGGTGCCTTAATTCTGTCAGTGCGCGCTTACTCCTGCCTACGCGCATACTCGAAAAACTGTGCATGATTACATCTGCATGTCTTCGCGCTCAGATCTATAGAATGCCAAAGGTGCCACAAATCGCCTTAAAGGCACCTTACTAGAGCGCTGCAAAAAACGGCGTTTCTAACGGCATAAAAATGGTGTTTTACTGTACCATAAAAATACAGTTGGCTCGATCTTGCGATGACAATCGTGATACGGCCAACTTTTGCACGGCAGGCAAACGTTGTAGCGTATGCGGTGCAATCCATTGGAACGCTGCTGGGATGTACGTATCTTCCGCCTGATGAGAGACCACACTCTCGGCAGCGACAGACAAAGTTCAGTTGTCTCGGTGTTAGGGCGCATATTTTTTCTGTGTTTTTATTGGTTCAAAGCCCAATGTCTCAAACTTATGATATTTAACTTATGATTGAGTCATTGGAATGCATCTCCATCATACAGTAGATCGGGGACTACCTGTGTAGGCGAACTGTTGCACATTTGGCTTTCCATATTAGTGTGCGCAGTGTTTTCAAGCGCTCGTGTGGACAGCCTGTTATAGATAGTTTACGATGTAAAAAGCGCAATTTGACCACAAGTCACTAGAATGCCATAAAAAGCGTCATTTCCAACGGTGTAAAAAGGCACCAGTATATTAGAGCGTCACCAAAAAAACATGCTTTAAACTAATAAAACAAAGTAAAAAATTGGTGTTTTTCTGTCAAAAGTGTAGAAATATAGGCAAATTATGGTACCTTTGGTATTCCATTTGAGTGCAAGGGCGTGGAGTGTTTCGAGCACGCGTGTAGGCAGAGTTGAGGGTGCACAAACACAAGATTTGGCTTGCAAAAGTTCCGCTGAGTTTACAGAAAATGTACTATATTGTGATATATATCATTATCGGATATGAAATGACTGGTATCAGAATATGAGATTTTGGTCATATCGCACAGCCCCAACGCGTGTATGAGAGCCCTGGCCAAGATAATGTAACATCAAGGATTTTAAAAAGTTAAAACAAAATGTATCCATTATCTACTCCTGTAAGGCCACATTGGACACAATACATAAGCTTTGTCATCTTTCTAATTTTTAATTGCAATTTATTGACCATTTTAAGTGTTGATACCAATTTATTGGCATTTTTCTTTTTCTGGCATCGGCATATAGATTTATTGTTCCAGCTTTTTTGTTAAATCAAAGCCGCCTCCAACCAGAGCTATAAAGCAGAAGTCCTGCTTGCTAAAAGACAGGGGCTTCTAAAGGGGCCAATCTTTAGACATGGGCATGAGTAAATGCCAAAATTATACCAATCTAGGTGGCTGCCTCCTGAATGGAATGGTATCCTACAGGTTTTCTCCGATTCAACAAAACGCAGCACAAAGATGAACCAAGTGACCACTCAGAAAGGTAATTTTCTAACCTCATTTTTGGGGATCGTTCAGTCATCACACAGTGAACTAAAAGCTCTGACTTCTCAAAGGTTTCATGAATGTGGCACGAGGTGTGGTTTTGAGCAAGACCCTAATCTTTGTAGAAAAAACAATGTTTGAACTCTGTTGGGAATCTACAAATGAAGTGGCTCTTATTCACCTGTCTTTGTGCAAAAGCTCTCACAGGGAGTTAAGACAAGTGCATGTCACCAAGAACATTCGTACAATCATGATAATTGCATTGAATGCCACATGGCTGATGGTTGATCACAGATTCAGATGATTTGGACCAGGTGTGCTAGAGTTGGGCTGGAGGTGAACTGTCCAAGACCACTGCAAACACCAAAACTAAACTCCAAATAGTAAACTCAGTGATGGTGTTCCAAAGCTGTAGGATCTTGTTAATGAGTTCTAAAGGGTTATCGTGGTTGAAGGACAAATTTTGTGTGTATTCATTGCTCCCAAAACCCAGTGTGAATCAGTAACCCCTTTAAAATCGAAAAAATGTCCACAACTACTAGAATATCATGACACATCCAAGTACAATGTCAAGAATTGTAGCAAAGCTTCTTCCTCTGCAAACTTAGGGCTGTGTGGTGTAGACACATTATATGTCTCTATATGTATTCACCCTTTCATGCATTCATCTTTAGTCATGCATTTATTCAAAAATCCAAGTTGGTTTGAGAAATTACAGCTAAGCAACCCAGGATATGACATACTGCAAAATTGGCATTTTTAGACTAACATCAACACTTCTGTGTAGTCTTTACAAAGTAAATAACATTTACAGGTAATGAAAGAACTAGTCAATGTAACAGCAAACTGGGACATACTAAAAAGTGAATTTTTGTGGCATCATGTGAATGAATCAATATAAATGTCCTAATGAGGTTCACCCACAGCACAAGATGTCAATTAGAAATCGTCAACAGCAATATTTGCATATTGTAAAGTCTAATATTATAATAATGATGACCAAATGATATATTGTGCAGCAAAATAACTGTAAAAATGATCAATAAGATCATGGTAAAAAGCTCTTTCCATTTATTTAATCTCAAACAAATCTGCAGTTTTAACTCTTATAATTTAAATATTTACATGGCTATGATTAGGAGTGAATGTGTTAATATGCCAGGAACTATATGTATTCAGATTTGCTAAATTAAAATAGCAAAATATTGTGGTTCTTTTCAGTAATAAAACATCTTACAGAATCTGATATAACATTCATGTAGAATGTGAAGATTCCTAACAGACAGCAACACGAGGCTTTAAGGCAGTAATTGAACTTGACATATTAACACCTTTACTCTTAAACACGGTCACAGTAGCATTAAGTTAATCTGGCATCTGCAAGTTTTCACTTTAGTGAACCGACTTTAAAACCTACGCTGTAAGGCTGAAAAAAAAGTTAATCGAAATTGTGGGTTTTTTTAAAGGTTGAAGTAAATGAAAGAATTATTTTAACATGACCTATAGATCAAATCATTTTTACAGCGTATTGACACTTTGTGTATCATCTAGCCTGCAGAAGTGTGTTACCATTAATGGGTGGCGGTCTGGTTCTGATTGCTGGTTCAGCAGGTTAGGCTGTTCCGTACTCGCATGTGCCGTGTTTAGAGCAATGAGAAAACTTAATAACCTGCTGTATTAAGCATCTCCTTAGCTAGGCCTCAACTGGTTGCACTGCATTACAAAATGACAAATGTGTATATTTTGTACAGAGACAATAAAATCCACAATTGCTATGCAATGATAAGTGTGTGAAATGACTTGTTTTGAAGAAGACTGGTGATAATGCCAACAGAAAGATTTTAACCAGCAGGGGCTATGGTAAAACAAAGGAGGGATCCTGGGAACAAAATGTTAAAGCCAAGCTTTAACGAACAAATAAACAACACGCTCCAGTGGCTCGGTGGTAAGGCTCTAAACTCTTGATCTGGAAATTGCTGGTTCAACTCGGAAGTGCAACATTTGCATTTTGCACATACAGTACATACGAAATAAAACTTGAATTTTAAAAGACAAATGTTCAAAAAAAGCCTAAGAAGCAGGCTCCAGTGCCTCAACGGTAAGAGCTTAGTCTTAGCAGCTTGAACTTGGTGCTTCAAATCATGTGTAAAATGAGTTTAAGTCTGTGCTTACAAAAAAGTCGAATTAGGAAAGAAAAAACGTTTTTGGAAAGGTCACTACTCTGGATCTGGAGATAGCTGATTTAACTCAGCAGTGCACAAAACTGCATTTGCACATAGTTGAATTTCAGAGGACAAATGTTCAAAAAGATTTGAACCCACAACCTCCAGTACCAGAAGCAGTACTCTTACTATCTGAGCCCTTTGTTTTCTGGTAGCTTATCACGAACAGTTAAACAACACAAAAACTCAGACAACTATATGCTATATGCCAATGTATTATTCACTGCGATTTGGCAAGGCTGATAGTGCGAGAAGTGAAAAAGAATCCGAGGAATCCTGAAGAATCTGGGCCATGTTGCTGCCAACATCTCAAGGCAGACAGTCCAACGGACACTGCATACTGCTGGATTCCACTGATGCAGACCAAGGAGGATGCCAATTCTCCAAATAAGACACACAAAAGCACATTTGGCCAAAACCTCATCTGGACAAAGAAGAAGATTTCTAGTCTTCTATTTTGTGGTCAGATGAAACACAAATTGAACTGTTTGGCCACAATGATGTAGCCTTTTTTGGCGCAAAAAAGGAGAAGCATTCAACCCCAAGAACACCATCCCCACGGTCAAGCATGGTGGTGGGAACATGATGCTTTGGGAGTGTTTTTCAGCCAATGGGCCTACATCACGATGCCCAACCACAACATCATCAGGAAGTCTGCAGAGAAACTTGGCCTTGGTTAGCACTGGACATTTCAGCATGACAATGACACAAAACACACAACAAAAGTGGTGAAGAAATGGTTAGCTGACAAAAATATTAACATTTTGGAGTGGCCCAGCCAGAGTCCTGACTTGAATCCAATAGAGAATCCTTGGAGGGAGCTAAAGATTAGGGTGATGGCAAGGAGGCCTTCCAACCTCAAGGACTTGGAGCGTATCGCAAAAGATGAATGGTCAACAATACCTGTGGAGACATGCAAGAAGCCTGTCAGCAATTATTACAGCAGTGTTTGACTGCTGTAATAGCCAATACAGGCTTTTCCGTTGATTATTGAGAAGGGTATGAATAATTCTGGAGATGCCGTTGTTTGTTCAAATGTAAATAAAACAATGACTTCTACAATGATACTCCTTATACATTGTCCTTATACATTGTCTCATTTTCTCTGTCATTTCCAGTCTTGTGTTTCACACGGACGCTTATTAATGATGCACATCGTTCTTAGAGGCGCGATCAAGACAAGACCTGATCCCTCAGTATGTGCAAATATTCGTGAGATATTCCATGCACAAAACATAAGTATTTATCAAAAAATGTTATTCTATATTCTGATGGCTACCGAACGGATAAAGAAGTGTTAGAAGCTTAAATTTAATTCTAAAAAAAGACTTTATTTTTGTTTTCACTATGATGCATTACTGTTTACATTATTATTTATGTTCCAAAAGGCAGTATCCATTTGTTTATGTTCCATTTATGAACAGTATTGTTTATGGTTTTTGTGTCTTAAAAAAAAAAAAAAGACAGCAGTAAATAAAAGGTAAAAACCTCTAAAGAATGTGATTGTCTACATAATAATCGTGATACTCGTGAAACCGTGATTATTTCCCAGACGATAAGCGTGCCATCAAAATCTACAATCGTGACATCCCTAGTCAGACTGGCTAGTTAGGTTTGCCGCGTTAGCACGACTCACACGTAACCTAGTTAACTCGATTTAGACACGAAGACTGCCGACTAGTCAGACATTAAAGTGTAAATTTTACTAAAAAAAAGACCGCCTAACTCACGGTTAGCCAAAAAGTGGAGCCAGGAGAAGCCTGTAGAACCAAGTTTGGTCAGAAAGAAGCATGAAGTGCGTTTTTCTCTTGCCGAACTCATCAAGCGTTTGGTTTGACGTTTTACAGGTGTAATGAGAAAAGCACCCCTGTTGTGGGGTATGTTGGTACAGTCCTACCTGCAAGGCAAAGCATACTACAGCCAAACTAGTCAATATTATGTTAAATATTAATATTAATTAATAAATAAATATTAAACTAGGTTGCGTATTAGTGCTGCAGCCCATAATGACCAGTGCTGAAGAAGGCAGATTTAATAAAACAATATTCAACACCACAGAAACAGTAACCAGTCAGTGTTTTTGAGAAATTATTTATTTTTATCACATAGCACATAAGAAAAGCCATACCTGATAAACATTAACATCAGCGCTTATGACCATAATCTCATGTATTGTTAATTACAGAAGAGTAACACTATAAAAGATGCTAGTATTTATTCACTCTGAATCTCACTAACCCATAATTGTCATTATTCAATCTGAATCTTTATAAATCATATTTGTGCTCCCCCCAAAAAGTCTCATTCCCAAAATAAAAAACAATAATTTAGCTACAAAATATATTTCATAAAGGCAAAGTTCTTAAATGAGAGTGACCAGACTTTGTAACCTAACCGTTACTGTGCTTCTTTATACTAACCCATATTGAACAATATTTTTCAAACAAATCATGCTTTAACATGGTTTTTTGCTGGATGCCACCAATTTATTCTAATAGAAATTAGCACAGTCTTGCCTTACATTGTCATTCCCCGCCGAAACTTGATGAAGCTCTGGCCGGCAGTTTCATTATCACAGTGATAAAGCGTTTACCTTGCAGGAGAAGCTTCTTTCCTGGAAACGTGGCGTCGTCGCACTTCTCATTACCTTTAATGAAATCAAAGTTACAGAATTTAATGTACAGAGTCTCTCTCGGGGCGGGGCTGGTCCTACTTGGCCACCTTGCGGAGTTCAGCCAGGACCCACATAGCAAAGGTCAGCAGCGCGACCGAGCCGGACTGGTGGGTCGCCGCGAGTGGGGTGGGAACGTACAGCAGCAGGGTGCTGATGCCGAGCAAAACCTGCAAAATGAAAGAAGAGATTCCATAAAACTAATGGGCCTCATTCACCAGCATTTTCTAAACTAGTAAAATACTATGTGACTGTATAATTCAATTGAATCTTGAAGCAACATTCAAGACTGAAGACTCTTTGTCACACACTGTACTGAAATGTAGCCTGACTGTTCCCAACACTGCAAATAATTACAATTATTAAGGGTGTGAAGGAACAATATTATGATTATCTCTATTGAATAATTAACTATTTGGATTAACAGACTAATCGATAAAATAGTCAACAGATTAATCAGCCCTACCGCACTTACAGATGCATTTCTGGACTGTAGCATCAGCAACAGACATTTACAACAAAGCATAACAGTCAGAGACACGGCATCGTATCCTCAGTTGAGGGAAGAAAGCAACTAAGCCTTAAAACGAGGCCTTGTTCCAAATTAGACCTGGGTGTTCTAAATGACAGCTCCGATCCCTGCTAATTATCCTCTAGTACCATGCAAATTATCTGCTGACCTGCATGTAAGCCATGGCTGTCAGACAGCCGATTGCGATCTTCGCCCTCCTCGGCAGATGCATGCGTCTGGCGAACAGGTAGAGGCCGGTGATGGCTGCCAATGATCCGATGCCCTGTAGGAAGAGAAACAAAATATGGCTTAAAAAATAAGGCAGCAATTTCAGACATGGACTAAGAACAGTGCGTAACGGCAAACAAAATCTAACAATGAATAAAAGTTAATGTCGTTTGCTATGATTAGAGATGGCAGCAGTCCACTAATGATACTGGCCTAGAATATCCAGCAAAAACTGCTGAATATTGAGCTGAAGGAAAGACTAGACCTTTGTATAAAGGCTAATGATGGCAAAAATGTTGAGTATTAACGGAAGGAAGTTATTTGAGACTTGAACAGCTTTGCTTTCTTCAGCACAATCTGCTGCTACTTAATTTGGAATGTTAAAATGTTTAAGTGTCATGGTTCTATAATGTTACTAAAATGTTTACTTAATATTATTAAAAGTTAAATTAATTAAAATATTGTAAAAAGTATTTATAAACATAGTTATTTAAATGAAGGTTTGTGTTGTGTTTGTAAAATTCAAAGTTTTGAGGGATTTTCTCTCTCTCTTTTTTTTGCACATCATTCCAAATATCGGAATATCAGATCAGCCCTGCTAACAAGCAATAATTGGTATCAATATCAGCCCTGGAAAACCCAATATCGGTCGCTAAACCATACTAATAGAAATATATGGATTCATATTAAATTCGTACTACTTCACAAAAGGTGGAATTTGTTTTGGCTTGGTATCGGTATCGTCAGGTTTTTAACATCGGCATTGGACTTGGAACAAGCGATATTGTGCCATCCCTAAGGGTGAGATTTCTACAGTTTGCCTTCATTCATTATTAGTATTGTCTGCTCAAACCCAGCGTTGTTGTGCTCACAAGAATACGGTGGTCGAACTGAACAGTGGTAGGGTTCTCAAAGATGTTCTTGATGGCCGGAGAGAAGGCCAGCAGGTCGTCTGGGATCCAGTAGTCACCCATCTTGGGGAAAGAGTTGTACACCAAGCCGGCATCAAGTCCTGCAACGAAGGCCCCTAGAAGAAACGTCGGCCCAAAACGTTATTACTTAAACTATATTGTGTTCTGTGGGTTTGTGATTCACTTGAGTGTCCACTCTAGGCCTGAGTGATATAAACTCAAATGGAATATATGTTTTTTAAAAAACATTTTTAAAATGAATCCTCATGAGCAAGATTACGTTGATTAGAGGTTTTGAATTCGATTAACTGCACAGCCCTTGTCCATGCTATGGTTGATTTTTAGGTGAACTCACCTGAGAGGGCGGTGAGGAAGACCAGGGCGCCCGTCCCTTTGGCAAACCGTCTGAGCTGCAGAATGCTTTTGGTTTCAGGAAGCTGGTGAAGGATGATTTTGAGAGTTAGACCCAGGGTTTTAAACTATATTTCGTTCTGGGCAGAAATTTGTATGTCTCCATTCCAGGGTTTCCAAAGTCTCTTCTCTGAATAATAACCACTTAACCAAACCAACCAAAAATTATTAAAATAACATCAATAACATCTCAAAAATGACTTGTTTAAACACAGTTCTGTAATTTTGTGATGGTGCCTAATGCTGTGGCACCAAAACCATCAGGAACACAGGGATTGTGAGCTCACATTAAATTAACAGTATAATTGGTGGATTTGCTTTTGGGGTTGTAGTGCGTTGCGTTGCTTATTCTGTCATATCAATATGTAGTAATTAACGCAAATGTCGAACAATAAACCAGCTTTACCGCAGTGCCACTTCCCCTGCATAACAAGTTGTGCGTGAGCACATACGCAAACATGGGAAAAACCTACAATTTAATTGAACAGATTGGTTTCATAGATCGGCCCAATGCCACGGACACCTGATTCAGCTATTTGAGTCATTATCGGACCAATATTTATCCATGTATCGCGTCAGTGCATCCTTAGTTACAACAGAGACACTAAAACCATACAGGATTCAAACAAAAATGTGCAATAGCTATAGAAGAAAAAAAGAATATTTATTTACTATAAAATGACCCTTTCAATTATTTTCATTCTCAAAATTCATTCTGTTTTTGGTTTTCAATCTTTGAAAATTGATAATCCCTGGTTAGACCTTCATTCAGGACGTCTGCTAAACGTTAAAGGACAATCAAGGTCTTGGAGATAGGTATGTATGGTTTCAGCTCTGTCATCATGAAGTCAGCATGTGCAGCAGTTACAAGGTGGGGGATGATAAGTCATGTAGGACAAATGAAGCCAAACACGTCGTGCTACTGTACAACTTTTTTGCCATTTGACACTCGACAGCCAGAAAATTCGCCCCAAAACATAATTTACTCCGATTTCAGAGTTCTTGGATAAAGTTTGAGTTTCACTTAAAGAAAGTCTTGAGAGTAAAAAGTTACTTTTCCCATTTTCTATACAGATGCCCTTTACGTCCAAATCACTCCAAACAGATCATTCTTCACTGGGTCAGTAAGAGATCTCCATTCTTTTGACCATAATTTTGGCAACTGTTGACTGAGTAAAACTTATTAATACAAATTTACTTGTGTAGATACTTATACAGATGGTTCCAGAGTTACGATGGTTGAACTTACGATTTTTTGATCTTGTGATGACTATTGCGATACTGTGTCCATAAAGACAGATCATTTAAGGGTCCAGATCTATTAAGATTGATACAAATCAACTAATTAAACTCGTTTCCTAATATGCATGTTGGAACCAATTTTCAGATTTTTCCTGATTTATTAAGGCACAAATCAATTTATTAAATTATTCGAAATGTGTAAATTCTGAAAAATGGACCCAATTTTTCAGTTTATTTTTCAAATTGATCTATTCAAGTATCGATTTATTTTTTAATCATATAAAGGTACGCACCTTGTTGGCAGGAAGCATCAGCGTGAGGCCCGTCCACAAGCTGGCCACGTAGAGCAGGAGGGCCGAGCCCAGGTGAGAAGCCAGGCGGTACTGACTGACCCGGGGGATGTCGTACGACTCGGGCTTTTCCTCCAGTCCACTCTTCACCATGTACCAGCCCAGAAGACCCTAAATTGGATTGGAGAGCCAAGAGTTTAGCCTGAAATCAAGTCTCCAGGATTTTGGAAGATGCAAACGTGCTTGACGTAGCGACAACCTGGAAGAAGACGAAGCCGCACAGGCCCAGGACGCGAGCCTTCATGGAGCGGTTGAAGTAGCCCTTCTTCCAGAAGTAGACGGAGGGAAGGATGTAGGCCAAACCCACCAGCCGACCCCACATGCGGTGACCCCACTCCATGTAGAAGATGAACTTGAACTCGGTCAGGGTCATGTTGTGGTTCATGCTGTTGGAAAGAGTGGTGTTGATGATTAGAAAAAGAAGATTAGAATCGTGACGTGTAGAGGGATTTTAATGCTTATACTTCTGGAACACACCTAATTAAGTGTAGCCTTTAGACTGTTACGGTAATTTAAGATTTAAGTCTTAGACCTGAGCTGGGAAGTAAAGAGTACCATTTGCTGCGTTGCAGGTGCTAACACACTGCAGGGCACACACACTCACACACTCACATTCACACCTTACGGGGCCAATTTAGAGTCGCCATTTAACCTATATTGCATGCTATTGGGAGGAAACCGGAGCACCCGGAGAAAACCCACACGATTACTGGGAGAGCATGCAAACTCCATACAGGAAGGCCCTACAGCTGTCCCCGGGGTTCGAACCCAGGACCTTGTCGCTGTGAGGTGGCAGCGCTAACCACTGTGCCACCGTGCCGCCCTATTTCGGTGAATCTTTCACAATCAAAAGCTTATGTCCATGCGATTCTCACATGCACTCGAAACACTCCGCACCCTCACATGGAAAGCCAAAAGGACCTAAATTTGCCTACATTTTTACACAATTGACAGTAAAGCACCCATTTTTATGCCGTTTTGTTAGACGCTGTATTTCGCAGTGCCGTAATATAAGGACGCTTGTATATCAGACACGTAGTGCTTGTGCCAGGCATGTCTAAAGTCCAAGGTGGGATTTTATACGGCATGCGTTTTCTGTTGTAAAATCTATGCGAATGTGCACAAGTGCACATGAAGCTTTAAGGTACATTTTACAGAGAGAGAGAGAGAGAGAGAGGCTGGGTAAGTAGAATAGTGGCTCAATATGGATCTGAAGAGCACCATGGTGTCAGGATGAAAACTGACTCACATTTTGAACTCAGGAAACTGCTGGTATTTGGAGAACTCTGCCTCCCACTCAGCCTGCGTCTGAGGCGGCTTCATCTCCTTCACCAAGTGCCAGTCCACCATGGAGAGGCCTGACTCCGTCAGCCTGAAAAACAAAATAAGTCATCCTGCTCTTCTGCTGTAAGATTTTCTATAAAGGCTTATACCATAATCGAATTGCTGGCCATTCTTTTAATTTTACTGATTGAGTTCCCAAGCAATAATTAACTGATGATTTAGTACTAGTTAGGGGTCCAAGCGTGAAGTCCTACTGTTTTTATTAGGGTTTTTCTTTTTGTTCTTCCTGCTATTATTTTTTTGAATTGGACAGCCGTGTAGAGGCACTGCACAGTCCATTTTCTATGGACTAAGAGGTTGTAGGTTCAAATCCAGCTCAATCGTACTTCCAGAACCACCACTAATGAGCACCTAAGCAAGACATTTCACTTATTCACATGCGTGTCATTCACTGACCTGGTCACTCCTCCTAGCACCACAGCCCCCAACACCAGCCCACTGCATCCCACCAACCAACGGCCAACAATGCGGTCCGTCGCTTGGTTAGGGACCATCAGCGTGGTCCCTGACCTCTGACCAGTCCTCAGGAGCCATGGCCTAAAAGGAGCCTTGAACACATTGGCTACAGCTTAATCTATATTTAAGTTCATTTAAATTCACGAATTTGTTAGCATAATGGCTATAGGATGCTTTGTCCAGTGATTGGAAAGTTGCCGGTTTAAGACCCGGACTGGTAAGGGTCCCACTGAGGTACTCATGAGCAAGGTACCATCCCCAAGCACTGCTCCCCGGGCGATGCCCATGTCAGTTGCCTGCTGTTCTTCCATGGATGGGTCAAATGCAGAGGTCACATTTCATTGTGGTGCACTGTGTTCTATACTGTGGTGTGTTGGCAATGACAAATAATCACTCACTTCATTTCAAAGCACAAATAAGTAGGGTTGTAATAACTAGGTTTTTATGTAAATGTAGCAGATGACTGGACGGTGAGGATTCATGTGACAGCACATGTGGTAGTATGTTTTTAAGGTGGCACATAAAAAATACACTACAGAAAGAATATTAAATTTAAAAATAAGTGAATAATCATCATTGACAAGATTATGTTGATTAGAAGTTCTGAATGTCATCTGCAACTGAATAAATTCTATCAATTCAACAATGATCTGGTATCTGTTGATATCACAAAAATCTGGTTACAATACAATTTTGTTCAGGAGCCAGTGATCAGTATGCAACAATATCCTAAGCTGATTTAACACAATTCCTCCTATTAAAATCAAATCACAAAAATCAACAAAAGTAATATTTTTATTCCTAAAGTCAACTAGACATTAGTCAAATAGACATCCTGTTCATTACTAAATGCTCGCTTAAGAACGCCACAAGTTAATAAGGTCTGATCAATGTTTATTCTGATGGATGTCGTATGCCTGATCACTGAACTGATGTATCGCTTTACGCCTATGATCAGTGTTGTGCAAGCATTGCACAATACATACATTACTTGTTACCGGTATTCAAATGTAATCCGCTACCTTAAAAATATTACTGTTCCAGAATTGTAATCAAGTATATGACTTCTCTAACTTTTCAGTTACTTTCACCAAAATAACTTGATATTCTAATATGAGAAGAAAAAATATTATAGGTCATTACATGCCCGGTAAAAGGTGATGTTTTGTAGCATAATGATTATGTGATAACCAGGCTACAAACAATATGATTAAGATAACTGGCAAAGTAAGGACTTAAGAGACAATTCAAGAAACATTAACAGCCAAAATGAAAAAAATAACTAGAATTTGTTTGGTGTTTTTTGTTTGTTTGTTTGTTTGTTTTGATGACTAGAATTTGAATAACATCATAACAGAGGTGGAATAAATATTAAGTCTAGGCTTGTTTATCATTAAACAAAAACAAAACTATATCCTACATTACCACTTATAATGACAAAGATATTCAGCCATTAGCTCCTCAAGTCTTCTTAATCAGACGATCCCCAAATGAAGTCAAGTGCATAATGCTCAAGTTTTTCAAATTGTTAGTGCTATTTCTCGACGTCGAGGTTCTTTAGGGTTTGGGCAAAGATTGCATTTGACTAAAACATTCTTTTTTGTCTTTATCCCTGACGAACTCAAAGTAATGCGCAAACGTCCACCCTCGCTAAAAGCATTGCCTTCTGCTGCCCCACCGAGCAGCAGGCTCATGTGATGCACTAAAGTAGGGCTCAACTAACTTTGGTTAAAATTTTTGCCAGTGTTTTGTAACACACTCGTTACTAAACATGTACCGAGTAAAATATTACCGAAAATTGATAAGTAGTGTCTTACATTACTACGTTACAGCAAAAAGTAATCCGTTACTGTAACTCGTTACTTTTGTAATGCGTTACTCCCAACACTGCCTATGATGAATGTTGAACGCATGTGCATCGCCCGGACATGTAGCGCGTGTATTAATTGTAAATAATACCAAAATACTGAGCTAACTTAAATGTAAACAGACTAATACAATTATTAAATATTCAAATAAATGCAACTATTGAAAGTCATACACGCATATCGGTAATTATTTAATATTTCAAACAGCCCATTTATTTTTTATTTTAAAGCACTGTATTTATTATTATTATTATTATTATTATTATTATTATTATTATTATTATTATTATTATTATTATTATTATTATTATGATACCTGCAGCGCTTCACTGGCGGTCGCTGCCTTTTCCCGTTAATAACTGCGTACATTGAAGTTATTAAGGGTTTGAAGCTCTTACATTATTGACGTGAAACCGGCCGCTGGTATGCCTGAAGCCGCACCGCGCCGCGTGCCTTAACGTCGCGTGGAGCAGCATCGCAGCGTCCGTCCGCAACAACCGACATTCACTTTCATTCACATCTAGTACACTTCCGCTATGGCGGACCCTCCGCCTCGACGTCACGGGTTAAAGGGTGAACAACCCGTTATGAAATTATCAAACTGTACGAAAAATAAATAAATAAACAAAACGCTGCTAAATTTGTACTGCGCGTAACGTCGCGATATTTAATTTCTTCGTTTTAAATCCTAACCCTAGAAGTGATATTTAAAATGGATTTACCAAACCGATCTGAGGTTGTTTTATTGGCGTATTTTATTTATAATTATTTATATTAGTATTTTTATGTTATAGTTTCAAAAATCTGTACAAAAAGGCATTTAAGGAAATAAAAACTATATAACTATATAACCATTCTGAGCTGCTTATTTAGTCACAGTTGTAAGTATTACTTATATTGAATGATTATTTATTTTTCTTTTCCAGAAATGACCACAAATTGCGCTCTATATAAATAAATAGGTCGCAAAATGAAAAATCAAAATAAAGTTATGCTAAGCCTTTGTGACCAATCCCACGCAAGCCATCTTGACTCGGAGTTTGTGCTCAAAACACTGCGGCGCGTTTGGGGCGAAAAGCGAAACAGTCACAAGGTAACAGAAAGGAATAGAGGGGGAAAGGAACGAGGTGGGAGAGAGGGGAATATGGTGGGATTGATGCGTGTGGATCACGGAGTTTGCGCTGCGTATCCCCACTTTGGTGAGCCACGTTACATACACCAAGCTCTGATCTTGGACCTGCACATGTTCACACCTTTACTGCATTTCGTAGTTTGTCTTTTGCAGCACGAAGATTCTTTAATTCATCCATATTGCCAAAACTGCGTTCATGACACGTCAGGAATTAGAAAATACGAACTCCGATTCGACAAACGAAATTCAGCACCCCGGAAATGTAGCAGCTCAAATTATCCGACTTGTAGTTCTTTAAAAACTACAATCATGGCGTCCACCGTCGTGACTGGTATGGTGGTTGTAGTGCCCGCTATTTAACGAAACGTGGGAAAAGTTAAATTAATGTAAAAGAAACTTATTATAATAAGACTTATTATAATAATGCTTTGGATAAAAATCCAACAACTTTTTGCAGAAATGCCACTTTCATTTATTAAAAAATGCTGTGCTGTAAATTTAGTAATTATTTATTGCTAAATGTATTATTACATTTAAGTTAATTATTATTTATTTAGTAAATATTTAGTAACTTTTCCAAATATAGCTTGTAAAAATAATATGAGAAAATGAAGAAAATGTCTCAATAATGTTTTGCCTAATTGACCTTTGGACAAAAATCCAACAAAGTATTTAATAAATTGACATGACTCAGATGTGTTAAAGAAAATAAAAAAAACAGTTGCCATCTAGTGGCCAAACTACACAAAGACCACACTCAAAATATTTCAGCTATCCTATCTGGCTCATGTTGGCTATTAATATTGTCCTGTAGTTAATAGTTACAGCCTCAACTAACCTAACAGAATAACCCTTATTTCCTCCTAATATTTTCCCACAGGATGACAGAAGGCTTTATCATGGAGGTATGTGTGGATTCCGTAGAGTCCGCAATAAACGCAGAAAGGGGAGGTACAATCACAACCCATATTCTCATCCACATCTCTGTCTTAACATCTGAATGCTTTATGGAACGCCTGAAGGTCTGAATAGGAATAATAATGTCATTACCATGTTTTAAAAAACTTTAAAATGATTTTGGTCTAAACTCAGGTGCTACGATTTAGTTGTGTTCCAGTTTGTTGGAAGGAGGAATCACACCCAGTATTGGTGAGTTAACAGAATAGATTTCTTCTGCCCCTACCGAGCTTCATCCACCATTTTCTTAATAGTTTTTCTTAAATTTGTTCTCTAAAAAAAGTAAGGATACTAAATAGCTTACTATTATGCGTAGAGTAGAACAAAACCAAATAAAGTAATGTTTTGTACAAACTCTCATTATGATTTAAGTTTTTGCAACCACAATGTCGTCACATATCATACATTTGAAACTCTTTTCAAATATTGTTATAATTCAAGTAGATATAAACAGATTAACCTTTGAATCTCATGGATAAATTGACATTTCACTACGGCTGACAAGTATGAACTAATTGTAGGTTAAATTGACTTCAGAGTTTATGTTCAATAAATTGTTTTTTAAACAACCCACTAGAGGGCAACCCTGCAACCCACTTCTTTTTATTATTGCACCCCTTTATCTTTTTTTTTGTGTTTCTCGTACAGCTGACTCTTATTTATTAAATGCTAATGTATTTTGTTGTATATGTGTTTAAAGTACCTATTATGAAAATCCAATGTTCTAGTGTTTTTTCTGCATTGTCATGGCCTTGGTGAGATCTTTGTAGGGCCACAACCTCCCAGTTACAGCTCAGATCCCTGAACTTCGTAATTGGGAGGCGGTGGCCTAGTGGTAGGATACTCACTGCATGTCAAATCATCCCACTTTTACACTTCATCATCACAGATTTACTCCCCCACCCCATTCAGGCCTGCTGCAGGTGATCAAAGAGAACGTCCAGATCCTCAAGCATTTAATGGTCCGCCCCTCAGAAGGTTTCTTACACCACCGTGAGGTGGAGGTGATGAGGAGGGACATCGAGCTGATGAAAAGGCACAAAGCCGATGGTCTGGTGTTGGGGGCACTGACCGAGGTCGGACGTGTGGACGCAGAGCTCTGCACGGAGCTTCTGGGTAAATGGCAAGGTTAATTTGTGAAAGTCGTCGGCGAATTTGTGCTTGCGGGAATTAGTGTTGGATAGTGGGTATGAAAAATCGGAACACTTAGGTTTGTGTTCTTTCTATGTCTTCTAGGTATTTTAAAATTATTGTTAAAATTTCTGTATGTTATATTTGTGTAATTCTAGGCCATATTAAGCATCCTTTCAGTTTTATCATTCATTCATTTTCCGAACCACTTAATCCCAACTGGGAGTCGCGAAACCGGAGCCTATCCCAGAACTTACGGGCGCAAGGCGGGGAACAACCCTGGGCAGGCGCCAACACACCGCAGGGCACACACACACACACACACACACAATCACACTCACACATTACATCACAATCCAAAATAATTTAGAGTTGCTACTCAACCTATAGTGCATGCCTTTTTGACTGTGGGAGAAACTGATAATTCGGAGAAAACCCATGCGAACACGGGAGGCATGCAAACGCCACACAGAAAGACCCTACGGCCGTCCCCGGGTTTGAAACCAGGACCTTGTTGTGAGGCGGCATCGCTAACCACTGCTCCACCATGCCGCCCCATCTCAGTTTTATTATCAGAATTTTCTTTTAAAGAGCAGATATTTCCTGGCTCTCATTTTCAGTCCAGTCTCAGTACCTGACCAGCTTTAGCGGGTTGTAAGCGGTTTGTTAAGCCACACACAGTGACCTTCATATGAATCACAGAATAGAAGTTTTCAGGTAGTTTTCGTCATATGTGTGGTAAAAAAAAACACTTTGAACCATACTAGTGAAATTCTTACTTTGCCGGTCTCCCTTTACACAAAACAGTGCTGAATTAAAATCAAATTAAACTTTCAAGCATCATTGAAGCCTAACAATGCCATCTAGCTGACCCAGGAGTAATTTATTCCCACTATTTTAATGTTATCTGCTTAATATTCCAAAGTTTAGCAGTCTGACAGGCATAAAAGAAAGTATTTTTGCACCGTCAATGAGATTCCTGAAGAGCTATTAGCCAAAAAACGCAATATAACCCTTTGACACTGTAAACAGTGAGTCCAGGAAAAATTGAGGAAACGGTACAAGGAGGACTTTTGCAGTTGCTGACTAAAATATAAAGGAATGAGGGGTGGACTCAAGATTTGCAACAGTGCTGTGCTACAAGAAGTCTCATCACAGCGCCCCGGATGATATCATCATAGTGATTTCACGCTACATTTCTTTCTTCTCTCCAGCTGTTTGCAGACCTCTCCCTGTCACTTTCCACCGAGGTAAACCACCTTTTCATTCGTTAAGGCACAGGAGCCCCAGAAACGGGATTAGCAGCGATGGGGAGATTTGCGGTCTGGTAATCCGCTAATGGTGTTTGACCGCCAATGTTCTTCTTGTGTGTTTTGCAGCATTTGATATGGTCCACGACCCCGCTGCTGTCTTTAGAAACGCTTGGTCTCTGGGCTTTGAAATGATTTTGACCAAAAGCGGCGACCTCTGCCTTGAGGGATTACTCCTCATCAAACGCCTGGTGGAGCAGGTCGAGCCTTGACGTTTAACGCTAACCGACTCGGTTATTATTTTTGGCACATAATCCCTTGTGGTGCAGTCCCCGAACCGTGAGACCAGGCCTCGGAAAGGTAGCTAGCGCCAAAACTGAATAGCTAAAGTAACATGCTGGTAGGTTACGAATGATCCAAACACAGCCATCGCTTCCAAGGTTACCCTAAGCAACGGATAAACAGATGGAAAAACACAAATATTGATTGGGCTTAAATTGTTGGTTAAGAGCATCGGACGTTTGTGTTCTTCCTGATTTTGTGAAATATCTCAGGCCGGAAAGATCAGTGCGTCTAAAAAGACCAACCAAGTTTGTGTAGGTGTCATAATGTATCTTTTAAAACAAATCAGTGGCCCAACTCGCTTTTGAAGCAGTGCCCTAATCAGCAAAGGTCAGTGCAGGTCAAACTCGTTCAATAACGCATTAAAACCTTTCTCATGACAAAGAATGGTCAATGAATGAATGGTCCAAAGAATGGAATGGCCTTCTGGATGGTAAAAAGAGCATTTATGTGTATATAGACAGTTAATAGCCATAATGGTCAGTAATAAGTAGTTTTATGTAATCATTCTAGTCAGTAAAGGCCTTAAAAACGGCAAGAAACCTCCTGGTTTGAGTAAAGCTGAATTTGGAGAGTGGAGTGCAGCAGTTACTAAGGCGATAGACAGGAATAGAGAGATGAAGGAAGCCCTCCAGCTATGCGCTTCCTGGCGAGAGTCGCTTTAAGGGAAAGGGCTAACTCATATCCTGTAACGTTTGCCCTTGCTGGTTCATTTTGCCAGCAGCAGCTATACGATCTACATTGGAGGTCGACCAATATTGGGTTTTCAGAGCTGATATTTCGACTATTGCTTGTTAATGGGGTTTATAACCTATATTTGGAACTTAAAAGAAAATTCTTTGTCAAAATTTTTAATTTAAAACACAAAAACACAAAACTCTTATTTAAATAACTTTTACAAAAATTTCTCTCAAGCTAAGCATTATTTTAATTTTACTTCAAATAACATCAAATAAACATTTTTAACATTATAAAACTGTGAAACTTAAATTTGAAACATTTTAGTATTCCAAATTGCTAGGTAAGACATACAGTATAGCTAATCAGAGATTGTTGAGAAGTGGACATTAAAATGAAGCAGCGAGTCAAAAGCAATGGCAACAGAGAGACGCAGGACGCAGTGAGACACAGTAACGCACCTTGTAATTGCTTAATGTCGGTGATGGTCAAAATTAAACATTGATACCGATAATCAGCAAAATGCTCAACCGGCCTGGCTGATAATTGGTCGCACCCTTAACCTACAGTTCATTTCAGTCCTCCATCTGAAGGCCAAACAGGCATCAGGCCAGCTGGGACATCAGCCTGTTCAGCCTGCTAAGCTGCTCTTGGAGGGTTGCTGGGCCGCAGGTGCCCCCCGACTCCAGAGTAGTGAACAGTGAGGGGGACACTGTGCTGTAAAAATGGTGCCATCCTTCAGACAACTCGTAAAAGTGAGCCTGGGCTCACAAGGCTGGAACCAGATGTCCTGCTAAAACAAGTAAAGCACTAGTTTCAACATCAGAAGGAAAGGGACTGGAAACAAAGAAGGAATGGAATCTCTTTAAAATCCCAAATATGTATATTTTTTCAATTAAAAAAAAATTCTGAAGTTGTCTTCGTCTGCTTCATGGTTCTGTTTGCTAGACCTGGCAAATTCTAGTTTTTCCTTGGGTAACCTTTAAATCCCTTGCAATGTTTGCGGCGAAAAAATTTCCTCCGATGACGAAAAGTGATTCAGTTATCAATTGGCTTAGATGCTTGGCATCTAATAATAAATAATACAATCATCTTGTATTATATGACACGTACTTGAAAATGATGCAAAGTCAAAGTACACACAAATCTTTGTTATTTTATAAACAATTCAGTGAGCTGTGACTCCCAGTCATGCGGTATTAAGTAATGCCAGCTCAGTTCTTTCGATTTTTACAGCTGCATTCCAAACGAACGGAGTTTGCCAAGTCTATTGAAAACTTTTTTGCCGCCAATGTTCCTTTAACATTTTTGGCTTGAATCATAATTATAATATTACATGTCAGCTCACTGTCAGCAATACTTCTCGCCATCCCTTTTCACCCTGGAGCAGGCGAAGATAGAATAATTATAATGCCAGGCAGAGTTTCTGACATTTATCACGGCCATGCCCGTCTTATTGTCCTGATGCTATAAAAGAGAAGCAAAGGTTTTCTTCCTCGCATTGGCAGATGACGCACGTATGATGAACATCCACTTTTTTTTTTTTGTTGCTCAAAAAACCTTTGCTGCGCAGGGAGGAGGACGATCAACATAACCTGCACAGAATCCTGGATGGTTCGGGTGCTCAGGGTTCCACTGTTCGCCCAGCAGAATTCACTATGAAGTTCAGGTGAGACTCCTAAAGGTTAAAGAATTAAAAATTAGGGAGTTTCTCCCATGATCTGAGGGTTGTGGTAGGGCTGGCAATTACTCAGAAATGAAATCAAAACCGACATTTAGAATCGATAAAATCTTGCCCATGATAATGTTGATTTTTTTTTTTATGCTGTAAATATTTTTTTAAAAGGATTCTGTCTGTTCATGAACTGTCCCATTAAAAAACGTACTACGTATATATTGTTTCCACTGCGACTGCGACCGCAAATCTACAGCCCTAGGGTTGTAATTCTAACCTCGGATCGGGTTAAATGTACATCTGAGGCTGCTGAGATACAAAACAATATTTTTTAATATGTGGTTTGAAAAATATAATATGAGCAATATAAATACATGACTTAACTCTAGGGATGCACGATACTATCGCAATCTGCCAATAATTGTTTTTTTGTCATTGGCATCGGATCAATGCTTAGATTTTACCGATATTTCGGAGAGCTAGCGCTTGTGTCGGCATGTCCAAAGTCCCGAGGTGGATTTTATACGGCCACGATTACCATACCCTCATTAGTATGGTGGGTGGACTCCTGTTATCATACTTTCTATGCAGTAGTATGCATCTCAGGAAATAGCCGGGGTTGTAGCTTAACGGCTCTCTATGCACTAGATAGTATGAGGCCAACATGCTCTATTTGACTTGGTACACCCATGGAGTAGGGCAGGAAGCGCCTTTTTTCTAAAAATGTTGTGCACTACACCTGAAATGCTCTGCCCGCTCAACTCTGCTTTCACATTTCACGCCGCTGTCTCAGAGAGAATGGCTAATGCTTGTGTTAGAAAATGCTAGAGTTAGGCTATTTTGTGCTGCACCCTGAGCGTAGCAGTGGAACTTTCATAACCTTGTTTGCACTCGTGACTCGACTCTACTGTCCTCAGTTATGGGTATCGGCGATCGGGCAGATATATACGTAGATATATACATATTGGATCGGCATTGGTCAATACAATTCTATATCGCATCACTACTTAAATCATATTTAACTTAGTACCCACGTAAGAAAACAATATTGATCGACATCGTATACTGAGTATTGAGTTATATCGCCCAGCCCCACTTTGTCAATGCCACCTTTAACCTGAAAGGCTCAGGATCAGCACACGAAGGTCAAACCCAGTTAATAATGTCTTGAATAACTTTTGATGGGAGAAGAGCTGGGGCTTCGCAGGCATGCTAAATGGTAAACAGGGTGTAATTTATAGTCCTAGTCTTAAGGACCCCGTGCACAGTCGAAATGACAAACGCAGGGAGAGACCACATCTTGCTATGTCTTCTGCAGGAACCCCTGCGCCAACATGGGAGCTCTCCCTCTCGGTGCTGCCCGAGTACTTCAAAGATAAAGTAGTTGACGGGCTGGCCTGCAGCCTCAGTGCTATCATGAGAACACGCTGTAGGGGGCACAGCGGAGACGCCATTCCACCGGGAGAGCCGGCTCTCCCGCCGCTGGGGGGCGAAGACACGAGGTGGACAAGCAAAGATGTCTCTATTTTTGGATGTTTACAGAAATTGACAGCAATCATGCACTTTTCCAGATCGCCTCTTGACTTTTTGAAATATCGGTGCCCGGCTTGGCTCTGAGGCACTACGAGCTGCAAAAGGAGAATTTGAAGGCTTTTTAAACACTAGGATTGAATCTAAGTCCCAGCTCTTTTCACTTTTAGCTGGTAAGATTTGGCCCAAGGTCAAGTATTAGAAAACTTGCTTCCAAAATGGACAAGGTGGAGATGGAGCTGGATGTTTTTCATATCCAGGAAATAACATTTCAGATTTCACAGTTCTCATATGTAGCCTCATTTGTCATTACTAGCCATTTTTCAGGTTTTATTCATTCAGTTGCTATGAATCTGTAATTTTTTGATCAGATTAAAAAAGGCATAAATATTTTTTGGATGATGATCCTGATGACGATTGTTAATTATTATTATTATTATTATTATTATTATTATTATTATTATTATTATTATTATTATTATTATTTATTATTATTATTAGTGCTATTGCTATTATTATTACCATATACCTATAAAGTCTGCTATGTTGCTACCCCCAAGTAGATTAACACCATCATTTCTAGAGGCTTCCACCGACATTGATTATTGCGAAGTTAACGATACCAATATTTGGAACTGATATCTCTGACAATTTTGAATTTTACAAACGGCAAGCTCAGCTGAAACTCTTCATCTCCTTCTCAGAGCTTTACGCTGTGCTTGTTTGTGAGGCTAGTGAGACAAATAATGCTTCAGCGTTGATTGGCTACTATTCGTGTGATGTTTAGCTAATCAGCAACTGTTGGGCAGGACATTAAATGAAGCAGCGTGTCAAGAGCAAACGGCACAGAGAGAGAAGAGATTTGCATTGAGCCACAGTAGCACACCTTAGAAGTTACTTTTAATATCGGTGATATCAAAATTAAACACAGATCGGCAAAATGGCTAATATCAACCCCGATAATTGGCCCGCTGATAATCAGTCGACTCTTAATGTTTCATTATGATACAATATTATATTGATTCAAGAGCCACTGACCCATACGAGACCATTTTGTATGCGGATTTAACACCATCACCTGAAATATCATTTAACATTTTTATAACTGAGCTGTGTGTGTGTATATATACATATACATATATATGTATATATATATATATATATATATATATATATATATATATATATATATATATGTATGTATGTATGTATATATATATATATATATATATATATATATATATATATATATATATATATATATATATATATATATATTTTATATATATATGTATGTATGTATGTATGTATGTGTGTATATATATATATATGTATATATATATATATATATATATATATATATATATATATATATGTATATATGCATATATATATATATACATATACATATATATATATATATATGACTGATCAGTGTTTTCATTTCAGATTGATGCTGTGAGCTCAATGAATCATTGAATCAATGTATCGATTTAGATCATTGTACTGTTGCACACCTAGTCACTACCATGTCAGTGTCACTATCATATACATTACACTCGTAGCAGCAAAACACACACTGCTATGTCAGATGGCTGAGAAATAAAACATGACAATTCTGAATGCAGTGACATTTAAAAACATGATCTAAAGACGTCCAGATTCGACCGATTAAAAGACATTGATCGGATACGTTGAACGGATATTGCTCCAGTGACGATGGGTAATTCGTACATATTGATATGATAATGAGCAGAACAAGCAACAGAACACACTACAAATCACACTACAAATTATACTTTCGGTTAATCTTCTAAACAACACCAGCTCTTGCTCGATTAGGGACCGGCCACAAAAATTGCTATGAGAAGTTTTTGAACGGTCAATTTTAGACGTGCTATTTTAATAAATAATTGATAGCATATAGATGTGTAATTATTACATTGTTTTAATTAAGAAAACAGTATTTGAGTATTTCCTTAAGCATAACAAAATAATCTCAGTCATGTATTCAGACATCTTTTAAAGTGTTATTTTCTATTTAAAACCTCAGAGACTGTATCAGACTTATATTTATAAAAAGATATCCAAATTTACAATATCTGTATTAATATTGGACATAAAAAAGTAGTATCGTGCCATGTCTAGTCCAGATATGATTCCAAAAAAATGTTTAGATGTGATCACAGAGAAATAAATGTTTGAATCTTGATAGTAAAAGATGTTGCAAACTTTGACGGCCTTAAGCATATTAGCATAATGACTGCTATGCAACGATCACCTTTCAAAATATGGATGTTACCCTGGTCACATATCTAAAAATATGCTTTTAAAAAAGGTCCTGACATACATTTCCCTCAGATTAGTCTAATCATATATGCCATTTTTGGGCTATAAATACTTTTAAAAAGTGAAATAAAGGCTAATAATGCTGCCTAAATCTCACGTGGCTTGTCCGTCGCTATATATGGGCCTTCATGCTTAAAGTTAAGATGCTTTAGTGTCCATTATCAGTACATTAAAGTTTGCAGACAGGAAGCCAAAAACCTCCGAAGTTCTTTAATGGCTTTTTAATGGCATTAAGTCCGCTTCGTTTCCATTGAACATCAGATAAGCCGAAAGCTTATTCTCACAGCGGCACCCCTCCACACTTAAGCTTGTCTGAAAACTCATACGGAGACGAGGCGAGGTGTTAAATCGGGGCAAATATGACACCGGCTTTTTGTCATTCTTTGTAAGAGAATCTAATGAGAGTGATTTGTATTTAGGTTGTATATGCAGCTGAAGTTCGATATCTGAAAAATGTATCTAAACACAGTGCATATACAGTATATGAGAACCTTATATGCGTGTATAAGATCCTTAAATATGTTTAATAATAATAATAATAATAATAATAATAATAATAATAATAATAATATGGGTGAAAGAGATGAAAGTCTACATTCAGGCTTAATTCTCAAACTTATTCATTTATTAATTAATTACAGAAATGCA
Source organism: Distichodus sexfasciatus (assembly GCA_032718565.1). Taxonomy (NCBI): domain Eukaryota; kingdom Metazoa; phylum Chordata; class Actinopteri; order Characiformes; family Distichodontidae; genus Distichodus; species Distichodus sexfasciatus. The sequence goes on along the minus strand of JAVGVS010000052.1, from coordinate 2,235,825 downwards.
GTAAGATATAAATCAAGCATTGGTAGGAACTTTACTTTTGTCTTGTCTGTAGACGATGATTCAGAGATTTCATGACTGGAGTTAATAATGAATGAATTCATGAATGAATTAATGATTAATAATGAAATAATCTGCCTGGTTTGTCCAAATGGTTGTGCTGGCTTGTGCAACATTTTTGATTGATCAATATGAGTGAAAGTGAGTGATGTGCCATGGTGAACACCTCAGTTTTGGCACCTACTGCGCATTTCCATGTGGAGTGTTCACTACGTTAATCATTCTCTATCACATGAATGAGCAGAATTACAGAGAAAGACGCACTTCTGAACATATCGTCCCAAAACATGAGAATAGTGAAAAACTGGAGCCTCGGCAGCCACGCACGTAGCACGCTCATTTCTGTACAAACAGCTGAACGGCTGGTGAGTCAGATCCAGAGTGCATATACAGGACTGAAAGGGAATTAGCTTATGGATGGAATTATGGCTAATTACTTGCGTTATGTTAAACTGTGCATGTGTGTGTGTGTGTTCTTGTACTTGCTACTTAGTGAGAACCAAAAGGAGTTTTTAACCAGCAGAATGAGGACATTTTTGGGAAGTGAGGACTTTTTTAGTGGTCCTCACTTCTTAAAACTGCTTTTACAAAAAAAAAAATACAGGTTAATTTGCAAAACTAAAAGTGTAGAAAGATTAGCTTTTGGCTACTGAGGTTATGGTTATGTTTAGGGTTAGGTGTAGTTTTATTTAGATACAGTAATAAAAGAAGTCAATGGAGGTCCTCACTACTATATAAGTACAAGATGTGTGTGTTATTCTGTAGTTTCTTTACCCTGCATCTCTCTATATTTCTCTCTTTTTTTTTGGCCTCCCTGTCTCTAATCTTCACCTTTTTGCCTCTATGTTCCATGGGCAGCCTAGCTGAGATAGATAAAAAATAGATTAATAAGAGAGTTGGCACCCCTGCATTTATAGCAGGCTGTCTGATAAAGCGCTGTTTGCGGCTGTCGAGTTTTCAGCTTGAAAAATACTAACTGCCCATTTCACTGCCAGAACTGACCATCAAACAGATAAGTAAATATATCAGTGAATATATTTATAAGTGTGTTGGACAGAGCTAGATCTGGCTGTTAAACGTGATCCATTATAGTGATTAAAGGAAGCTAGCTGATGGGTAAGCTGAGACATCGCCTGTTAGCATCATCTCGTGGAATAAATAATGACCGTAGTATATCAGCTTTATAAAAACAAAACAGCTCTAAATTTTGGGTTAAAAGTGTATAGTAAACGCTCATTATAAAAACGCAGTACAATATTACTGAAATTTATTAGTAATGCCTACATGACTATTACAGCATAAAGTAATAGCACTGTAATTTGTTTCTTGTAACCACTCAACACTGCTTAAGGCAACCATTTAGAACTGAACTCAATCACCTACAGAAAGAAAAAAATATCTGGTTTGATTGTAAAAAGACGATGAATGGTTCATGGAATTTGCTGTAAATAGAAAGAAGAAGAGCGAGAAAGGGGGATGAGGTTGTCACTTAACAGCCACCATCTTTTATCTCATGCCTCTTTTTTAATTAAATGCAATTGCATTTGATTTAGAGAAGCATATACTATATTTGGACTTTGACATCTGTGTGATTTTAGACTTTTTAAATTGATAAATTCTCTCATATATAGATACTGTACCTAGATTCACAGGTAGAATATAAATATGTAGAATACATTTATAAGTCAAACGATTACATAGGTCAACAAATAGGAATCTGTTGCCATAAAGCTTCTGATTTCATCTCTTTTCTAGTGCCTTTTTACTGTTCTCTTTTCCACTTTTCTATCAAACCTCTTATCCCATTCTCTCTCTCTAGACAGATAGATAGATAAATACATGTATAGATAGATAGATAGATAGATAGATAGATAGATAGATAGATAGATAGATAGATAGATAGATAGATAGATAGATAGATAGATAGATAGAAGCACAGAGATAGTCTCTCTGATGAGTCTATTTTCAGAAGACTGTATCTGATAGATGTTTGTAAACCTAGATGAAGTGGATAAAGATGCTCTTCACCATGACAACATCAGCAGCGGAGATATTAGCATGTTTCACAATTTAATAATTTATAGCACTCAATAACCTGTAATTTTTTTCCTGTCTTTTTTTAAATAATTGCAGTAGAAGAATGCAGTAATTGTGACTCTGACTAGGAGTAATCAGAAACAGAATTGGTTCAGAATAATTCTCTGCATCTATATTTGTGAGATTTTTCCATTAAGCTACAAAATCCTGTAAGAGTCAATATCTTTCTCAATTTTGACAGTTTTTATAGCTAGTCTCCTTAATTAAAACAACAAACAAACAAAATAAATCATTAAAATTGACGAAGTTTTGAAGCATTTGATTTTGCACCATGAAGTTTCATCCTCTTCATCGTCAGCAGTGATGTCATCATTAAAATCAAGTGAGGTACTTTTCTCTTTTCTGTAGCTGGTTCAGGTAATTCTATGTTCCTTTTTGCTGGAACTCTTCTGACTTTACTATTTTAGAGACAAAAAGCTGTCCTTTCTGTTTCCTTCAGTTCCTTTATGTTCTTAATGGCATTCACTGCTGGTCAGACAAATTGGTTGCTATTGTTAAGCTTTTTTAAAGCCTCATTATGACCTCCTTTTCTGCCATTGACACTTCTTCTTTGAGAGACAACAGATTAGAGATGCAAATGCCTCATCTAAATTCGCCTCAGGCCCACTAATTGTGCATGAGCTAAAAATCTAGCGAAGCACAGCTGGTCAATAAACTCTTATTATGGCTCGTCCTCTACAATGCAAATACTAGGTAGAGGCAAGAGGGAGAAAATAAGCGATGGTGGTCCCGGCGTAACCTGCTGTACTGCGTTAATCCGGTTGTAAGAGCTTTGTTCGTTATTGTTATCTATTTTATTAGCTTAATTTGTTTTCAGTCTTGGTTAATGTACAGTAATGGACCAAAAATTTGGCTAGTGACATGTTTCTATGGTAGAAACAATTTGTAACCTTGGGACTAAGGTCCGGAGAAACGTGCAAAACTTCAATATTATGCTCTGTGAGCCACATTATCACTTTTGCTTTGACATAGAGCTCTATCATGCTGGAAATGCACTGATCATCACCAACTACTATCTGAATCATTGGGAGAAGTTGCTCTTGGTGACCTTTTGATACCATTCTTTATTTGTGACAGTGTTTTCAGGCAGAACTATGAATGAGCAAACCCACACATGACTGGTGTAAGGGTTCCAAGAACCCAAGACTGTTCTCGGCACCCTTGGCCACCATTACACCAGCCATAAGCAGCATTAAATCTGTCCTTTTATCCTTTCATTTCAATGTATTAGTTGCAATTTCAGCTGATTGGTGTGACGCATAAAGGCATACACATTTCTACACATTGTACTTTTATCACCCATTTTAAAAGGTGCATACAATTTTCAATTTAATTCTATTTTTATCTACAGTGCTGTGAAATAGTATTTGCCCCTTCCTGATTTCTTTTTTTTTGCATGTTTGTCACACTTACATGTTTCAAATTATCAAACAAATTTGACAAAGATAACCCAAGTAAACACAAAATGCAGTTTTTAAGTGATGATTTTATTTATTAAGGGAAAAAAAACTATCCAAACCTACATGGCCCTATGTGAAAAAGTAATTGCCCCCTAAACCTAATAACTGGTTGTGCCACCTTTAGCAGCAACGACTGAAATCAAGCGTTTGCAATAACTGGCAATGAGTCTTTCACATCGCTGTGGAGAGATTTTGGCCCACTCTTCTTTGCAGAATTGTTTTTTATTCAGCCATATTGGAGGGTTTCCGAACATGAACTGCTTTTGTAAGGTCATGCCACAGCATCTCAATTGGACTCAGGTCCAGACTTTGACTAGGCCACTCCAAAACCTTAATTTAGTTTTTTTAAGCCATTCAGAGGTGGACTTGCTGGTGTGTTTTGGATTATTGTCCTGCTGCAGAACTCAAGTGCGCTTCAGCTTGAGGTCACGAACTGATGGCCGCACATTCTCCTTCAGGATTTTTTGGTAGAGAGCAGAATTCATGGTTCCATCAATCACAGCAAGTCGTCCAGGTCCTGAAGCAGCAAAGCAGCCGAAGACCATCACACTACCACCACCATGTTTGACTGTTGGCATTATGTTCTTTTTCTGAAATGCTGTGTTACTTTTATGCCAGATGTAACTGGATGCACACCATCCAATGAGTTCAACTTTTGTTTCGTCAGTCCACAGAATATTGTCCCAAAAGACTTGGGGTTCATCAAGGTGTTTTTTGGCAAAAGTGAGACCAGCCTTTATGTTCTTTTTGGTCAGCAGTGGTTTTCGCCTTGGAACTCTGCATTGCATGCCATTTTTGCCCAGTCTCTTTCTTATGGTTGAGTCATGAACACTGACTTTAACTGGGGCAGGTGAGGCCTGCAGTTTTTAGATGTTGTTCTGGGTTCTTTTGTGACCTCTTGGATGAGTCGTGGCTGCGCTCTTGGGGTCATTTTTATAGGCCAGTCACTCCTAGGAAGGTTCACCACTGTTCCATGTTTTCTCTGTTTGTAAATAAAGGCCCTCACCGTGGTTCACTGGAGTCCCAAAGCTTTAGAAATGGCTTTGTAACCTTTTCCAGAACGATAGATGTCAATTACTTTGTTTCTCGTCTGTTCCTGAATTTCTTTAGATCGCAGCATGGTGTCTTCCTTTTTTGAGATCTTTGATCTCTTGATTCAACAGGTCTGGCAGTAATCAGGCCTGGGTGTGGCTGGTAAAATTGCACTTAGATTTCCAAAAAATGTGATTAACCACCGTTACTTTATGATTTTACAAGGGGGGCAGTTACTTTTTCACATAGGGCCATGTAGGTTTGGATAGGTTTTTTTCCTTAATAAATAAAATTATCCCTTAAAAACTGCATTTTGTGTTTACTTGGGTTATCTTTGTCTAATATTTAAATTTGTTTGATAATCTGAAACATGTAAGTGTGACAAACATGCAAAAAAATAAGAAATCAGGAAGGGGGCAAATACTTTTTCACGGCACTGTATATTGCTTTAACTTATGCTCGATGTTGAATTGATTTCATTGTAGGCATCTCATGATACTCTTTAATATCCTGACACTTTGTAACTTCTTCCCTTATTTTCCACATTTAGTGGGCAAGAGTGGACAGCTGAGGACAAAGGGTCAGCTGCCTTCCTGAGGATGAGGACTCCAGCATGTCGAAGAGAGGGAGAGCAACTGAGCTCACACGTTGACAGTTGTACATTGTTAAGTTTGTAGTACTTTTATTGCTGTTACTTATACTCAATACCCACTAGTTGTAGAGACGTAATCAAACATCAATCTAAATTCATACATCAATCTACAATCATACATCAATGTAGAGCGATGTATCGTTACACTGCTAATTCTCGTAACATTTGAACATGCATATGTTTCATGAGAAGCCTTGCCCCATTAGAGTTCTTTTCGTTCTGTTTTCTGTCCATGATCCTGAACTACCAATGGCAATCAGACTTAGTGGTGCCTACATCATCTTTAGAGCTTGAAAATTATATTCCTTTTAAAATTCCTTATCACGCAAGGCTGGATAAAAAGCCAAGCAGTAATGCTGTTCACTAACCCTACAATGTGTGACAAAAGCATCTTTTCATAGGCAGTTTTCTTGATTATGAGAGTTGATACCCTTTTTTCTGTTTCTAATTTGTTGGCAAATGTTACACGTCTCAGTTGCTGGCACTTGTTTTTCATCATCATTTATCCTCTCAGATTAGAACATTTCACACAGCTCTGAGATTCCGCACTCGCTATTGCTTGGCTGGCTCTTTTTCAAAAAAGCAATCCCCCATTTCGAAAGACTTGTGTAAGTTCAGAACTGCTAATACAACTGAAATGACCAAATCATAAAAAGGCCGAAGAATACATTCTTGTTCTTGTGTGGCTTATTGAACATTGGGCCTCCTTCATCAATATTTGCTTTCTCAAGTTTTGTTTTTAAGAAAGTTCCTCAGAAAAGTCTAGACCAGATTCATGACTGTTCAAACTCTCCCTGAAAATTGAAAGTGAATGCCACTTGCATAAATCTTTATAAAAGGGCATGAGACTAGTGCTGTAGTTCTCGAGACCGGTCTTGGTCTCGAGACCAATTTTTTGTGGTCTCGGTCTTGTCTTGGTCTCGACTCTATTTGGTCTTGGTCTTGTCTTGGGCTCGGACATAGCGGTCTCGATGGGATGGGGGAAAAAAAGAGAAAACAGCGCATCCTCACAGAACAGTATCATTATTCATTACGCGCCTCAATTCAAATGCAACCAGTCAGATGCATCTATTTTAAAAGCGTTACATTGTATACATTTTCTCAACGGACACTGCCAGCGCTTCACAGTCCACACACATCATACACATCGCATCATAGCGAAGTCGGCAAAGAAATGTCCGAAAATGTCCGCGAAGTCTGCAGTAATTAACTTTGGCTTTACAGAGCACAAATAGTATATTTGCAAAACGTCTATAGCATAGTTATAATTCAAATAAATTAGGTATTTTACATTCATTAGAAAGCACTGTGTTGGAGGTGTAATTCAAAGCAAGGGATCATTACATAGCCATATTTATTGTGTTGGGTTTGCATTGGATTGTGCTTACCTGAGGCCCCTTTCCCTGGTATGAGAGACTTAATATGAACATCTTTCTGGTACATCCCATCTCTTTCCCTTGACGAGGTCTGATAAAATGGTTATAGGAGAGGATTGCTGAAAATATTATTTTCCATCAGGCCTCGTAATTATGACAAATCTGGGAGATTTTAAATGAGAGACATACGGACAATATGATTCAAAAGATAACGTGAATTTGATTTAACGAGTAATGACACTTTACAGCAATGCCTTTTTTCTCTACAGTTGATCTGAGTAATGTGATGTCGATTCTAGGCCTAGTCTGTTTTCGGTCTTGGTCTTGGTCTTGGTCTCGACCAGCCTTGGTCTTGGTCTCGCTTTGTGTCTCTTGGTCTTGGTCTTGGTCTCGGTCTTGGTACCCTCAAGTCTCGGTCGTGTCTTGGTCTTGATACTCTCCGGTCTCGGCAATGTCTTGGTCTCGGTTTAGGCGGTCTTGACTACAACACTACATGAGACTGCAAGGCCAAACTGTGGCAGGACAGATGTTCATAATTATTAAGAAAAAACTAAACATTATTTTATGAGGATGTGTTATTGCAGTGTGTACAGTATTCTAAATAAACATGTTTTATAAAATAGGTAAAATTAAGAACATTGGGCCTCATTCACCAACCGGTCTTAAGAAAACAAATAGTTCCTAAAACCTAATTACGCAAAGCTTTACGAATATCCTGATATTTGCCTGACATTTTCTTACTTGAGGTTTAGGGCCTGTTTTCATGTATGCGGATATTTTTTAAAAAGCATATAATTTTATATATTTGGGCCTTTTATTTACACATATCCACAGAATCCAGCATTTTGAAAAGTCTACACTTTGTAGAGCATTTGAGGTGTCTAAAAGTTGTAAACGAAAGGGCCAAACGTATAAAAAAATATATGTTTATTTAAAAATATCTGCATTTGAGTAAACAGGCCCTCATTCTTAGGTATGGATGGAACATATGAATGCTAACTTACAAACAAATCTCAAATAAAACATTAGTGAATGTCAGAATCCTCATGAAAACCGCATCTGTGTGTTTTGATGCTGAATTTCAATCCTAACAACATATGTAATTAGAAAATAAGGAGTCCGCCAAATGTCAGGAATGTAAATATACCAAAGATCTGAAAAAGTTCCTCCCCTGTGTAATTCAGAATCATTGTACGTTGTTAGACTTCAGAATCATTCATTTAGTAGATGGATTTATTTGTATGGAATGCCATTTTTCTTCTCCACAAGGCCATTTCTAACACTCTCTCTCTTCTAATACCATTTGACCTTTACTGTTTGTAAGGATCCGTCTGTCGCCTGTTGCGTCTCGGCTTGTGAAATCTGTGCATTTGTGCTAATTGTTTGTAAATGAACTCACCTCCGTTCAGAATTATTCATCAGATTCCGCAATTAAAATGGAATAATGCCACGCAGAAAGATGCATATATCTCCATAATGCTTAAAGGTTAGGGAGATATAGCTCTACTCCTAAAAGGCTTTGTACTTTCTCACCCAATTACTGCTCGCAGTCTGCGTTTCTCCTTTTAGACTCGGTCTCGGGCTGCCGAGCTATTTAATTAGCCCGTTTATCACACCTCCGCCACATTTCTTACACTATATCATGTTTGTCAACTCTATTATCTCACAACTGTGTTTTCTCCAAGCTCTGATTCCCAAACATTTCTCAAGTTTCTCAAAAAAACACCTTTAATTTTACCCTGCCTGTTTTCCAGCTCGTAACCCTTCTTCATGGTGAGTATCACTCAGACATTAACAAATATTGAATTTGAATGTTTTCTCTTGTTTTCTAATTCATGCTGCTTCACTCTTTAAATCGTTTTGAGCAGTGATTCTAGTGAGTGAGTGAGTCACAATAATTCATGAGAACATCAATATAGTAACAGTAATGGTTTTTCTCTTAAGTGCCTTGAATTTTTTTGCCTTGATTTTTTTCTTTCTGCTTCAACGCTATCAATTGTCTTGAGCAGCGGTTTTAATGTCATACTAAAATTCTTTCACGCTCATGTTCCAGATGCTCATTTTTATCAACACATAACAATAACTTGATATTTTTAAGAAACAGAATGACAGTTTTACCACTATTTTCTTACTACATGTTCACATCCTCATGTCACTCCCTAACCTTCTCTTCTCTTCACCCTAAAGTCTGTTTTGATTAGTTGTACGTCAGTTTACATGTCTGGTTTATTGCTTTGATTTATTCCAGAGAATAATCATGGTCGTAAATTCTTTTTATTTATTTTCTTGTGAATGTGTGCATTCTTTACATGAGATGATATGACTATGTATTAGCTCAAAGCATGTTTTCCGTCCTTTCGAACTATTATTATTATTATTTATTAATTAATTAATTAATTCATTATCCAAACTGCTGAATCCCAACTGGGGTCACGGGGGGACCAGAGCCCATCCCAGGTTATTATTACTTACATTAATACAGAGCTCTTTACACTTTAGATATACGGATAAAAAATTGTATATATACATTTGTAATGTAATCACACTCATACTACCTTGTCCATCACCCATATCGTTAATGCAAAGTATGAAAATAATGTGTAAAGAAATTGTTTTTTTTTTAATTACACAATGAGTTTGGGAAAAAAAAGGAAAAAGCCATTTTTTACTCTTCCTAATATATGATTATTTGCAGAAGAGCTACTGCAGAAGACGGTGCAGAACACACTTGTAAATTATAGTCACAGTGTTTTTTACTTGGATTGCTCTGCATGATCTTCAGGAAAATGTCAATAGCTTGTGACTGGAAATTAAGCTCGTAGCACTCTGTCACACGGATTAGCCTGCCAGTCAGAAACAGGTGTTGCTATTTTGGTATTTTTAAACGAGCCACTCCATATTCCAGTGCGCGATGTGATTTACACAGACCTCATTCTACAGAGAAAAATCCATTAACAAGACAACACAGAGGGAAACACACAAAACAAGGCAATTTAAAAGCAGACACGCTGCCTGGTGTTGTTCAGGAACAGTTATGACAAGGAGTGCTTGAATAAGACTTTTTTCCAAATACATTATCACTATGAATGAATGTGCAGCAACTCATTTAATGAATTAATGCAGCTTCCTAATGTGAGATTCTTAATTTTTGCGCTTAAGTCTTAAAGCAGGTGCTGGAGGAAGCGATAAGCTGGTAAAACTGCAAAGTGGATTCGTCATCCACAGGTGGCTGGAAGTTTGGCTGGACGTTCTCAGATAAAGTAGCTTATTTGTTGTTTTCTCTGGGGATTTACTGGACATTAGCTTTGTTGGCCTGACCCACTCCTACACTATTTAAACTAAACTTTCTTGTACTCTTGGGGTCATTTCTGTTCAGCACGTTTCGATCTCATACAACATCAGAACGAGAGTGGAAGGAGAAAGAAATTGAGATGATGTGACTCTCGTTTCAGTTATTAACCCAAACGTTGCCTTTATTCCTTTTTGAACAACAACCAAAAATGCAGTTTGTTATTACGTTGGTCTCCTTACTGTTATGACCAGGAATTGTCCCAAAACTTTTACCATTTTCTTTCAGTTGTAAAGTTGATCATTTCCAAGAGATTCCTTTGAATGGGGTTTTGGTACGTCTTGTGCAGAATTAATAGTAAAATATTGATCAGTATTCTTACATAGAATATATAAGAATATAGCGATTGTCAACTACTAAAACTAATAAAATAACTTCGAATAAATATTTTCTTAAATACAAATTTATCTCTGTTTTAGTCAATTACACTAACTTCAAAGCAAACAAAGCAGGTTTGAGAGAATAATTTGAATTTTTGTTAATATAACTTGCTTGAGCCTTTTTCTAAACACTGTTTTCCACTAATATTCCTTCCCAGATTTGACCCCAGTAGGAGCTTCGTTTTTACATCTTTGAAAAAACCAAAATGAAAGTGGGAAACCCATTTGCTTCACGTTTTTCCCCATCTCATTCTTGTTAAGGTATTCAGATGGGAGAATAGAAAAGAACAAAGGCAATTTCAATGCTTTTAAGCGTCAGCGTCATGAGGCCGCGAGCAGAAAATGATTTCATTCACTATGCATGCAATTTGGAGAAAACTTGTGAATGACGGAGAACAATCACTGTAAATTACAATTTCTGTTTGTTAATTCAAAGAAAAAATTGCACTGTTAAATACACATAAGGTATTACTTTTGTGTGATTTTTGTGAATTTATATTGCTGTATATTTTGCCTTGTTTTTGTGAGACTTTTATTTTGAAATTACGTGCCTATTGCTTGTAAGGCGCGAGATACGGAGCGGACACGAACTTGATTGTTACTTGAAGAACGTTAAGTAAAATAGTAGTAAGAAATATAAGGTTAAGTTATATGATTTGCACCCTCTGAAGCGGCAAAAGCCCTTATGGTGGTTGATTGGATTATTGCTCGGTTATCGCAAAGATTTCAATAAATCAAGAAAACCATCTGTCAAGTCTTGACCATCTTTCGGGGGGATGCTACAGTAAGAGCTTTACCTGCACCTGCTATATTAAGCTACCTACACAAACCACGCACGGCACGGCACGAATAGCAGTGGGTTGTAGCAAGCGTGATGGTCAGCGGAGATAGTAAGGACACAACTACATGCTCAATGGATGATGTTACGGAACAAATAAAGAAGCTACAAATGGAAATACAAGAAAGTACAAGCTTACTACATCAAGGAGAATGCCAAGGCACATCTAGGCAGAAATTAAAGGAGCTAATTGAAAGTAAGGAAAAACGACTAGCCGAACTTGGACTTGAAATGGAAGATAGATAGTAGATAGAAGTCTTCCCAAGCCCACTGAGAAAATGCAGGAATACCAAATAGAGGAATTAAATAAAAAAGAAAAACGTTTGCTCAGCTTATATGGACAATGGAAAATTCAAATTAGAGCTTCCAGGGAAAATTTGAAAAGAGACATATCAGAGTCTGAATTGGCTACCATGGCAGATGATGTTGAAAAGAGAATCAATGAAATAATGAAACTATCATGAAATAAGAAGCCGATTTACGCCATCTACGGATCTTAGAAGGAAAATTGATGCATGTGAGGCTGTAACGAAGGACATTGTGAAAATAGTCTTGGAACGTTTATCAGCAGTAAGGGGGGAGTTCAATGAAGCGAATGAAAAGCGTCACTTCCACAAGCTACTAGCCCATGAATATGCTTACTCCATCTATGGAACTGCCTCTCAGTCACGAACAAGTCATCAGACTGAATCCACGAGCATCGCTGCAAAAAGAACAGAAGCAGCAGCTGAGCTTGCTGCAAAGGAAACTCAAAACAGAGAAATGCAACAAGAAATAAAGCTAAAGGAAAACATAAGGTTAATGGAAGAGCAGTATAAAAAGGAACTGGAGATACAGCAGGCTCACTCAGAACACCTACAAGCAGAAAGGGTCATGGACGCAGCTCGTGCTAGACTTGAGGTCTATGATCTTGAAATCAGACAGGAAGGTTCATATCAGTCTATACAATCAGATAACAGACAATTCCCTTCCTGTGCACATGTAGATCCTCAGTGTCCCCACACTGATAGATGGGCACCCGCTACTGATGACTCCTATCTGGCTCAATCAATTCAAGAGAGCTTAGCCACCAGTAGACTCCCAGTTCCAACACCCACAGTGTTAAGTGGCGACACAATCCATTACATTGAATGGAGAGCCTCATTTCAGTCTCTCATTGACCAAAAGAATATTTTCTCTGCCAATGAACTTTATTACTTAAAGAAATATGTCAGTGGCACAGCTCAAAAATGACTTGAAGGCACTTTCTTCAGAAAAGATGAAGAGGCATACGGAGATGCATGGAATGAGCTTAACCAATTACGGGCAGCCGTGTGTAATCCAGCAAGCTTTTAGAGACAAGCTGTCAAAATGGCCAAAAATACAGAGCAAAGACGCAGAGGGGCTAAGAACATTCGCCGATTTCCTGAATGCTTGCTTACAAGCAGTGCCCCATGTGAGAGGCCTAGAAATATTGAACGACTGCGAAGAGAATCAAAGGCTAATGCTTAAAGTTTCTGATTGGCTGGTAGCCTGCTGGAACCGCCAGGTTACAGTAGCCCTTAGCGACGGTGGAGTGTTCCCCACCTTCAACTTTGTGTCTCTGGAGGCAGAGATTGCATGCAATCCTGTCACCTCACTTCATGCTCTTCACTCATCTAATGCGTCCCATAAAAAGAAAGGTGCAAGGGAATCTAAAGGAAACAAGGTTAATGTTTTCAGCACCCAAGCAGCTGCAAATGATAATTCAACAAGCATTGGAAAATCTAAACACATCTGCACATGGTGCAAAAATGACAAACATCAACTACCCAAATGCCCAGAATTTACAGTACAGTCCTTCAATGTCAAATGGAAACATGTGAAAGAAAATAACTTATGTTATGGGTGTCTCAAACTAGGTCACAACGCTAAAGAATGCCATTACCGGCTCACCTGTGACACATGTAAGGGCAGACACCCCACCTATCTCCATGATGAGAACTGCAAGGCGCGCAAAGGGTGAGAAGTCCAAACGATGATGGTGAATGCCGCTTCAAGTACTCAAGATGAAACTACGGAAGCCAAGGCACTCAGTGTCATCAGAGGTCAGTCATGCAACACTTCCATCTTGACCATCTTTCAGGGGGAAACCACAATTACCATACCAACTTCATGTTGGATTCTCAGGTTGATGAGGAAGGCAGCATTCTATGGATCTCTTAAGAAAACTAATAAAATAACTTTATTATTTTGGCAATATAGTGGCAGTTTCACTGTAATCTTCTACTTTTTTTTTTTTTTTTTAATAAATGTCTTTCTTATTTAATAGAATTTTCTCTCTTTGTTAGTCATTTCTACACACAACACATCTTGAGTAATCAAGTGAAAACATCTTGAATTTAGTTTTTTTTCTTCATTTTACATTGCTTTCAATTTTCTCTCTTTTCCGTCTTTTTTCACTACTTTTAATTATACTATTGTTATTATAATATTGTTAAATGATCTTGAGCGCTGATTTATCTGTCACACTGTGAATCATGTTTTGCCATTCATAATTATTCCTGTTTTTTTACTAATTAAAATTAGTTTTAGTTAGTTAATTTTTATTTCAAATATAGTGAGTTTCATTGTAATCAATTTTGTTTTTAAAAAAATATATTTTCCTCTCTGTTTTAGCCACTTCCCAACACCGTATCTAGAGTAGTGATTTTAATGTTGTCAAATTTCATTCATAATTTTCCTTCATTGTTATGGATAATTAATAATTACGCTTATTTTAAAAAATTATACTTGCAATATAGCGCAAGGTAGACACTCCAAATTGCTTGCAGTTTGGATTGTAGTTTCCTAAAACATTATAGTTCTTTTGCCTTTAAATACATGAAGCCAGAGCTGGTTGTCAGAAGCATGTTCTGTGACCTGGAGCGAAACGACAAATACATTAGACTCAACTCTGATTGCTCCAGTACAAACGTGATATTGTTCAGTTGCAATCCCATTCTGTTTGTTCTCAGCTAAAGCACCTAAGTGTGATCTGGTGTTATCACACAGCCGTGAGGAAATTGCCAAAAAGAGTGAAGTGTGATGCTGCAGACCATTCTGGAATAAAAACAATAGTTTGTGTGTCTATCTGTGGTTTTGTTTTTTACTGAATGACAATGGAATAGCTTATTAGATTTTCATTTCTGTTATATGAGGACATTGCTCCATGACCTCAAGATCTTAGGTGAATTGTTACCTTTCACTCCAATACTCTGCTCAAATTATTTATGAATGATGTAGATCAATCTCTCCAGGTTGTCTATACCTGCTATGATGTCAATTTACATTTGCATTCTACGTTTACAGCATTCAGCAAACGCTCTTATCCAGCGACTTTTACAGTGATTTCCCAATTATACAGACGGTCTCTCTGGAACAACTTAAGGTTAAGTGCCTTGTTCAATGCTCCATCTGTATGTACTTTCTGGTGTATGACCCTGCAATCTTACGGTTACCAACACATGATTTTCTGCTCTTCTAGAAAAGTACATAACTAAAATGAAAGCAAAGTTTTGGGTTCTGCAATGTCTAGACTGGAATAACCCAATAGGGGCTATAATTTTGTGCAAGATACTATTTCTGAGGTTTTAGGCTTAGCGACACACTTCCACTGTGACAAGACCTAACAGGAGAAGCTGAAAGAAGAAGAAGTAGAAGAACACAACTCTTCATGTGCAACAGTTCCTACAACATTTATGTTCAGAATCAACCCTCCTAGTTTTGGACCTAGAACATCAACTCCATCACCAAGAATCCTCTGCAATGTTTACGCTTCCTATGTAAGCTGAAGGAGTCCAGCCTTTCTCCTCGCATCCCTTCATTATTCTACCAAGAGGCCATTGAGAGTGTTCTCTGTTGTTAAATGAACGTCTGGTTGGGAAACAAAAGCCGTCTCGTTGAACAAAAGCCCGCCAGACAGCTGAGACCTAGCCAACCCATCTCCTGGCTCTAAAGGAAGTACATTATCCCACGATGCAAACAGCATTATTAACCATTACTGCAAGACATTGCAACAGCTTCTTCCCCCAGGCAGGCAGAGTCTCCAACTCACCAAAGAAGTGACAGCAGTCAAGCAGTACAAACTGGAATGACGCTTTACTCATCTTTTTGCTTTAAACTGCCTGTTTGCACACATATTTCACCAGTTTATTGTCTTATTGGTGTTTATTCTCACATGCACACAGAAAGACCCTACGGTCGACCCAGGGATTGAACCCAGGACCTTCATGCTGTGAGGGCGACAATGCTAACCACTGCGCCGGCTTCTAGCACAAGCAGGGATGCAATAACATTTGTGTAGGAGTGCCCTTCATTTGTAGATTCTATTCTTGCCTAAAAAAACAAATCTCAAACAAGAAAACATTGGTGGCTATGGCTAGTTTACAAAAACTCATTATACATTATGCTTTGGATGCTTTTGGATTTAATACTGCTGCGTTAGTATTAAAAGAGCAACTAACCAGCTAATGTTCATCTCAAACTATTTTAAAAGCAGTGCTAATTGGTTTGTGGTGTTTTATTCATTAGGGTTTATTTAACACTGGGCACAGCACATGATTAAAAATGGAATTGTTTGAGGGAAAGAATGTGTCTGATCATTTATTATGGTTACTATTTAAACATTTCGAGAGCTAGTCAGTGTCGTCAACTGTTGTAATACAAACTTTTTAGCTGCACTGCTCCATCACTGATGGGTCAAATGCAGAGGTCACTGTGTGCTGTGTTGTGTTCACAGTTACAAATAATCACTCACTTTCACATGGTAAAAGCAGGGGGACTACTATACTACTGTGACGCCCATGATTTAAAGTCACTTTTCTCATCCATCACCTCAATAAAAGTCTCTAATGAGCTTCAAACACTCAACTGAAGAAATGAGAGGGTGAGAGATATTTGTTATGAGATGAAACCCACTTTTGAAATGCTGCTTTCTTTTGGTTTAAAGCATTACACAGGAGCAGGTTTCTAATGATTGGGAAACAGGAAGTGAGAGGAGCTCCACAGCACTTTAGATCACCTGACTTCCAAAATTCCATGAACCACGCTAACTCTTTTAGCCATAAAAGAACATAAAAGCATGCTTTTATGCATGGGATTAGCAAAGTGGTTCTGAGGAAAATACTGCAGAAATATCCGGTAAGGCACTTATTGAAATTGGTTCGTTCTGACGTGAGTCTCAGTGGAATTCATCCTCACCTCAAGAAAGTCACGTTTTTAGGACAGAAAAGGTAAGTTTTTCAGCTAAATTTATTCACAACAGTACAGTCCAGTGGAATGTTAAAATTTCTATTTTGATCACGCTACTTCAATATTTACGGTAAATCCACTCGTTAACTAGCGTGAAGATATTTCTCCGGAATCCATCTTCATCTCCCGAGTTCAGTTAACCTAACACAGGTAGGCTATCCATGTCGCTGTGAATGCAGCGTAGGCTACCGTAAATACAAACATAGCCGCGACCGCACCAAGCGTCTGAGAGTGCTACGTCGATGGTCAACTTAAAAGGCAGATTTCTCCGTTTCTCGCTTGGCGTGACAGGAGAAACCCGACTCCTTTGAATGTTGATATCTCAGTCATATGTCGTCCGATTCATTCGATATAGGTATCGTTTTGAAGGTTGATTTATGCCCTTTCATGAAAACTTAACTCAATTTTGAAGATTTGTGACAAGCGACTGGTTTTGCCGTGGAGGGTCACATATGTGGTTTACAAGCTTATTAAACTAGGTTGACCAGATTTCAGCTTGTGAAAAAGAGGACACCTTAGCGCGTTCGTGTTTTGTGGGGGGGAGGGGGTTTATACAAGTTTGTCAGCACACTCAGGGTGATCTGATGAATGAGCTTTATTGGCTCAGCTTAGATTGCACTGAACATTTTGAACTTTTTCACAAAATCTTTCAGAGGATAACTTGTTCTGGCCAGTGTTGTCCTTAAAGAAAAAACACATTTCTTATAAAAGGCCACAGATTTGAAAACAAAAAAAGTTTAGAAAATAGGAAAAAAGTTAACTCCTGGATTAGACTCTTTTCAGTCATCCTGAGGTGGCTGGGCATATTTTCCTGAGGACTGGATCTTTCCTAATAGCTTGGGATTGCTCATAACATAAGTATGAAAGTCCTTGCATGTCATATGCTTAAAGTTTTATTGGCCTCCCATGCATCACAAACAAGACAAAAGCACAGGTATTTTTTTTTGTAAATCGTCAGTGAATTTACAATGACGTTTTGGCATTTTGCACTGCAGATATCGATCGAGCGCCATGTGCTTGTTGTAACCAAGGAAACCGGTGCTGATGGCAGTGATTAGTGCTCCTTGCTGTACTGACCTATTAATTTTTTTAAGGTTAAGACGAACAACCAATGACGGTAGGCTGAGAACGTGCAGGGAGATATCGCTCACTCATCTCTTGGATCCACTAGCGCGAGTGGAAGTGAATAGACATGTAGGATAGGAACTAGTTTATGAGAGATGACCATGACGTGACGAATGTTTAGGCAGCTCAAAATCCCGGACAATTCTAAAACTGTGGCCGGACGCAATTTCCAGGTCTCAAAAAGAGGACATGTCCGGGGAAAAGAGGACATCTGGTCACCCTAAGTAAACAAGTCACAGTGTCGGCTAGCTTGAGTATTTTAGCTCATTCAGTTGAATTTTCTCAGGTTTTGACAAATAGTTTGGGACTTCAGCTCCACTTTTTTCTGATACAAGAAGGTTAAAACCAGGTTATTCTCTGTTTTTGTGTTTTCATACCATCTTTATTAACTTGCTCTGACCTTTCTGTGCTACAACGGTAGAAGACAACAAAAAAATTGGTGTCGTTATAGAATGACACAAGCAAACTCTTATGAAACGCACACACCTCTTGTAGACGTTTAGTGGGGTTAGCAGGGGAAAAAGTGCTGGACTTGTTGCTTAGTAACACATGACAATGACGGCGAAGAGGAAAAACAGTAACCCAAATACACAACATGCAAATCAGAGGCAAAATTAGGAAGATGAGGATGGGGGATAAGGATATACGCATAAAAGATACTTAAATCTTAATTTTCTTAGTCTTAGTTTAGAGTAGTGTCTTAGACTAATCTTAGTTAACCCCAAAATTATTCATTCCCCAACCAGATTTTGATTTGACCACTGGATTCCCGTGTCTGGAAATTGTACTGCATATGCATGTCACAGAATAGTAAGAAAGACATTGCGGTAGAGATAAGGAAGAAAAAGAGTTCTATTTTTATTTTTACAAAAATTATTCATGTCCTTTCTCACTAAACAATGACAAACCTTTATTTTTCATCAGAGCGATCAAATGGTTCTTGTACCTGCTGACAAGGTTTTTGCATGTTTCCACAAGGATTTTGGAATCCTCTTTAACAGTGATCTCAAGGTCTTTGAGGTTAAAAGGCTTCATTGCCATCACCCTGGTCTTCAGTTCAATCTACAGATTCTCAAGGGGGTTGAGAAGTTCCTTTACCACTTTAGTTGAATGTTTTGGATTATCACCTTGTTGGAAGACCATGTTTTTCTGCAGACTGCTTAATGTCTCCGTCCAGAATCTTAATATAGTCTCCTTTTTTCTCCTCGTGCCACTTACTCTAACAAGGTTGTCGGGCCCAGTGGCTGAAACACAACCCCCGCCATGCTCACCTTTAGGGCTGAATGCTTCTCCTTTCTTTTGCCGAACAAATACACGTCCCTGTGTCCTTGTACTTTTTTTTATTATACTTTGCACTGTGGCCACAGGACCTTCAGAACACTTGTATACAGCTTTATAGCTATGTCCAAGTCTTGTGATGAGCCACAATGTGCAACTGGAGATCCTCACTAAGCTCTTTGGTTTTGGCCTTGACATGCAGGTGACTGGTGCCTGACTGGAGGACTACTGCAGCAGCTGTTCTCAATTTATAGTAGAGGTGTGAACTGTCACTGCTCTCACGATTCGATTCGATTCGATTACGATTATCAGATCAGCGATTCGATTTGATTCGATATCTCGATGCATCGCGATGCATCACGATGCAGCCCATCATTTTTTATGCATTATTTCATATTGTTTTCAAATACAAATACAAGTAGTGAGATGTAAGCTCAAAGGTAAAGTAACCAAGGCCTTTGTAACTCATAAATGTTACAATGGTATGTTACCATTTTCTCAGTTTACCTGTGTAGTATTCTGACACTCGTCTGCAAGCTGTTTGAGGATTAAAACTAATATAATAAGTATATCAACTTTACATACCATCAGAGGATCAACAAAGCACGAAACGTAATGGATGATTATGTAGATACTATTAAAGTTTAATTCTGGGCCATCAGTCTTGGGGTGTGTATGTGTGTGTGTGTGTGTGTGTGTGTGTAATGATGGAGCTATAACGCCTGCTTCAGCATCCCAATGATGTGCCTCGCTGCAGTCTGTAACTGCATCTGTGTTTATGTTGAATTGGGGACAGACAAGTGGGCAAGGGGAGCCATTGACTGCGTGCTTATTAAATGTGTAAGACCTAACTATCAATTTATAATTATAAGGTCAATAAACTATAACTTCTGTTTAACCTACCTGCCGCTGTTCCTCTTCCTCCGTCATCTTTGGTTTTTCTGTAGAAACTGTCTGTAGCGTGCAGTCAGTCACAAAACCAGGAGCCATCGGTCAATAGGAATCGCAGGCAGAAACTGCCAAAGCCCCGCCCCCAAACTGCCAAAACCCCGCCCCCAAACTGCCAAAACCCCAGGCAGCCACAGTCACTACCGAAACTACTTTTTAACCAGAATTTTTATGCCGCCACCAGAAAATCACCAAACAGTGTTATTGTGATATAATCGATTATGTCTTGCGACTGCATCGATGCAGAATCGTCCGCGTCTGCATCGCGATGCATCGATTATAAGATTAATTTCAACACCCCTAATTTATAGCTATAGATTCACCAGGGGTCTTGCCTCATCTGAGAAGATAATTACCCCTCGTACAGTAGGTCACGGCTCTTCTTTGTGTCTTGTGCCCTTCAGCTAACTCCTCTCACTGCGTCACGATAAATAACTTTGTGTCCTTGCTCCTTATCTAGCTGTAGTATTATCTCTCTGTCTAACACGCAGAATTCCAGCCTGCTGGATTCTCGCTCCTGACCGGCAGCTCTGTTTTTACAGGTGAGTGTTACTCAGGGATGAGTGCCTGGTCCTTTTGTGCTGTCTTCACTCTGCTATAAATCTTTTCATGGAAAATGATGGCGGACAAGTATTTAGGCAATGGGGAGTTGTCTTCTATCTTCTCACAACATCATTATATGAGATAAAATAAGACTTGGTTGTGGTTGTATACAACAAAACTTCCCAGAGACACTAGCAGCAATATACATACAATACAATATTAAGTAAGAAATTACAAGAATTTTCTCATTAAGATTTTTTTCGTGAATAGGGTTCATATTCTATCTTTGTCTTTGTCCAACAAAAGTGAGCACATTTTGAAAGACAAAAAGCAAGTACATATTCACTAAAACATCAATGTAGAGAACTGAAATGAATCCATTCTGAAAGCAAATCCATAGTTACTTCTTTTGTTACTAAGAAAAAGACACTGCTTATTTAACTATATTACCACTATCTAATACTATTCTATTATTTGCCACTGACTAAATTTTAAAGCAACAATTTGTTAAAAAAAAAAAAAAACTGAAAAAAAGCAAGTAAATTTTGCTAAAATATCAAGTACCAACATTAAACCTATTTAGGGAAAAAAAATCACTAAATACTTTCTTGTTCGCTTTTACTGAGCTTACAATACATTATGTATAATGTTCTTTATATAATTATATACTATATAATAACACTACACAAATATATATTTCTGATGGATTTTACTCGATTGTATTGAATTATATTCATTCAATTATATTCATTTAATTATATTCTTACAGTAAAAGTCATTTTTAGTCACCATATATGTGTGCATTTTCTGAGCTCTATTTTCAGGGAGCCTCTTACATTTGCTCCTCTATTCCCCAGTTGTCCATGGTTCCTAACCTAACCAGTCCCTTGCCCTTATGTCCTGTCCCCCAAATCCATATATTACCAAAAGCTTTTAAAACTTCAAGAACTCTCCGCCTCATCACTGGCTCTTCATTCTCAAACCTGAGAATCCAACATTTCATTATGATTAATTTAATTATATTACTATTTATATATAGTTATGTTTCTGTGTGTTCAGTCTTTTGGTTTGGACTTAAGGTTAGACACATTAAATTTTATTTATAATCCTGAAGTATCAATTAATCATCCTAAGATTAAACAAAAACAAAATGTTAGGGTTGTTAGCAATAAAAAATGTCTTCAATAGATTTTTTTTTAATCTGAAGATTAATGTTCTTAAAATTTCAGTTACACAAATTTATTTCCAAAAAAAATGTGGTCTGCCATTTTGTCATAGTTCATTAAAAATGTAATATTTTATTTTAAAATGTAATGTTATTTTATTCTAAAATGATTTTATATACTGACATTACCACTAGTACTTACCACTAGTACCACTGGTACCTTAATATCTATGAGAATGCAACAGTGATTTGAAACAGTATCTCCTGAGCCTGTTTACACGTATGCAGATATTTTTATGAACACATATTTTTTTTATACGTTTGGCCTTTTGTTTACACATAAACAGAGTTTTAGCCACCTCATACGCATATTTTTTTATAACACCCTCCAAAGTGAAGATTTTTCTAAATGTTGGATTTTGTGGATATGTGTAAATGAAAGGCCCAGATGTATTTAAAAAATGTGTTTATAAAAATATCTGCATACATTTAAACAGGCCTTTTTTTTACCTAATGCCATGTAAAATTTTGAAAATAAATGTATAAAAAATATCCGCATACATGTAAACAGACCCTTAGTCAGCTGTAATATCCTCCCTCATTTATAGTCTTGGCCTGCTGCCTCGAACCCTTGTGCACACAAATACACATGGCAGAAGGCTGTTTATGGTACTTTCATACTGATAATTATTGCTCTACACCTAGTTTGGCTGGGCACATGGTTGAGTTTTAAAATCTCCAAATTTCCCTCACAAAAATTTTAGGCTTCTGGCAAACAGTTGCTGTTAAACTTTGCAGATGGTCATGGTGGTGATGGTCAAACTTGTGGTGGATGTCTGGCAACTTTTGCAGAAAATTTATGGCAAACAGTTGATTCTATGGTTAAAAGAATGTTTATTGTATTGTATTGTAGAACCAGAGGTTCAGCAGACATTTACCGTTACTGTCAAATTGTTTTGGCAAATTACTGGCAAATTTGTCATTGTTGCCAGAACAGTAGAGTCTGCCATAAATTTGTTGCCGCAAATTTACCGCAAATTTTGTAAGAGTTCTCTTACAAAATTGTTAAGCTTTTGTCACCAAAAGTTCACTACAAGTTTGTCTTTACTGGCTAACTGTTTTGGCAAATCACTGGCAAATACATTTACCAAAGTTTGCCACAAACCTGTCGCAAACATTTGGTTTTTATAAGAGTGTAAGCTGGATAATTCATCAAAAATGAATAGAAACTGACATTCTGAACTTGATGATTAAAGTTCTGTTAAAACTTAAAAAACACATTCATTTATTAATATTTTCCCTAGTGTGTGTTTATGTATTATATTCCCTTAAAAAACACTCCTGTGTGTGTTGTCATGTGACTCCACCTCGTCCAAATCTCTGTGTTTCCTTCATTTATTTTAATCACAAAGATATGCACTTTTTCATAATATTTGAAATATCTCAGCTGTAAAAGTTGAGCATATTTACAGGACAATCCTTGGACAATCCATTAATTATAACTGAGGAAAAGATCATTTTTTTATATGCTGCATAATGGTGTGCCATCCTTCTCTTTGGCACGGACTATGTCCTTGAGACTTCAGTGAGTCACAGGTAATGTGACATTATGCAATCAGATGTAATGATTAAATCCAAACATTGCTAGTGGAGTGAAGGTTGCCTCTGGGTAAAAGGCAATAAGTTACACTCAATACGTATCTTGTTATTTAGTTGCTCTTTACATGGACACTCGTTAATCATAATAGATTTTCCTAGTAAGATTGTTTTAAGACAAATTACTTGTCTTTGTGTAATAATTTATATGTTTAACCATATATATATATATACATATATATATATCTGTATATATATATATATATATATATATAACTACATATATATATATATTCATGTATATATATATATATATATATATATATATATATATAGATAGATAGATATATAGATATATATAGATATATATATGCAGTGCCTTGAAAAAATATTCATACCCCTTGAACTTTTACTTTTTGACACCTTACAACCACAAACTTAAATGTTTTTTATTGAGATTTTCTGTGATAGACCAACACAAAGTAGCACATATTTGTGAAGTGGTACGAAAATGATACTTGGTTTTCAAAATTTTAAACTAATAAAAATCTGAAAAGTGTGGTGTGCATTTGTATTCAGCCCCCTGTACTTTTTTACCCCTAAATAAAATCCAGTGCAATCAATTGCCTTCAGAAGTCACCTGATTAGCTTTGAACATCTCAAGGAGCACTGTTCAATCCATCATCCAAAAATGGAAAAAGTATGCTACAACTGCAAACCTACAAAGACATGGCCGTCCACCTAAACTGACAGACCGAGCAAGGAGAGCACTGGTCAGAGAAGCTTCCAAGAGGCCCACGGTCACTCTGGAGGAGCTGCAGAAATTCACAGCTCAGGTGGGAGAATCTGTCCACAGGACAACTGTAAGTCGTGTACTCCACAAATCTGGCCTATATGGAAGAGTGGCAAGAAGAAAGCCATTGTTGACAGAAAGACACAAAAAGTCCCGTGTGCAGTTTGCCAGGAGCCATGAAGGGGACACAGCAAACATGTGGAAGAAGATGCTCTGGCCAGATGAGACCAAAGTTGAACTTTTGGGCATAAATGCAAAGCGCTACGTGTGATGGAAAAGTAACACTGCTCATCTCCCTGAACACACCATCCCCACTGTGAAACGTGGTGGTGGCAGCATCATGCTGTGGTTATGCTTTTCTTCAGCAGGGACAGGGAAACTGGTCGGAGTTGATGGGAAGATGGATGGAGTGAAATACAGGGCAATCCTGGAAGAAAACCTGTTGGAGGCTGCAAAGGACTTGAGACTGGGAAGGAGATTCACCTTCCAGCAAGACAATGACCCTAAACATACAGCAAGAGCTACAATGGAATGGTTTAGATCAAAGCATATTCATGTGTTAGAATGGCCCAGTCAAAGTCCAGACCTAAATCCCACTGAGCACCTGAGGCAAGACTTGAAAATTGCTGTTCACAGACGCTCTCCATCCAATCTGGCTGAGCTTGAGCTATTTTGCTACAAAGAATGGGCAAAAATTTCGGTCTCTAGATGTGCAAAGCTGGTAGAGACATACCCCAAAAGACTTGCAGCTGTAATTGCAGCAAAAGGTGGCTCTACAAAGTATTGACGCGGGGGGCAGAATACAAATGCACGCCACACTTTTCAGATTTTTATTTGCTTAAAATTTTGAAAACCATGTATCATTTTCATACCACTTGCTTATTAATTATGTTATATAGTTATATTACTTTATATAGTTTATATACCTTTTTTTTTCAAATTCATATAATTTTTCATATCCTAACTTTTCACTTCTCCTTCACCTATGGCTCAAATTCGGAGCTGTGTCTTCCGTTCACAAGGCAAAAACATCACTTGCTTTCACTCCCACACAAAATTCCGCATATCTCAAATTTTTTCATTGCTGGGAATGAAAACAAAATCGATGCACACTGTCCTGCTCAATCATAGCTCACTGCTATCTTTACTCATTATCACATGTGTAACGTTGTGAGTATGCAGCGTCTGCATGTGAGGGCCAAGTACTGCATGTGACCTAAACATGTGATTGCCTTAAGCTGATTGGAGGACTGTGAGCATCATGTTTACTATCAGATCCATGCCCATCCCTGCGGGACTTTACACACCTGATTTTGCTGACGATCTGCCTGCTGTGGTGATCTGGATGTCTGGCATGGTTGATAGCATAGGACAGAATTTCACCTGCAGGTTGCCATCAGGGCAAAAAGGACCTGTGCCAAAAGAATACCACTTATTAACGTATGGTTAATATGATGCATAAATAACAGTGGGAGATGGAAAACGCTAGTTAACCAAAACGATAACCAAAACGATAACCAAAACGATAGTTTGTGGTTTGTGTCTAGAATTACATTTTCCAGTTTTATAATAAGAGTAACACGCATTTAGCAGACTCTCTGATCAACAGCGACTTTTATTTCCAAATTCCAGTGACTTAACTCCTTTTAGCAGCTTGGAGTTAATGGCCTTGCTTAGTGGTGGCAATGTTCGCTGTAGGACAAATGAATTTGAACGTATTGCCTCTTGATCTACATTCAAATATCTTACCACAAGACCACCTCTATATATGGGATGCATCAAATTTTAGGCTAGTAAAGATGCAGACAAACTCTGACTTGCTGTTGCAAATATTTAGGTCCAACTCCGACTTCAAACTTCTGATTTAAGAGCCCTTTTGTTTCCTGGAACACTTCAGAGCGTCTGCTGTGTTTGGAAGGCGATGAAGAGTTTCCATTCCCCAAGTTGGCTGTTCGGTTCGGTGGGGGATTCGTTCCTATTGTTTCAGGTTGCGTTTTTAGTTAAGTCAGATTTAGAAAGGCTTGTTCTTTGACAATCATCGGACATGACTCGAGGGAGGAGGTGTCCGTCCTCCTCAGAAGTGGGCCAGCGGCAGGAAAAGACGGTTGTTATGATTTGGGTAATGAGACACCCACCCAAAACTCTGGAGCTTGGCACACATTGCTAGAGGAAGTGAATAATAAACAGTGACCCACCCTCCCTCCCTTACTCTATCTCTCTCTTTCGCTATATATCTCGTACCCTTTCCCCTCCTTCATATCCCCTCTCCCACTCTCACGCAAACACACTCCTGGACTTTAGACCACCAAATCTGAGCAAAACTAGACAGTATCATATAGGGTGCTTTTCGTCAACCAAGATTTTGTCACCTCTGTGTTTTCTTTCGTCACATCTGAAGCAAAAGTTGATATCCCATCCCCCCTCCCAGCGCCCCATTGCCGAACTTGGATCAAGGCCTAATTACTATATTGCTCTCTCGTAGAAGCCTCCGCTCTGCCTGAAAAGACAGAGATTACTCTGTATCTGACCCGAGTTAAGCATTAACTGCATTGTCCAACTCTGGAGTGACGATTTTCGGGGGTTTATGGACGAGAGCCTGTGGGAATCACGAGCAGAGATCACTGAGAGTTCTGCACCACACTTCGGAGCCGGAGACGGGGGAGCGTCACTTCTATTTTTGCTGCTAATCGGAGGTGAGGGGGAGCAGAAGAAGGAGGAGGTGGGCAATCATGTCGGCGGCCCTGGACGAATATTGTGGCTCGACGTTTTGGGTGAGTTTCGAAATGGCCGGACTCCCAGGGTCACATCAGTTGCTTGAAGTGGGCGAGAAAAAGTTTTTTACACTTCACACTGCCATGTGAATACTAGCATGAGAGAAATGCTATGTAAAAATGGACAAAAATAGTGTGGGTTTCAGTTGGTTGTGAAGAAAGGAAAACCTGAGGACTGTCACTTATTTGCCTTTGTGAGGACATTTTTGTATGTTTTTATTATAGAAAAGTTGCAGGTTTTATGGATAAAATCAATATTTTGGTTATTGTGAATAAGATAAAGGTTATGAGTATATTTACATCTAGTCATAATGGTCATTCCATTGACTACTGACTATCCATACACTAGGCATTATCGGTGTCAGTAAAAGGACCTCACAAAGATAGCAACATGTGACTGTGTGTATCTTCTTACACAAAAATTCACTTATTAGTGTTTTTATTCACTAAACCAAAGTGTACCTGAATACACTTTGTATGTCAGCAGGAAATTGAAATTTATTAGATAAGTTACCTGTTATTAGATAACAGGTTTACGCTATGAAACCACCGCTATTATGTCCCCTTATAAAGATAAAGGCGTAAGGACACACAATAAAGATAAAATGCTTTAATATGATAAAACATGATCTTCAAAAACGTTTGAAAATAAATGTGTTGGACAAAGCTGTCTATCCTTCTGTCTGTCTATCTGAGATTTAAATGGTCTTTTTACAGCATGACTTCTCTCTCTCTCTCTTTCTGTCTTCAAGAGACTAAAACTGTTTTGTTATAACTTCTCTTTAAAACTGTTCTTATAGTGGCCTTCACTTTTCTTGCCTCCATCCATCCATCTATCTGTCCGTCTTTCTGCCTTTCTATCTGCCTTTATCGGCCT
This sequence comes from Distichodus sexfasciatus, assembly GCA_032718565.1. NCBI lineage: Eukaryota > Metazoa > Chordata > Actinopteri > Characiformes > Distichodontidae > Distichodus > Distichodus sexfasciatus. Next base: position 2,208,238 of record JAVGVS010000052.1, on the reverse strand, counting down.
ATCTATCTGTCTTTCTATCTGTCTGTCTGTCTATCTATCTATTTATCCCTCCATCCATCTATTTGAGATTTCAAGCTCTTTTCTTATAGCATGTCATCTCTTTCTCTCTAACAACCTGTCTCTTAGTATATTTCTGGTATATTTAGGTATAGCTGAGTGACGTGTTTATAAGATCTATAAAAATCTGCTAGAATATGTTAATTCTCACTATAATGCATGACTGTCATATGACTAAAATATTTTCTCACCTTTCTTTCTCCTTTCTTTCCAAATACAAATATGTAGCAAACAAATATTCACTGGATGTGTCTTCATTGGGGCATCCTAATGCTTGAATGGTTTGAAATTCCTGGGCACCTCATTGTTTCCAGTAGCACAGCTGAACGAACAGATCCAAAGTAAAAGTGTGTGTGTGTGTGTGTTTAGTAAAGTCATGTTGCGTTAGCAATTGTGACCTTGCAGTTTCTGACCGTACCTTTGGGCAATGACTTGGCAGTTTAGCAGAGCGTTAGATCATCAATTCAAACGTCAAGGTAAATACTAAGCGCTAAAAATGAATGGCAGCGCAACAACAGATTTAGATTTTTGGCAGATGTGTACGGTATGAGTCAGAGATAACAGTTCAGGAATCACAAGTGTCATAATATAATATCAATTCAATGGACAATGATTTGATGTCTGCCGATATCACAGAGCCTGCTACGATACGATCTTGATTCGACCTATAGCATATTTGATTAATATTAATATGTGATCATTATATCGATGTATTGTTCTTATGATAAGGTTGGTTCTTCATTTGGGTTAAAAGACAACATATCAGCCTCCATCTTAGGGCCTAACGAGAGTCATGTGTGTGATTTAGAATGACTCGTATCTGAACCGGCCGGACCCAGACTTGCCAGTGTGTGTGGAGAGGACGGTGTTGGTGTGGGTGCCGCTGGCGTTCCTATGGCTCTGCGCCCCTCGGAACTTGGTTAACGTATTCAGAAAGGAACCTCCCAGAACTCCCTTTTCCAAACTCTACATCTGCAAGCAGGTAAAGAAACACCGCAAGTTCCTAATGAGCTACTTGCTAATCAGCTAACCGGGTATGTGAGTAAGTGGGAGTGAGTGATTGTAAACACAGCACAGCACAACACAAACCACAATGAAATGTGACCGCTGCATTTGACCCATCCGTGAAGGAACAGTGAGCAGCTTTTAAGCAGAACTCAGGGAGCAATGCTTGGGGAACAGTACCTTGCTCACGAGTTCCTCAGTGGTACCTTTACCAGTCCAGGACTTGAACCGGCAACCTCCCGTCACTGAACCATTCCCTCTAATCGTTACGCTTCCAACCCTAACCAGTGGTTTTAGCTGTGGAGTTCATGCACCTAATTATTAGTGTCTTGCCCATAGTTCTCAAGACCCAAAGCTCAGCGTTTCTAAACCACAGCACACCTGATGCAAATAATTAGATAATTGGCAATGTGGAGTCTGGTGTAGGAGGTATCAAAATCTGCATGGTGAATTTGCCAATGAGATGGAGAGTTGAGAAACTCGCTAAACATTGATCTGTATCAGCAGCTTTGGGGAGCCTTTCCCTTTCCCTGTTTTACTGGTCCGAATAAAGCCTTTAAGTCTGTGTTTTGCTGTGTGTGTGTGTGTGTGTGTGCGTGCGTGTGTGTGTGTGCATTAAAACACCCACTCCCACACCTAATAACGCAGAAGACTCAACTGTAATCTGTTGTTGTGATTCCAACCTCGCTATAGAGCCTTCCTGCCCTAGTATTCCCATTTGTGATTTGTGTTGTTTCCTCCCATCAGATCTTGGCAGCTCTTCTGTTCCTGACAGCCATCGCCGGCCTTGCGCTCACGCTCGGCGAAGATTACGGTCCATCGAGCAATTCATCGGCTCGGAAAAACCCCGCCGTGCTCTATGTTAATCCCGCGCTGTTTGTCGTCTCTTGGGTGAGCTAACAACCAGCTGTTCTTCCAGTCTAAAAAGATTACTGACAAGAACTGTTGGGGCGTGAGTTTTCTTTTTCGTGATTTTATTTTCTCTCACGATCAATCTGACAGTGGCTTACGCAAAAAGTGAAGCTGTTGGGGCTTAGCAAAGTTGTGCTCAGAAATTGAAGTCCTAATATTGACCCTGAAACTGATTTCAGACCATGATTTATGTATTAAAAGTGTCCACCTTTTCCAAAGACAAATTCAAGCATTTTTGAAGCCTTTTCAACTCTACAGTTTCTCTAAACTCTCAGGTTTTCTCTAAAGGTTTTTCAACACCTTATAGTTGTGGTTAATGATATGATATATTTTCTCACATTAAATCAGGCTAAAATTTTAAGAATTTTTAACAGACTTTAAATTAAGACCTGTTTAATGGCGGCTAAGCGGTAGGACACTCGGCTATGGAACTAAGAGATTGTAGGTTCAAATCCAGCTCAATCCTTCTCTCAAAATCTACCACCACTGAGTTCCTAAGCTACAAGTTGCTCAAGGATGACTGTCGCTATAACTGGGAAAGTCGATAACAGCGTCCACCAAATGACTTAAAAGAAAAAATTTTGTAAACATCCAGGGTGTGTCTGTGAAAACTCAACTTCTTTCTGCAGCTGCTGGTCATCTTGTCCCACGAAGCATTGCGCAGGAGGAAGAGGGTTGTCGATTCCGGAAGCCTCTTCATCTTCTGGCTGCTGCTGGTCATCTGCGAGATCTTCCCTTTCCAGACTTTACTGAGACAGGCTCTAGCACAGGTTCCCACACTGTTTCACACTCATCTTTGTTGATGACTAAAAATAAATCAGATCTAGGATCTATATTTATTCCCCATGTAAAGGTATAAAAGAATTTGTTACTATTTCCGTGCACAAAAACAGAAGTAACTGCGTAAAAACGCATAAATGAGATTTTTCCAGACTCTATTGTGGAACGTCATCGCTCACTAAAAAGCTACAGTTCAGTCAAATGTGATGAACCTGCATATAAACCTAAATCCAAAACACATTTGAAACTGAACCTGGGATTAAAAGGGGTCCTCTAGGTAGATTCAGGGTTTGAGCGCAATCTCCAAAGTAAAGTTGAAGCCCTTTTCATGCATCTTCAAGTAACATTTTCAAGAATTGTCCTTACAGTTGTGGTTAATTTCCAACAGGGGGTAGAAGATGTTCCGAGGTACTGTCTTTTCTACATCGCTTTTGGGCTGCAACTTGTTTCCATGGTTTTATCAGCCATCGCGGACGTTCCAGTAGATTTGGCGGAGGTGGCCAAGCAGGTAAAATAGTTTTTAATTCAAAAAGAAAATCTGATCTGAACTTTTGCACATATTTTGTTCTTCTCCAACTTGTTTCTTCTCCTTCTCGTCTGCAGAACCCAGAGGTCGGTGCTGCTTTTGTTAGCAAAGTCACCTTCAACTGGTTTAACCGGTAGGAAACCCTTTTTTGACACTCCATGTATTACAGCAGTCAGAAAGTCTGAACCCCATTATCGTTTCTTATTGCCATTGACCAACAAGTTTCGGGTAAAGCTCGACCCTATTCGATGATCAAAAGCAACGTGGGATGCCAAAAGAAGGACCTGTGTAAAAGGTTTTATACAAAGCCGGAGTTACCTAAGAGTGTGAAATGCTGTTACTTCATTAGCCCAGCATTGTCCGAACGACTTCAAAGTGAGCACCCAGACTGACCGTTCTACCTTGGTTTATGCTTATTAGGCGAACTAAGCATCTGTGCCTTACCGATCGGGCAGTATTGTTGTTGTTGATGATGTTAAGGGAAAGGAGTGCTAATAATCTCATTTTTTTTCTCCTGTTGAAAGCGTGATGAAAAGGTATTTTTTAAGATGGAATAAATAGAGGCACCGGAATACATCTACTACACTGACGAATGCGATAATGATATTATTCGTGCTGAAGCTATTTTTTCCTCTTGGCAGACACATAAAATGGCCATTTATCAGCTCATTGGGCACATTTTCAACATATTCCAGCACCTCTTAGTAGTGTTGTAGTACTGGAGACTGGTCTCCAGACTAGTTTTTAAAAGTCTCAGTTTTGTCTCGGACTCGGTCTTGACATGGACTCGGACAAAGAGGACTTTATTTCGAGAACAGCCGAGACCATAATTCTGAGAATATTACTGTTAACTTTTTGAGACTGACGCAGCTATTTTGCCTTGCTTATTAAGTAATGTTTTAATAACTCAGAATCCCTTTAACTTCACACACATACCGTCAGAATCACATCCTCTGTATGTGAAATTATTTCTGAGTAATTCCGTGCACAAAAACTGAAGCAATTGCGTAAAAAGGCATTAATTACATTATTCACGATGTAAACACAAGCCTTAGCGCTTGCGACTCTGATATGGAATGCTGTCATGCGCAAAAATGTAGTTCCTTTCTTCCAGAAAAGCTAAAATGCGTCTAAATCGCCTTAAAATTACCCAAAACTTAAGTATTTCTTCATTTTCAATTGATCAGAATCTTTTCCCCATTTTATAATGTTAGAGAGTAATCAATGGGGAAAAATAAATATACAAAACTGCTTTATTTGTTATCAAATATCTTTATTCTAAATCCAGATGTATACCAAATGGATAAAGTTTTTTTTCCGCCTGGCACTAACCTGTGCTCTGCCCTTGGTCAGGACAACTCCACCTCATGGCTGTGGTTAATTGTGCGTTTATACATTAATTCTAGTATTTAAAAAATTGTATCACATTAAATCAGACTTTTTAAATAGTATAATTTGGGTAAATCAAGTTAAGCCGACTTTGTTAAGTAAGTGTACCTTGGATCAATTTCATGGGCTCACTGATCATTGAATTGATGTATTGATGTACAGCGATGTATTGCTATGCCCCTAACAGTTATGTTAGCGAGCGCAAGTTCTTTTTTTTGTTAGTGGCTACATACAGATTTTGTCCTTGTTTTATATTCATGTTTGTCAAACCAATGCTTGTTAAGCCTGCAGCCTCTTGGCATGTTGCATCTCTCCCACTCACCGTTCCTCCAACCGACACACAAAAATATATATTTTTTAATGGCATGTAGACGGCACTATACCCATACATGAGCATCAAGAAAAAGAAAAAAGTCAGTAGGCTTCATCTTAAATATTTGATTATCTTAAAAGCAAACTTTAATCAAACTTCTTTCATACAATAAAGGGAATGAAAAACTATTAGATTTTTAAGCAATAATGAGAAATGAATCAAATCTTTTTTTTCAAGTGCTAGAGCAAATTATGAAAGTAATGTAAAGTAAAAGTAGAATGCCACATTCAAATTCAAACATTTTCAAGGCTTCTCTCTTCTCTCTAAGCATGGTTATCAATGGCTACAAGAGGCCACTGGTTCAGGAGGACATGTGGGAACTAAACAAGCAGGACTCCACCAGTTACATCAGCCACGAGTTCGAGCAAATCATGAACCACGAACTGAGGAAAGCTCGCGGCAGACTGCAGAAGAAACTGCAGAAGGAGAAACGCTCCCCCAAGTCCGACCAAAATGGCTTGGCAAAGGGAATCAGTCAGGATGTGCTGGTCATGGTGAGGGAAATACTGGCTTTTTGTGTATCTACAAAAGAGCAAACAAAAGACGTTTGCTGCAGAAAACATCTGGGGAAACTTTGCTCTATCATTTTTGGCATGTAGTTGAGTGGGTTTTAAGACTCATGAAACTTAATCCCAACTTAAGCCCATGTTGCATTATAATAGCAATATTTTGATATTTCCGTTTTAGAAAGCCAAAGTCCTAATTCTGTAAAATAATCACTATGCATGTAAAAAATCTCGGAGAAGGTTCTAAAAACCTGTCCCTCTTTAAATGATATAAAAGTCAAATAAGGCATACAGTGTTGCAATGCGTTTTTCCATCTCAGCTGCTTTTGTTTGATATTCTGTTCCGTCTGCATTGAGGCTTTTGAAGCTGTCTGAATAAAAATAGAAATGGTTCTGTTCAACATCTGACCCCACCATTCCTTTATGCGATTAGGAGGAGACAGGCAAGAAAGCAGCAAAGAAAAAGAAGGAGAAAAAGAAGGACAATGACTCAAAATACCCCAAGAGCTGGCTGGTGCCCACCATTATGAAAGCCTTTAAATGGGTTCTTGTCGAGTCTGCCGTCTACAAACTGCTTCAGGATCTTCTCTCGTTTGTCAGTCCGCAGATCCTCAAGTGAGTTATTGGCTTTTAAACATTAAAAACAGACCTCCTGTTCAATATAAAGTAAATATATGTGATGTGTGATTGATTTCAGATCGATAATTGCCATTCAGACAATATTGTCAATGTTGTTCTTTTATTTTATGAATGTCATTCGTTTCAGGGTGATGATCAAGTTCATGCAGGATAAATCGATCTTTACCTGGTGGGGTTATCTGTATGCTGTGCTGCTCCTGGTGGTGGCGCTATTGCAGTCCATATTCCTTCAGCAGTACTTCCAGCGCTGCTTTGTGCTCGGCATGAAAGTTCGCACCGCCATCATGGCCGCTGTTTATAAGAAGGTACAGATGTCCAGGCAAGATTCACTATGCCAGTCTGTGACAAATGTGATTGTGGATTTATGCTCATAAAACATTTTGATTTTAAAACACGTACAAGATTGTTTTTAGGAACAATATAAATTTTTCTGGTATGATTTTGAGCTGTAAAATCCTGGGCAACTGCCAATCCCATTCAGTATCAACAATCTCCACAAATGATTTAAAGAATGATTATTATGATGCATTATATTTCAATATTGATTTAGCCTTAGTACCGTTTACACAGTATGACCTTCCATCCTGGCAAGAAAATATTTAAGATAACATCAGATTAAGAACATAACAACCAAAAATGAAAATGCTATCTACTCTCTACTAAGATTTTTAGCTTCTGTCTGCTGAATTACTCTTATTTTAGATTATAAAAAAATGTTAAAAGTAGTGCCGTGCTCTGGTGAATGAACTCAAATAAAACGAGGAGTTCAAATCCCATGATAGATTAAAATAAGATTATTTGAGTATTTGCTAAAAATGAGTGTCAGAACTTTTAACAACCATGACATTGGTCTGAACCCTAGAGGAACCCCAGAGGAACCTTTTAAAATGTTGAACAAGTCCCTTATCACCAGGGGGACTGTCCCTGTAATTAGGAAAACAATGTTGCTTTGGATAAGAGCATCCAAAAATGCTTCTCTTCAACAAAGATGGGGAGCTTGTGGCATAACGTACGGAAATCTTTGGTTGGTGACCATAACGTTTGGGGTTTGAATACCCCAATTTGGTCAAAACCACTAACTGCCCCCTGAGCAAGATCCTTAACCCAAAGTTTCTCCAGGGGAACCGCCCCTGTAATTAGGAAACATAAGTCCTTCTGGAAAATTGATGGCATCAATATAAATGCAACAACCTATCAAGAATTTTGTATGAAGAGGCAGATGCAGATTATTAAAGATGATTCACATTTCACATTTCCCTCAGGCCCTGGTTGTCTCCAATGACGCTCGCAAGGAGTCCACGGTGGGAGAGACGGTCAACCTGATGTCAGCTGATGCTCAGCGCTTCAACGACGTCACCAACTTCATCCACCTGCTGTGGTCGTGCCCACTGCAGATCATTCTGTCTATAGTTTTCCTCTGGAATGAGCTCGGCCCCTCCGTTCTGGCCGGACTCTTAGTCATGGTTCTTATGGTTCCCATCAACGGTCTACTCGCCACCAAGTCCAGGGGCTTCCAGGTAACTCAGCTTCTTTTCGGTCTGAAGTCATTCTTCTAGATTTATTAGATTTCCCCACCTTTCTTCCATGTCTGAATCTACCCCAAAACTCCTTGAATAGATGCCAAAATGGAAAGTATAATAGTTGAAATAAAAATGGAAACTTGTTCGCTTGAAATGGTTTTTATTTGGGGTGGTTGTGATCAGCAAAAGTGTGTTTGAAAGAAATAGAGGCAACAGCAAGAAAAAATTGAGTCCAATTAAGTCTGTCTGACATTTGATGTTACCACTGGAACTAGAAGCAGATCAATTTGTACAACTAGAGGGACAAAGTGGGCTAAAGTGTGTTCCCAATTTTGTTGACAAGAGTAGATGGAACAAATGTTATATCACACGTTTCTTGCTACGTTTCGTTTGCAAGATCCGTCCATTACCTCCCATGATGAGTGGATGTAAATAGCCACACAGCTGCTATATGGACAAATGGACAAAAGTGTGTGGAGACAGGTCTTTAATCATTGTATTCTGGTGTTTCGTTTAGACCCAGGTGTATAAAATCAAGCTCCTACACATGAGGGCTGCAAACATTGACAGAAGAATCGGTGAACTTCAAATGTGGTCACTTTTACAATAAGTCAGCTGGTGAAATTTCAGGAGAACGTTAGCTGCCTGACCGCATTGTGCTGTCTTTGGTTAAGTTTACTGAAGCGAGAATAACGGCATTGGCTTGTTCTTCAGGTGTTGGCCTTTACCCCTTAGCTCTAGTGAAGGGAAATCCTACTGCTTTCACCGTTGTGGGAACAATCCGAACGTTCTAATCAATGAAGCAGTGTACCGTCACTTCCTGTTTACACCAGCTGTTTAAGAAGCAATGGCCGCCTCTTCTCACTGGTGTTATTGTAGTGTACCTGGCTGCTGTACTTCAAAACAACGGCACCTTTACCTCAGCATTCACAATTTCCCTAAAGATGAAAACCTACGGAAAGACTGGGTGAGGTTAATCAGAAGCAGTCAGAAGCAGAGTTTCAGTACCCGAAAGTCACACTTAAGTACAAGTACAGATACCCTCCCAAAAATTTACTTTGATAAAAGTTCAAGTCACCAACTAGAATTCCACTCAAGAAGAAGTCTTAAAGTATCTAGTATTTACTGTACTTAAGTATTACAAGTAATCTATAACTAACTGTACTTGAGTAATGAAAGTACAAGTGCAAGTAAATGTTAATAACAAGAGGACACTGTCTAAACTTTTAATATTAGAACGTTTACTCAGCATTTTAAAGCATGGTAAAGAAATATTTTGCCTACATCACACACTTCAAAAACAGGGCTTTAAAAACCTAAACAGGAGTAGGCTATTGCTGTTATAAAAAATCCATCAGAATTCTTGAATAAACTAAAATAAACTATGAAGCTTACTGTGAAGCTTATCTGGCCCCTTGAAACATAAACAATGTCTTCAAAGCCTTAAGAATTTACAGAACACCAAGCTGTTTTTTTCTACATAGCTTCATTCAACCTTACCTCCCTCCCTCTTTTTTTTCTCCCTGACCTCCTTTCCTCCATTGCTGGCACCCTTGCACATAACAACCCAGTCATTACTTGAAACTGAAAAAAAATCTGTTTATCCTCAAAAGAAGTTGGCTTTCAAAATTGCAAGAATTCAGCCTTGCTCTTCTTGGGCTGAAGACAAGTGCATGCACGGAACCGGTTGGGCAGCGGGAACACTTCGGGCTGCCCAGTGCTCACATCAGCAGATAGCCGACAGGTTGAGTGTGGAGTGATGCGTGTGCACGTCGCGTTACGTGATTCATAGACAAATGACAAGTCAGTTTCCTCAAGCTTTTGTTGCGGTCACCTAAACTGAGAGCGGCAGAGAAAACACCAAATCTAATTTGATTTTTGAAACGATTAACGACACTCCGCACTGAAAATGTATCAGAGTAAAAGTCAGGAGTTAAATCAGGAAATGTAGTGAAGTAAAAGTGAAAATTGACAAAATAAAAAAAACTCAAGTAAAGTACAGATACTCCCAAAACATATTTGAGTACAGTAGTTAAGTATTATTACTTCATTACTATACAACACTGATCAGAAAGGACGAGGGTCCATCATTTAATATACTTACGTCTGCAGCTTACACTTTGACAGTGAGCTTCTTTATGTATCCAAGAGCGATAGAAAATGTCTGAAACCGGGTGTTCCACTGCTGAGATTTTCTTGGAACAAATGTGAAGAGGCTCAGGTCTCTCTACAGTAGGTTTTTGACTGACTCACCCTCAGTACTCATCTTAAAGGTACTTGTCTAATGTTAGTGTCAATGTTAGTGAAGGTTCTGCTGAGGAAGAAGTAGGTACCCTTAAGGTTACAGATACATTTGCTCTTGGGTCTGATTTCACAAATGCTCTTCAAGATGAATTGACCAAAATTCCCACAGACAGACTCCAAAATCTTGTGGAAAGCCTTCCCAGACAAGTGAAAGCAGTTCTAGCTGCAAATGGAGGATCAATTACAATTTGATTCCTGTAGGGCTAATGGCACCAGGTACCCCAAATGTTGAAAAGTGTACCCCTAACCTGAACCATAACCTCAGGAACCAAAACAAATCTTTTTAATCTTTTAGTTGGAAAATTAGAGTTTGGAGGACAATCTATTGCTCAAAAATATTTAACTTTTTTAATGAATTCCCTGAAGTTATTGTGCTTATTTTGTACAGTTTTGTATGTTCAGGCCCACTGATGTGCTCTACTGGTGTTTCCAATTGATCGTGGAACATTTGACCTCTGTTTCAGATGACGAGCATGAAGTTGAAGGACAAGCGCATGAAAATCATGAATGAAATCCTGAACGGTATCAAGGTGAGCATGTCCTTTTAAATCCTGTGGAACAGAGAGAAAATTCTCGGCCACAGGAAATCCCCAGTGACATTTTGCCTGATTGATCCTTTAAGGCAATATGTCGGGTGATTTTAAGTGGCCCACACTTTTACTCTAAATATTCTGCAAACGTACGTGCCAGCCACATTCGGCGAGGGAGCGTAGAAAGGATTTTATTGACCTATGATTGGTGCTGGAAAATGTCAAATGGAGACTTTTTCTCAGTCAAAAGAGCCTCTTTTGTTCAAGAGTACCCACCTGCGGGACTTTTGTCTTGCATTATTTAGTTACCATTTCTCTCTCCCTCTCCACTTCCCTCACCCCATGGCAGATTCTGAAGCTGTACGCCTGGGAGCCGTCTTTCGAGGACCAAGTTCAAGGCATCAGAGAGAAGGAGCTGAAAGTGATGAGGAAGTACGCCTACCTGGGCTCCGTCTCCACCTTCATTTTTGCCTGCGCTCCAGCCTTGGTGGGTGCCAGACCTTTGCTTTTCACCTAGGCTGAATTTAACGTCATGCATTTGTAATCCAGAATGCTTATAGCTGCAGCTCAGTGGTAACTGGCAACCTGGATGCCGAAATGCTACTGACTTCGTGATTGGGAGATAACAGTGGGTGGCGCTACAGGCCAAAACACAAAACATAAACTTGATTTACAGGCTGTAAATTTTAAACTTTAAAATGTGAATATTCTGGCTGTACCAGCTTTGTCAGTGAGATCAGTATTTCCAATTAATATGATTCTTTAATCTCTGGTGACATATTAGGTCTATTTTACTTGCCATACATTTCTTACATATAGCTCCTTTAATGGAAAAAGGTAGTATTGTTCCAATAGGGGAAATTCTTTAATGTGGGTACCCTAAGAGTTAGATACGGCTGTTAGTAGCGTAATGGTTAGGGCGTTCAACCTGTGATCAGAAGGTTCACCAGTTTGAATCCCAGGAAGTGGTAAAAATACCACTGAGGTACTCATGAGCAAGGTAGTGCTTTGCAGTGCTGGCTCCACAGTGGTGGAACCAACTTCCGCTTGCCGTTAGAACGGCTGAGTCCCTTGCTGTCTTCAAACGTCGTCTGAAGACACACCTCTTCAAAGAGTATCTAGGGGTCTAATTTACCTTTTATGTAAACCTTTTATTAAAAAAAAAAAAAAAAAAAACCACTAACGTGTGTCTGTCTGAACTTCATTCCTCTAACCCACTCTTTTTCGTTAAAGTATAAAACTTAGTCTGTGGTAATTTGGTTTAACTACAGATGTCGACATAGCTTATGGATCTAGGAACAGTTGTGGACTACAAAGCACTGTTGTAAGTCGCTCTGGATAAGAGCGTCTGCTAAATACTGTAAATGTAAAATGTAAATGTAAAATGTAAGGTACCGTCCCCAAGCACTGAATGTTGCTATCAACAAATGATTCTGATTCTACACATTGTTCCTTCATGATATAACGGGAAACAACATCTCCTTTCCAATCTATACTGTTATTTTCCAAATGAACCCCCACTGCAGCTTTGGACACGTCAATACTGTGTGTTCAACTGATGTTGGCAAAGCATCTGCAGTAATAGACACACATTTAGGCCATAATAGCATAAGAGTGCCGAATTTCTTAACAATGTTGCAAGCGGGAAGCCAAGGATGATTAGAGGATCTGCGATGACTGTCTTTCTGAATGCTTGTTTGCTCACTCTGTTTTCTCCACTGTAGGTGTCTCTGGCTACCTTTGCCGTCTTTGTCTCGGTCAGTTCCGAGGTCTTGGATGCGCAGAAGGCCTTCACCTCCATCTCGCTGTTCAACATCCTGCGTTTCCCTCTCGCCATGCTGCCCATGTTGATCTCCGCCATGGTTCAGGTAAAACACATTTAGAAGACGCTCTGACCCAGAGCAAGGTCCAGTTTCTGAATTACAGGCCCACTGTTCCTGGAGCAAAATGGGGTTAAGATTTTTAGATTGTTCGAGTGATTATAGAGTCCGACCCCATAACACAGCAGTTCCATACATTTTGCTCTTTCGATTGCAATAATTCTGATAATGCAGTGCTTACTCAATGTCATGTTTGCTCTAAACATAGTGTTATTGGGTAATATACAATACATCAAGTATTGTAGAGATCTGAGTGTCTGAAACTCACACTGAATTTGCTGTGGGGCAGTTCGTAGCGTAATAGTTAGTGCATTTACCTGGTGATTGGAAGGTCGCCAGTTCAGGTACTCGTGAGAATAGTACCATCCCCAAGCACTGCTTCCCGGGGTGCTGCCCATGACAGCTGCCCGCTGCTCCTTCATGGATGGGTCACATGCAGAGGTCATGTTAGGTTGTGGTGCGCTGTGTGCTGTGTCGTGTTCACATGATAAGTAATTACTCACTTTCACTTTCAGAAGATTGGGTTTTTATATCGAGAGCCTTTTTATCCTGACGTTACACGGGAGAAACTCACTGTAATGTATGGAATCAAAAACTTAGGCAATGCAAACGAGAGCGCAAGCAGCATAATCGCAAAGTCAGAAGTGAGAGTTAAGAGAGAAGCAGGAAACTGTAAGGATAATGCCATACTATCAGTATCCAAAATACCAATACTTAACATGATTTCACAAATTAATTGTTTGCAACTTATACTATTTACTAGGGATGTGTAAGAAAAACGTATCAAATTGTGATTCTCTCTCCGTTGATTCATGCATTCCAAAAAATCGATTCATATTTTTCAGCTAATGTAATGGGACTAGTTTAGTTTTTCCCTGACACGAGTTCAGCTCTCCAATCCTATAGATGGCGCAATGTGGAAATCTGTCCAGAAAGACCTCCTTCGTATGAGCATGAAGGGAATGCTGTCAGTATGCGTATATATGCGTTACATTTAGTAAACTATATTAGATTCAGTGTGATTTTTTACTTGATCTGCCACAGTCAAATGGGAAAAGTAACTCAAAACAGCAGTCTGGAAACAAGGTCATCTATGTATTGAATCGTGAATCGTTTACGAATCATGAATTGATTTTAAATCAAATCGTGAGCCCAAGAATCAGAATCGAATCGTGAGAATTTCTGAATCGTGCACCTACCTCTACTATTCACTTTTGCTAATACATATTTTTTGAATTCTCTCTTGAATTCTTAAATTCGATACTTAAAATGTTTTGTGCCATCATTTTGGCCCCTAGCATACGGACGCCATTCATTGAATTTTTCAATCGAATCCTTTAAACCTCCTAGTAGAGATAAAATCTCTGCATAAAACACAAATATCCAGCCAGCATTCAACGACAAACCTTTAGCTGATAAGTGACACAAACTGTGAACCTACAAATGGGGAACATTTCCAGTGCATTTCGAGCTTTGTCTTTTGTCCTTGGCAGATGACCGTCTCTAACAAAAGACTGGAGAAATTTCTTGGCGGAGAGGACTTGGACATGAATGCAGTGCAACATGACGACAGCTACAGTGAGTCCAGAAGCCTCTTCCATGATTACAGTTTAATAATCAGATTGGTGCCTTTTCACTCACATTTTTAGATACTGAAAAACCAAAGAAATCACAGAAATAGTGTGAGGAAGGGGAAAGTTTAGCCATCTTCATTATGGCCTCATGGTCCTGTCCACAATCACGGGATGTTACAAGGTTAACTTGGATGAATCTCTGGTTCTCACACAATAAATATATAACTAGACTAAAGAAGACATGACGTTCAAAATTCAAGAGTTTATTCTAGGGATGCACAATAATGTCGGAATCATATCAGAATCGGACGATAAATACTATTTTTTTAAGTCATCAGCATCAGACCAATGCTTAGATTTGCTTGATATTTTCAGTCAATAAACGCATTCATTGTACGTCGGAAAGGTAGCACTTATGCCAGGCATGTCCAGCATCCAAGGTGGGATTTTATAAGCCCTGCACCTTTTGTCTTAAAATGTATGGTGTTATTTTGTGACAGACTCCTGTGCATGCATTGGAACATTTGAGAGTAAAATCTCTTGTCTTTATGCGCCCACTTCTGACTACATGCGCGAAACTTTAATGCACAATTTTGCGTGTTTGCATCACTTAGCGAATGTGAGCTTGCACGTGGGCTGTGTCCTGGGCCGCGTACTGCTTCACTTGATAGTATGGTAGGTAAGCCGCTCTTATCATACTTTTCTGTGTGGTAGTATGCATGCTTAATGGCTCTCTACGCACTAGGTAGTGCACATGCAGTGCCACACGCTCCCTATTTGACTTGGTACACCACATAGGGCAGGAAGTGACTTTTTTTTGTGCACTACACTCAAAATTCTCCACACTCGCTCCACTCAGCTTTCACGCTAGCTTGACTTGGCGCTGTGTTCAAAATGTGCCAAAAAAAATTTGTGCCAAAATTCTCTGCGCGCAGTTGAATTTTGGTGAGCAAAATATTTTGTCTTTACAGGCTCAAGTCTAGACTCTGCCTTCCTCGTTTTTCAGCATCAGTATCAGTATCGATAGATATAAGCCTGAAAAATATCGGATATTGGCATCGGCTAATAATTCCCGTATCGTACATCCCTAGCTTATAAGTAAAATGTAGTAAAATATAACGGTGGTTCACTCCTGGAAGAGCGCAAGTCATTTTGAGTACGATAACATTAGGACTTCAACAGAGCGGCTCGTTACGTAAGACAAGAAAATAACCGAACTGAGGTGCATATTTTTGTGTGGAATCATTTTCATGACCCTGAATCATAAATGTTGTATTTTAGCTCCACAATATGAACGTTTTCGTTCAACGAAGCAGTTGAGGTTGCTAATAGCATGTGTGAGAGTGAATGCATGAGAATGAGACCTGCTCTCTCTGTCTGCTTTGTCCAGGCGCCGCGGTGAGCGTGAGTGACGGCACCTTCGCCTGGGGCAGTGACGCCGAAGCCACTCTGCAGAAGTGAGTTCCATTGTTTTGCACCAACGCCGCCGCAAAGTGCTTCTCCTACCGTTCATGTCCCTCTCCTCGGGAGCTTTCGGATCTTTAGAATGTCAGGGATGGGGATCCTGCAGCACAGCTGGACCTCTAGATCAGGGAAATCAGATTGTATAAAATTCTCCTTTTTCTTTTCATCTTTTCCTGGTCTGTCATCTGCTCTTCTCATGTCTTCTACGCCTATTCTCTTTTCTTTTCTTCTTCTTTTCTCATTTTTTTCTTTCAGTGTCTTCTCTCTCTTCACTATTTTTTTCTCATTGGTCTTTTTCATTTCTTTTTAACCACTTCTCTTCTTTTATCTTAATTTCTCTTTTCTTCTATTTTCCTCACTTCTTTTCCCCTTCTCTTTTATCTTTCTCCTTCTTATACCTATTTTTCTGTTCTGTTCTCTTCACTTTTTTGTCTTTTTCTTATTTATTTCTCTTTTTTATTTTATCAAAATTTCTCCTTTCCGTTTTCTTCTCTTCTCCTCTCTTCTCTTCTCTTCGCTTTTTTTGTCTTTTTCTTCTTTCATCTCAATTTCTCTTTCTCTTCTATTTTCTTTTCTTCTTTCCCTTTTCTCTATTATATTTTTTTCTTTCCTTTGCCTACTTCTTCTCTTTTTCATTTACCTCTTTCTTCTTTCATCTAAATTTCTCTTTTCCCTTGTTTTCCTTCATTATGCATTTTCCTGTCACTTATTTCCTCTTCTTTTCTCCATTTGTCTTCCTTTCTTTTCCTATTTCTTCTGTTATCCTTATCCCCTATTCTGCTCCCTAGCGCTCCCCCTTCTCTTCTCTTCTCTTCTCTTCTTTTCTCTTCTCTTCTCTTCTCTTTTTACTGTATTTTCTTTATTCTCTTCTTATTTGTTGTATTTTCTTCTCTTTGTCCTTTTTCTTATTCCTCATCCACTTCTTTTCTCTATTCACTTATTTTCCCTATTATATTTATAAAAGTATATTCAACAAGGTATGATGGTTTGTGCGGGATATAAAGAATATATATACATAGTAGGATAGAGAGGTACAGCTCACTGTGTAAAATATACAAAAATATCTAACAGTGTCTAATGGAATAGACATATGTAAAGAGAGTGCAAATAAGTCACATAAGAGAATATGCATCAATAGATCGCTAGATGACGGAGTCATGACATGAATGTGCGAGAAGTGGAGGATAAAAATATAAATCAATCATTGTACATTGTGAACTAGAACGTACAACAAGAGCTCACAGTATGATAAACATGACTTGATTATGGAGGTGTGTGAAAGATCGGAGCCATAATCGCACACTTCCCCTGACTCACGCTTCCTCGGGGCTAAGTGGGTTTTAAAGAGGCTGTCTTCCTGGAAGCTATGAAAGAAGGCTGAACACCACAAATCCTAATCGGTGCACAAACACATACACCTGTTTTTACATGTTATATGCTATAGTTGGGGACAAGACCAAGACTCTGAAGAGCCAAGACTAAGTCGAGAAGGGACTAATGCACAGTGGTCAGTGCTGCCGCCTCACAGCGAGAAGGTCCTGGGTTCGAACCCCGGGGGACGGCCATGGAGGCTTTCTGTGCCGTGTTTGCGTGGGTTTTCTCCAAGGCTCCGGTTTCCTTCCACAGTCCAAAGGCATGCTATATAGGTTAATTGGCGATTCTAAATTGGCCCCGTAAGGTGTGAATGTGAGTGTGATTGTGTGAGTGTGTGTACCCTGCGGTGTGTTAGTGCCTGCCCAGGGTTGGTCCCCACCTTGCGCCCGTAATTCCCGGGATAGGCTCCAGTCCCCCCCGCGACCCCAGTTGGGATTCAGCGGTTTGGATAATGAAAGAATGAATGAATGCTCGTAAGTTCTGTACTCACCTAAGAGAAGGTTCGAATCTCAGACCAGTAAAGATACCACTGATGAGTTTTGTAGCTGTGACATAAAAACTGGCCAAGTAGAACGACTTTTATTAAACTGCACTGAAGTGAAATAGGGAAAAAACGAGTGATGATAAGGGCAAGAACAAGACGAGTGCGGGTCAAAACTGATTGAGATGTGTGGTCAGTGAGGTGATCTGAGGCGGCATAAGAACCGTGTTGACCGTCGTGTGAAAACAGTCCAAGGGAAAGCTTTCGAGCCCCAAATCCCATGCATTCTTAATGGGAGCAAACAAATGAGTTTTTATGGGGAAAAAATGGGGATGAAAAAGACGAGTGCGGGTCATGATGGTCACAGATATGTGAAGAGGCCCATGGGCCGTCGAATCACGTCATATTTGGTGACTTTGGTGAAGAGGGGCGGTCGTGCAGTAAAGCGTCAAAATTTGAGTTCCATGTTAATCTATGGGGGAAAAAGTGGGCGGAAAAATGGAGAGACTCGCGAATGAGTGCATGTATGAAAAATATGTGTGTACAAGAACCCCACACCGCAATAAGCCGCACGTTTTAGAGTAGGAAGGAAGCTTCTAGCACAAAAACTGCAGGGCAGAAAATGTGTGTGGAATAAAAATTGAATAACAGTGTGATTGTCCACCGCGTAATAAGAAAATATCAGTAAAAACTTAAGCTTGAGAAATTCAAAATTCAGCTTGAGAATAAAAATCTCTGTGTGTTTGTGTACGTGTGTGTGTGTGCATGTGCGTGGTCAGTGTGTCTCTGGAGGTGAGTCCAGGCCGCTTGGTGGCGGTAGTGGGGGCCGTCGGCTCGGGCAAGTCGTCTCTCACCGCGGCCCTGCTGGGGGAAATGCACAAGCTCTCCGGCTCCATCAACATCAAGGTAAGTCACTAGATTCGGGTTTTATTCAGCCTCTACGTTTCTTTTTGTTTTTCACAATTTCTCTTTTCCCTTCTTTTCTTCTGTTTATCCTTCGTTTCCTACTTCTCTTTTAATATTTTTCTCTTCCACCCTTTTCCCATTTCTTCTCTTCTTTGTTTTGTTGTTTTTTACCCTCTTCCTTTTTGCATCTTAATATCTCTTTTCTGTTCTTTTCTTCTGTTTTTCTTTCCCTATCACTCATTTTCCTCTTCTCTTCTCTTCTGGGTTTTTTTATTTCTGTTTTTCCTTTTTCTCCTCTCTTCCCTTTCTCTTCTCTTCTGGGTTTTTATTTTCTTTTTCCCTTTTCTCCTCTCTTCCTTTCATCCTCTAGGTTCTTCTCTTTTCTTTTCTTCTGGGTTTTTGTTTTCTCTTTTCTTTGTCCTTTTTTATATTCCCCACCCACTTCTTTTCTCTTTTCTCTTTTTTCTTTCCCTTTCTCTTTTTCCATCTGTTTTTAACCGGTTCCCTCTCTCTCTGGTGGGGCAGGGTTCGGTAGCGTACGTGCCGCAGCAGGCGTGGATCCAGAACGCCACTCTGCAGGACAACATCCTGTTTGGTTCGGCTCTGGAGGAGAAGAGGTTCGGGGCAGTGCTGGAGGCCTGCGCTCTTGGGCCCGACCTGGAGCTGCTGCCCGGCGGAGTCAACACCGAGATCGGGGAGAAGGTGAGGGAACAAGGGAACACGCTTCATCATTCCTTCAGTCCACTTATTTCCAGATTTCAAAACCAAAAAACATTTAAATATTAATTAAAATACCTGTTTCCAAAACGATGTAAAAAAACATTGAGTATTCAGTTCTTTTCCTTTTCCTGTTCTCACTTCTTTCTTCCTCACTTCTCTTCCATTCTCTTACTCAATTGTCTTTCCATTTCATCCTTTTTCATCCCTTTTCTCATTCCCTATTTTTATTCCTGTGTTCTTCCTTGTTCTATATCCTCTTGTGCTCTCTCTCTTTCCTTTTTCTCTTCTATTTATGTCTCCTCTGTTCGTGTCTCTTCTCATCTTTTCTTTTCTCTTCTCATCCTTTTTTAACTTCTCTTCATGTCTCTTCTCTCATCTTTTTTCACTTCTCATCTTTTCCCTTCTCTTCTCTTCATGTCTCTTCTTTTCTCATCCTTTTTTAACATCTCTTCATGTCTCTTCTTTCCTCTTCATGTGTCTCCTTTTCTCTTCATGTCTCTTCTCTTCTCATCCTTTTTTAACATCTCTTCATACCTCTTTTCGTAATGTCTCTTCTTTCCTCTTCATGTCTTCTCTTCTCATCTTTTTTCACTTCTCATGTCACTTCATCATGTCTCTTCTCTTTTATTCATATTTTTTTCTTCTATTCATGCTTCTTCTCTTCTCTTCTCTTCTCTTCTCTTCTCTTCATGTCTCTTCTTTTCTCATCTTTTCTTTCCTCTTCTCTTCATATCTCTGCTCTTCACTGTCTCTTCTTGTCTTTTCTCTTCTTTTCAAGTCTCTTTTCTTCTCGTCTTCCTCCTACAGTACATCCTGAGTCGTTGTCTTCTCTTTTTCATTCTTTATTCCTCTTTTTGTTCTTTTTTTTCATTTTTGCACTCTTTTCCATTTATTACACTAGTTGTCTTTGCTTTTTTCCTTTTAAATTTCTTTTTCCCGTCTTTTTGGGTTTGGTTTTAATGTGGAAAAAAGGAAGGAACAAATGACACATGGACTAATGAGAGACAGCTCGGTGGACAGAGGAATGAGACGATGCCTGTATTTTCTGCCCTTTTTTTCAGATCTTTCTGACACATCAATAGCATGTAAGGGTCGATAGTGTTTTAGCGCTGCCATTCAGTTAGAGCAGGATGGCATTTTATTGTCACTTTAACTATGACTTGATGTCAGTTGAGAACAGCTTCATGAGTGAGAGAACAAAATCTAGCCAGAAGACAAGGCTTCTCCAAAGAGCAGAGGAGCTTTTTGATTCTTTAGATTACTCATTTTAAAAATTCAGATTTGTGCAATCCCTTAATTCACTCTAAGAAGATGATTATATCAGATGATATTGATTGGACTCAGTTCTGGAGCTAGCGATCGAAATGAGGCGATCTCAAATGCTGATTGAGAACTAAATACCTTTACAAACCTGAAGACATTCCTTATGCACTGTGGTCTGGTTTCTTAAACATGACTTTGACCTAGACTTGGACATAATTGCAATACCAATGGAGATTCACCACCTGAAACTCAAAGCCTATGAGTGAATAAAAAAGTGCTCAAAACTCTTGACTGATTTTTTTGGGAGTGAAATTTGGATATCTGTCAATATGATACAAATCCGATACAGAGTTTGCAGTGTGTCTTACCATGGCCATTTCCTGTTTCCTATAGGGCATCAACCTGAGTGGTGGACAGAAGCAGAGGGTGAGTTTGGCTCGAGCAGCTTACAGCTCAGCCGACATTTACCTGCTGGACGACCCGCTGTCTGCCGTCGACTCGCACGTGGGCAAGCATCTCTTCCAGAAAGTCATCGGGCCCAAGGGTGTGCTCAGTGACAAGGTTAGTGTCTTTCAGCATATCCATTTGCGTTGTAGTGCTTCCCAAACTTTTCCTATCACCCCCCAGCCCACTTTTGGAGATAAGAATATTTCCGTGCCCCACCCTTTCTCCCCCTTGTCATTGACTGATTTGCACCTTTCAGCCACGTGAGTCTGCTCTATGCTGATATTTTATTAGCTAGCTCCTTTATTACACAGCTTCATTCCCACAGCTGTGGTACGAACTGATTACCAGCTGCTTCTCAAGTTTCACAACTGGCTGAATTGTACCTGGCTGTGTGAGACAACAGAGACTTTCCCTCCAACAGCTGCTCACTTTATTATTAAGCCCTCCTTTATTATTAGCTCTCTTAGTGAGCTTAATGAACAGAGCCAGCTCTTCTGACTCTGATGCGCTTCATGTTTAGCACTCAGACGTAGGGGCCTGATGAACAGCAAACATTGCACTGTGGTTTTTTTTCCTTGGTGGAAAGCATGTTTCTGTCTTATTTTACATCTTATTTTACTGTGACAGTGTTCACAGTGTTTGTTTACATGTGGTGATTCCTAATGGTACTGGGAACGGCTTGTAATGATACTGGGAACAGATTGCAATATATACACGTCCATGGATGGAGATGGAAATGAAGATGGAGATAAAGATAGATATAGAGACAGACAGACAGACAGACAGACAGACAGATAGATAGATAGATAGATAGATAGATGGAATTATACATAAGAGGTTAGATAGATAGATAGATAGATAGATAGATAGATAGATAGATAGATAGATAGATAGATAGAGAAATAGAATGATAGATAGAAAGATAAACAGAAAGAGAGAGAGAGAAGGATAGATAGATAGATAGAGAGAGAGAGAGAGAGAGAAGGATAGAATGTGAGATAGAGAGAGAGAGAGAGAGAGAGAGAGAGAGAGAGATAGATAGATAGATAGATAGAAGCATGGATAGATAAACAGATAGAAGTAGAGATAGACAGATGAATAGAATGATAGAATGAAAAGTATATTATGATTCTGGATTCATTTCTCCTCCTGTGTGAACTGACTCCTTTCTTTCCAAAACTAATTTCTCTCACCTCATGGTTTCACATTTGCAGACTCGCATCCTGGTGACCCACGGCATCAGCTTCCTGCCGTATGTTGATGAGATTGTGGTGCTTGTGGACGGAGTGGTGTCTGAGGTGGGGTCCTACAGCAGCCTGCGGGCTAGCGGTGGGGCTTTCTCCGAATTCCTGGACACCTACGCTAAAGAGGAGAGCAACCGAGCTGCGGACCGCAAGGGTGCGTCTTTAGACTGTTTTTTTGGTCAGAATATTTCACTTTAAAACATCCCCCATAACGAACAACTGAGGACAACATTAATTGAGCCTTTGTTTGCGAGACTCGTGGCGTGTTCATGAGAAGGTAATATGCTCATGAGAAAGTATTGCATGTACATGAAAAAGAAACATGCTCACATTTACAGCTACAGCATTTAGCAGACGCTCTTATCTAGAGTGACTTCCATCTTCCTAATTTTAAGGATAGAGCAACTTAGGGTGAAAGCTTTTGCTCAGGGATCCAATGGTGGTAGTGCTGGCGATAGAGTTCAACCCCACGGCTTCTTGGTTCAGAGGTGAAAATCACCACTAGACCACTGGCGCCCACTACACAAAATAAAGTAACACATACTCAGGAGAAAGTAATATGCTCATGAGAAAGTATCAGATGCTCACGAGAAAGTAACATGCTCACAAAAAAGTAACATGCTCATGAGAAACTAATGTTGCATTGCATGCTCATAAGAAAGTAACACGCAATAAAGTAAAGCATGGTCACGAGAAAATAATGCAAGGTCACAAGAAAGTAACATGCTCTTGAGAAATAATTTTTGGATCTCTTACACACATAATAACATCTTGTGAACATGCAAGAACATCTTGTATACACTCAATATTTTCTTGTGAGCATGTGGTACTTTCTCATGGGCACGTGATGCTTTCTCGTCACCATGTTACTTTCTTGTGGGCATGCAATATTTTTACATGAGCATGCAAAACTGACACTTCTTTATATACAATACAGCAGGGAAATAAATATGAATTTCCATTGTAAAACGTCATTGTTTATCACATTTCCTGGACTTCAGAGAATGCCTGTAAAAGGAAAAGAGGCTCAGCTTCTGTCTGCCTCACAAACAGAGGTGAAAAAGTGCTTCAGTGCCCTTCTCCTTAGCAGTTCAAAACCACCCCAGAAACGTGAATCCCATGCCTCTCAATTGATGTTATTTTTTTTCCTGGCCTAGAATCAGCTTCAGACGCTGCACAAGTAGATGTGTTGCCGGAGGGGCTTGAACCCCACGCGGACAGCGCCCCAGAGGACGTGGTCTCAGTTACATTGAAGAGAGAAAACAGTCTGCGGCACAGTCAGCGGCACTCCAAGCGCAATGGCAGGTACATTAATGAAGAGAGTGGTGGTGGTCAAGTAGTAGGCCTGGATATTATAGCACATTTTGTACAGAAGTTATGGAGTTTCTCCTGTGATTGGAGGGTTGCAAGTTTAAATTCCAAATCCTTTGGGTAAAGGTACAAATTAGGTACCTGTGAGCACTGCGTCTCCGACTGCGACTGTCTCATTAGGCTCATTCAGTGTTGGTGATGTGTTGCAGCTAAACTTTTGTACTTTTCTTTGTCTTGATTTCAGCATTAAAACTAGAAGGAACAGCTCAACAAAGAGTAAAAAAGATTCAGAAGAAACAAAGAAAGGACAGAGGCTGATTGAGAAGGAAGCAATGGAGACTGGAAAGGTTTGTGAAAATGTACAAATCTTGATTTTAAAAATCTGCCTAAAATAAAATCTTATTTTTCTTATTTTTCAAACTCTAATCCAAACCCTTTCTTAATCTAATCCTAATTTTAATCCTGATTTAACCCAGTCCATTTCTAATCCTAACCCAATTCTAACCCAAATCTTATTCCTAACCAAACCCTAATCCTAAACAAATCCTAATAAGATAAAACATCATAATTTTATTACTAACTTCTCCTAATTAAACCAAATGTTATTCTTAATCTATCCTTAATCAAATCGCAATCCTAACCACAACCTAATCCAAATTTTAATCTTAACCTAGTCCTAAATCAATTCCAAAACTAGTTTTATAGTTATACAAACTATAACACTAATCTTAATCCAAACCCAATACCAAATTCAATTCAAATTTTGATCAAACTGTAATCGTAATACTAACCTCACCCTAATCACTCTATACCAACCCTAATCCTAATGTGAATCTCAATCCAACCCTAATCTAATCAAAAATTGAACCAACCCTAATCTAAATCTTCATCCTAATCCAAGCATTATTTTATCCCAGCTCTAATACTTACCCTAATGCCAATCCTAGTCCTAATTTAACCCTCATGTCTCCTCTTACCCTAGGTGAAGTTCTCGGTGTATATGCAGTACCTGCGCTCTATGGGCTGGTTCCACGCCACCATGTTCGTTCTGATCTACTTCATCCAGAACTTAGCCTTCATTGGTCAGAACTTGTGGCTCAGTGACTGGACCAATGACTCCTTGGTGTACCCCAATGTCAGTGACTATCCTGGCCACATTAGAGACATGAGGATCGGTGTTTTCGGGGCCCTTGGTGTGGCACAAGGTAATGGCACACAGATTAGAATAGGTCCATTAAGAGAAATAGGGAATTTACAGACCAAATTTACAAATTTAAACAATAATCTATTAGCTTTGAACTATTAGCAAATAATTTGCTAATTTGCTATTTGCTAAACCTAGAGGTCGCAGGTCCAAATCCAGTTTAATCCTGCCTTCAGCACTTCCATCATTGAGCCCCTGAGCAGGTTCAATGTTCAGGGTTCAGGGTTGCTTTATTGTCATCAGTAACTTTATATAAGCAAATAGACAACGATGTTGGAGAGTGACGGTGGAGAGTGAATGGGATGTAAACCTTAATGACTGATATTGCACATGGTCATATATTGCACACAGTCAGTTGTAGCATTGAAACCAAGTACAAGACCCTTAAACCCAGGTTGCTCCAGGGACAGTGTCGCTGTAATTAGGGAATGGAAGTCGCTCTGGATAAGAGTGTATTATAAAAGCTGTGATTGCAAATCTAGGCTAGATACACATTTAATGAGATTCATGTCAGGAAGCAGTTGTTGTGGCATAAATCACATGACCTGGTAAGTTAACGTAACTTTGAACAATGTAGTAAATTTGCTGAAGGAAAAGGGTTAAGTATATATAAATAATAAAAACAAGTAGTCAGAATAGATTGACTCAGTATGCTGTGAATTAAGTCCTCGAAATGAAAAGCAATTTCCGCTTATTTATTGGACTTCATTCGCCTATTGTTAGGCAATAAATTCTAAATCAGCTTTGTCTCCGCCAAAAAGATTCACAGCTTTTGGGACTGCTCAATCCCAAAACTGCTCAAATGATAACAGTCTATCAAATAGAGGTTGCCGCAAATTTCTTGGAAGGGTGAAGGCACATAGAGAATGAGTGCGTGTAGTAGTGGTAGTGTAATGGCTAAGGAGTGGCTGCTTCAAATCCTGGATGGGTGCTTTGATGCTGAGGGTTGAAGTGGCCAGGTGGTAGGATAAGGACCTGACACTATAGCATACCATCTGGAACCAGTGTTCAAATCCCAGATGGGGAAAAAGGCTCACCTGGTCTGCTACTGAAGGTGGAGGTAGAGGTGGGCCAATTTGTAAAATTAGGGCTGGGTGGTACTGACTGTTACTGAAGAGTGATAAGGCAGTTGTTCCGAAGATTTGAGAGTCACAAGGTCAAAACCTGGACCTGTAAAGGTGACGCTAAGGTATGTGTGAGCAAGTTAACATCTTCAAGTTGGTTCGAATCTCAGACTGGTAAAGGCCCAACTCAGGTACTCATAAGCAAAGTACCATCCCCAAGCACTGCTCAACGGGAACTGCCCATGTCAACTTCCCATTGCTACTTCACGGATGGGTCAAATGCAGAGGTCACATTTGGTGGTGGTGCTCTGTGTGCTGTGCTGTCCTGTGTTGGGTTCACAATGACAAATAATCATTCACTCACCGTTGGCAGTCAAGTGGCCAGTGCAACACCAGGTATGATACTACTGAGGGTGGAGATATAGGTAGACTAGTGGTAGGATTAGGACTGGGCAGTTAGCAGTTTGTTCCTGTGATTGGAGGGTTGCTGGTTCAAATCCCAAATTGGAAAACGGGGTAGCCCTGAGGTACCACTGACGGGGTTCATTACTGCAGTAGGTGGAGATGCTAAGGTAAGGCCTAATTAGTATAGAGTGGTTAGTGATCACTGGTTCTAATCCCAGACAGGTAAAACCTGCAACAGAAGACATGTAAGTTACAGGTGGAGGTGGTAGGTATTGTCGTGATTAAAGTTGGGCAGTATAGCGTGTCGTCTTGAGCATTTCGGAAGTTGCTCCAATGATTGATGCAAGGTCACCAGTTCAAGTCTTCGGTGGTTAAAAAGGTACCACTGAGGTACCCATGAGCCCATGTCAACCTCGCACTGCTTTTACTTGGATGGGTTTAGGGCAGATATTGCATTCCGTTGTGGTGCCCTGTCTGCTGCTCTGTGATGTGTTCATGATCCTGCAGCTTCACCTGGTTATGCACAGCCATAAGTAGTAGAAATTGAGTTCAGATCTCGTCTTTGTTCCCTGAAGCCGCGATGCTGCCTTCAGAGCACTGAACACCAGGCATTGTATGACTATGCGTCTTCTTGGAAGTGATTCGCAGTGCAGGGGCCAGGGTCTTTGATATGCAGATGTCAAGGGTGCTTCACGTGTCAGGGTAAAGTGGAATGCTGGGAAACGCCAGGGACGTCTACTTTCCTTTGTCATAATAATTTTTCCAAAGAGCACTTACAAAGTCAGAACAAAACATAACACTGGCCAGACTGGAAATTAGATTAGCTTTATTTGCTGTGTGATGCTTCTGACTATATAGGGCTCCAAGAATCAGTCAAATAAGATGAGCAACTGAAAAGAATATAAATAGACTAATTGCTAAGCTCCTTGGTAAAACAGCAAATTAATAAAGATCTGTTGTCACTGTTTCCAATTCATAAAAAACCCTCATAAGACTGGTTCTCTCTGGTTTTTACCTTATTAAAATTTATGTTTTATGATCTTTTTAAAAAAGATTTTGCGTTACACAACCTTGGTAGTCGCATCAGTATTTACAACACTTCTCCCTGCATTTTTATGCTGAGCTCAAACGCAGTCTGACAGGGCCTTTGATTAAAATGCACGATTAAAAAAGAGAGGAAACAACAATTTTAATAAGGCCTGGGTTAAAAAACTCAGCGACCCTGTGTTTTAATTAAGTGCCTTTCTCTGGCATAATGACAAGGAAACTAGGCTTTAATATTTTAAGTGCATGGCTTTAGACAGCAGCATTCATAATAGAATATCCTCACAGGCCGAAAAGGGAGATCAGCAGTCCGCAGTGCTGCTAAAAGGGGTGTTTTGGCTTTATTCGGCCTGACTTTCTCAACAAGGTTAATTGTGGGTATGTATATATAATTAATTCAAGTCACCCCTTGATATTTTACAAAATATGGTGATGGTGACTCAGTGGTCTTACTAAAAACCTGTTGGTGCCCATCAGAGTGTGAGTTCACATCCCAGGAGAGCCCACAGACTGTCCTTGCAGTGAGAAAGTGAAAGTTATTCAGGATACGAGAAGTTCACACATTTAAAGTGTGTTCATAAATGTGTGTACAAGTGTAGGGGAAAGATTTTAGTACTCAGATGATCAATAAAGGTTCAAGGGGTTCCTGCTGGTTTCAGATGAAACCACATCTCTGTAGAACCAAGTGATCACGCAGTGCAGTTCATCTGGTAGAAAATTGATTGGGTTCCAACAAGGTCCAGGTCCAAGCACAGGTGAAATCTAGACAGTTTGATCAATTCTCTGTGGGTTTCATGTTTTTTGTATGAGGAACCAATGAAGAGCATGGTGTGAAGGTCCCTCACTGGCACTTGAAGCGCTTCTGTTCGATTGTGGTTAATGACCCACACACATACGGCCATGTAAGAAAGTTTTTAAACAAGATTGTATCATATTAATGGAGGGACAAGACCTAATATGAAAAGGGAGAGTGTTTCAAAGCTTAGGGGCAACAGCCTAGAAAGCCCTGGAACGTAGCAATCATCTAGTTGGTCAAAGACCCTAGCGACCTTGGTGGAGAGTAGTGGTTAATAAGGCCACAGATGTAATGTAGAGCAACAGTAAGGCAAATAAAAATATTTTAAACTCAGTTTCAGATCTCATGGGCCTGTCAGATGTGATGAATGCACTAAAAATTGTTTACAGAAAGCAACGAAAAGAAGGACTTTAACCTTCCAATTGACCTTGACAGATAAAAACCCGGTCTTAACTGCTGTGGAGATCTGTTTTTTAAAGCTTAATGAATGGCCGAGAAAGATGCCAAGGTTCTCTGCCTTTGCGTGTCTAGGCATTGAAGAGGCTCCTAATTGAGTGCAAATTTCAGCAGGATGGGAGTTTGTGCCAAAAATAATCACCCGAGTTTTTAGGTAATGTTGAACGGTCCAGCGTTTAATATCACCAATAAATGTATGGACTTTCTTGATAATATTACAGCTAGAATTAAACTTTAATCCATACCCAAATCCAAAAGCAATATATACCAGTAATTTAGCTTGTTAATACAGTATAATAACATGCTCTTTTGTGACAGGTTATGGTCTGTTCTTATAGTGTATTAATGTATATTGTTAATTCTAGCAAAGTATGTGCTTACTGGGAATAAAATTAATTACAGACGTATTCATTATGGTTCCATTGACATTAAAGTGCACTGGATTATGATAAAATTGAAGCACTTGGGTATAAAATACAGGTAGTGTTCATCTTTTTGTGATATGTTAAATGGTTTGGACATTTTCTACATGCGTAATAGCCATACATGGATTCTCTAATAATTTATTTATTTTTTAATCTCAGCAGGATTGCTGTAGATGCTTTGATCTGTACAGGGTATCAAACCTATAGCTCAAAAACATACAGCAGTAGAAAGCAGAGGCAGGAGAATGCATTGCCTTTTGAGTATTTCCTCTGAGAAACCACTTATGCAAGTGTGTTCATGTGGGTTATGAGAATGCTAATGCAGCTCCCTTAATCCCGTGCAGCATTGTTAATCCTTTTGTCTCTAACCCGTGCCTGAAATGTTAACAAAGGTTTATTAAACAGAAGAGTGAGATCCTCTGTTTCCCGTATCTGTCAGGTTTCCTGGTTTTCCTGGGCACGTTGCTGCTTGCTGACGGAGCCATTCGAGCCTCCAGGGCTCTGCACAGCCGACTGCTGTCCAACATCCTGCGAGTGCCCATGCTGTTCTTTGACACAACACCGTCAGGGAGAGTGGTCAACCGCTTTGCCAAGGTACTCAGGCTCCCTGGAGCCTCTACAGTAGGAATTTACCTATGTGCAAAATTCATGGGACCTTGCTGACAGTCAGGAATGATTGTTAGTTTCTGTGGGTGGATGGATAGATGGACGGATGGATGGTTACATAGATGTGTATATGGATGAGTGATTAGATGGATATATTTATGGGTGAATGGATGAACAGTTGAATAGATTGGTGGACGAATGGAGGAATGGATAGAAGAATGATTAGATGGATGGATGGGATAGGTGGATAGATGGGATGGGTGGATGAATGGATGGATAGTTGATTGATTAGCTAAATGGATGGATGGATTAATAAATTGCTGGATAAATGGATTGATAGTTAGACAGATAGATGGGCAGTGTAAGGAGGGAGACAACAATGAAATCATTCCCATTAGTGATTCAGGGTTTCTGTGGGTGGGTGGAAGGATGAATGGATGGAGAGATAAACAGAGGTATGAAAGTTTTATTAAATTGAAGGTTAGTTTAATAGATGAGTGGATGAATGGAAGGATGGATGGATGAGGAGGTGGGTTGGTGGATGGATGGTTAACTAGATTGATAGATAGAATGATGAAAGGATGTGCAGTTGAATAGATGAATAGATGGATTGTTGAATAGACGGGTGGATAAATGGATGGATGGATGAATAGATACAGATATACATAGATATAGATACATGGACAGTGAAGAAAGGCGACAACAATTAAATAATTCCCATCAGTGATTCAGGGTTTCTTTGGGTGGGTGGATGGTTGAATGGAATAATGGACAGAGGGATGAATGTTTTATTAAATGGATGGGTGGATGGATAGTTGAATTGATGAGTGGGTGAATGAATGGTGGATAGGTAGATTGGTGGATGGATTACTAAATGGATAGGCATTTGAATAGATGGATGGATGGATAGTTGAATAGATGAGTGGATGAATGGATAGTGGGTAGGTTGGTGGATGGATGGTTATCTTGATTGGTAGATGGAATAATAAATGGATACCAGTTGAATAGATGGATTCATGGTATGCTACACCTGTTGAAGAACTCTTAGTACATCTACATCTCTTCATTCAGGACATGTTCACAGTGGATGAGATGATCCCCATGTCTTTCCGCTCCTGGGTCCTCTGCCTACTCGGGGTGTTGGGAACCCTGTTTGTCATCTGCCTGGCTACCCCCATCTTCACTGCCATCATCGTGCCGCTGGCTGTGGTTTATTATTTTGTGCAGGTAACGCTAAAGTATCAGGTTGTAAAGAAGTCCTACTAAAAACTCAGTCAGTCCTACAGGATGCTTGCATTCTAGCTGACAATAATCTGAATCCTCCACCATATTGTTTCTTGCATCAACAGAGAGTCTACGTGGCCACGTCCAGACAACTGAGGCGTCTGGATTCCGTCTCCCGCTCTCCCATCTATTCCCACTTTGGGGAAACAGTCTCCGGCCTGTCCGTCATTCGGGCCTATGGGCACCAGGACCGATTCCTGGAGCGCAACAAAGTCACCATCGACAACAACCTGAAGAGCGTTTATCCCTGGATTGTTTCTAACAGGTTCGAGGCTTTAATATAAGCCACAGCTAGCAGGGCTAACTTTTAAACCACACCTGATTGGTTGAGCTAAACAAGGTCAGATGTAATGGGAGACTTGGCCACACCTTTAGAAGCTGTTGACTAGTGTGCTGATGTTAACATGTTACCATTTATGTTGCTAAAAGGTTTTCATTAATTTTCACACATTGTTGGCCAAGTTATGCATTTCAGAGCACTGTCTGATGTCATGCATTCCATTTGATATCTTCACTCCAGATGGCTAGCAATCCGACTGGAGTTCTTGGGCAACCTGGTGGTGTTTTTCTCAGCACTGTTTGCAGTGATTTCCCGCGACACGCTGGACAGCGGCCTGGCTGGACTGTCCATCTCCTACGCCTTAAACGTAAGATGGCATATTTTTTACGTTACAAAACAGTGCCATTACACAATAGTACGGCACACGCTCATTGCATCACAGTATGCCCTTGGCAGCTACGAGATAGTGTCGGGGGATGTAATCCGTCTTGGTGGAGATGGAAGCAAGAATCCATGGCCATAGTTATCAAAATGTATGCCTTCGAAAGGCAAAACGGACAGAACGTACACATTTGAGTGGAACTTATGTAAGGCAGAAATCTAAACGTTATGTGACATTAGATTGTTTGACATTACTTTTGATGTTGTTTTTTTTTATACTGTAGTATCATACGGCTCAAATATTAAGTCATACTGGATAAAATAGCTTGGATAGTTTCCTCTTTTCTGAGTAGCTTGTAGTGTAACTACTATATTAAAACAGTAGCCTGGCAGTAGCTTAGCTCCTTTTATTCAGTAGTATCTTGACAAACTACCATTTAAAACACTGACTAACAATGATCATCATTTGTACTTGAAGTCATTCCAGGTTACGGCCCTCAACACAGTGAATAAACTGAGCTGAATTTGTTTTTATGGTCTGGAACTACAGTACAACATCAGGCTCATTTCCATTCCTGCAATTTAAGAAAAGTGCCTCAATTATGTTAAAACAGTCTAATTAGCTTTTTGCAGTATTGCAATCCCTGCCATCATATAGGTTAATTGTATATTTTTTTTCATGTGCATTGGACACAAAAATTCTTCAACAGTAGTGGAAAAGCCAGACTTTCTTGCCAGGTGTTTTCTTTGACCCATCAAATTAAAGGGGCACAAGATCAAAAACTCTACTTGAGGTGCTAAACGTGATTTAAAACTACGGTGGCAAATTTAAGGGAGACATTACTCATAATACCTCAAGTTTTGTTCATGTTAACTGTGAGAATTGTGTTTTTTACTTTAACAACCACCCACAAACACCTTAGCAACCATCATAATAACCTAGCAACCACATAGATACACGTTAGCAACCATCATAATAACCTAGCCACCACTTATCAACACCTTAGCAACAACCTTTGCAACACCTTAGCCAAACATTGTGATAACCTAGCAACCACATAGCAAAACCTTAGCAGCCATCATAGTAACCTAGCAATCACTTGGAAATGCCAGAGCAACCACCATAATAATCTAGCAACCACTTTGTAACACCTCAGCAATCACCTACAGACACCTTAGCAGCCATCATAATAATCTAGCAACCACACCAATACACCTTAGTACCAACCTAGCTAGCAACTTAGCAACACCTTAGCCAAACCTAGCAACACCTTAGCAACCGTCATAGTAACTTAGCAATCACCTGGAAATACCTTAGGAACCATCATAATAACCTTGCAACCACCTAGCAACAGCTTAGCAACCACCTTGCAAGTCTTGTTTGCTGCACATTCACATTTCTCAAGCGGAAATGCATCTTTAGTTCTTTGTCACTGATTACCTCCATGAATATGCATATCATCCACTTTATCGTTCCAAAAGTGAATAGGTGACGTTTTTATTTTTGCTCTTTGGAAAACGTTTTAGGTGACTCAGACGTTAAACTGGCTGGTCAGGATGACATCGGAGCTGGAGACCAACATCGTAGCGGTGGAGAGGGTGAATGAGTACACCGAGATTGCAAATGAGGTGCGTCTACACCTTACCCCGAGATCTCAACATAGCCTTGTTCGTTCAAGCACAGCCTCCATTATGTCAAATTAGTCACTTTGCCCATAGATGCAGATTAAAATATTAATAGCTTCCAACTTGTGGAGTCTTCTATAGACTGCAGAGTCGTGATTCTTCAGTTTTGGATATAGAACTCTGATATAGCTCTTTGTTTGAAAAGAAAAGGAACAGCTGCTAAGAGCACCTTCAGTCAGTTTGTGACTATTTTATTATGAACGTCATATCAGAAATATCCTGTCTGAGCCCATAATCTGTAATAATTGACCCAAAAAGGAGCATACAACACAAGATTATACAGTAAATATGGACTCTAAGCTAGACTAATAGGTGCAAAAGACTAAACCGATGAAAACTGAGTATTTTTACTGGCCTTTGTTATTTTATAAGGACACGAGGATACAAATTTGAGTGCTTCTCAATAAATAAATAAAAAAACTGCAGATGCCATTTTCTGATTTTTCAATATTTTGATAATAAAAACCGGTATCACTTGTAAGAACTCCATATCGGTCAGACTTCCGCAATAAACTGGTTTCGAATTATGACTCCTGGCATGAAGGTAGTTCTCTTCTCCAATTTCCTCTTTAGGCTCCCTGGGTCACAGAGACACGTCCTCCAGACGGCTGGCCAACAGAAGGCAAGATCCGCTTTGAGGACTATAAGGTCCGGTACCGGCCAGAACTGGACCTGGTCTTGCACGGGATCACCTGCGACATTGAGAGCAGCGAAAAGGTACTCAGAGAAGATGCAGAGCTCCATCATAATACCTCTGAGTCGGTCTGGGCAACCTGAAATCAATATCATGATTAACTGTGATTACTTAAAGTGATTATTTGTCATTGCAAACACAGCACAGCACACAGTGCACCACAACAAAATGTGACCATCTGCCCTATTGCTGAGGTCAAAATCTCACAGAGGTTGGGATCGAGAGCCCGGGAAAGGTGTCAGCTCACATCTGGGTATAATGACTCGGCAGAAAGAGCCGGCGACTTTCTGAACCCGAGAGGCATTCTGTCAACAAGAAAAATTAAAGGTGAACTCAGAGCCGGGGAAAGGGCATAGACGCAAGACTCAAATGAGTAATAGCCGACTAGGATTTCGCTCCTGCGTCCTGTCGAAGGGTCTCCGAAATTGAGGAAGGAAAAAAAAAAGTGATGTTTCAAGCACCGAAGCCTGGTAATTTAAAAGTCTGGGTGCCAATAGAGCGCTCTCACCTGGAGTAGATTCTCACCTGGAGTAGATTGCATCTCACATTGTTTTTTTTATTATTATTGAATCACTCTTTGAAGAACACAAGCAATTTCTGGAAATGGAGACTTTTTCATTCGCTACATTGGTAGATGCAAAACTTACACACATGCATACAGGTGGGATCTCTCATTTTCATTTCAATTTCAATTTCTTAATTTGGATTAATTTTTTTTTTGATGTAGAGATGGTTCAAGATGTAGAGTAGGGGAGAAATGTTGATGTAGTAGAGTTGTCACTGTAAAGAATAAATTGAATAAAAAATTCTGAATTCAAAAAATCTGGAAAGCAACATATAAAGGTTTGTTTTGTGATCAGTCAGTCAATAAAAAAAGAAACAAATTAAAAATCTGAAATATCTGTAAAGTAGTCCAATTCTACTCTAATTTCTAAACAGATAATAAAATTACATCAATAAATACTTTAAGTATAAATTAAAATGTGGCAAGGCAAAGGTTATGGATTTTTTTATTTGGTGAGCACTTGTGATTGCAGGTTTAAGTCCCAGTGTCAAAAAGAGGCTACGTCTGATTATGGTCAACATATTCAAAATATTTATTTACACTAGCAACATTCTCACTAGTGAGCCCAGATTTTGAGTGGTTTGAACAAATTTTTCAATTGGTTGCAGACATCAGGACAATTCATCAACTCTAGAATCCTAGCTAGACACTTAAAGTGAGGTTTTTGTGGCTCAAACCTAAACCCAAATTATTTATTTATTCTCTCTTTTTTACCATGAAGAGTTGCTGCTTGATCCTCTTCATAAAGGGTCCATAGAGTCTTCCAGATGCCGTTTTGTATTTCATTAACACAACACCGAACATTTTACAAAGCAAATCAACAAACCCTGACATTTTTGACATCATTATGAATGGAAAACCTCAGCATTCGTCCTTCAGAGGGACGCATTAGCGTAGGTGTCAAACTTGCAGTTTCGCACCTTTACATTATTTTTGTTCCTCAGTCTCTAGTTGGTTGCCAGCGCCACATGAAGCTCTCACGTGTTCGACCGTCACTTTGTGTCCAAAGTTTTCAAAGTCCAGCCTTTCTTGTTGGCTTGATGCCTCACGGTCTGCTGGATTTCCCAGTGCTCCGTCTGAGTCAGGGCTCATATTTTGAGTAAGCTATTCAAACGTCATCTCCATTAAGGCAGATATCTTCTAGTCAGATGGATGCCGGCTCTGTATTTATATATATCAAACCCTGCTCCCAACAACACCTAATCGCATCGACTATTTTCCTCCCCATTCAGACTTGAGAGCTTTAGACTGCAGTTTTCAACATGGCTTTTGGCCAAAAAGGTGAAAGACGGTGAAGTGATAC
Source organism: Distichodus sexfasciatus (assembly GCA_032718565.1). Taxonomy (NCBI): domain Eukaryota; kingdom Metazoa; phylum Chordata; class Actinopteri; order Characiformes; family Distichodontidae; genus Distichodus; species Distichodus sexfasciatus. Next base: position 2,172,840 of record JAVGVS010000052.1, on the reverse strand, counting down.
AAGTAGAGGTTTTTTACTGCAGTTTTTCTGCAACATCCTCAGACCCTCACCTCTTAAAGTGAGGGTCTAAATCTTGTTCCTATTAGGGATGAACGATAAGGAAATTATTGGCCGATACTGATAAATGAGGAAGGCAGAGTTGAGCGCGAGCGCAAGCAGAGTTGAGAACATAAAGACAAAATATTTTGCTCACCAACGTTCCACTGCGCAATCAGAATTTTGGCACAAAAATAGCGCCATAACTCTGACATTTCTAACACAGCGTCATCCGATATCATGCTGATATGTTCTACCAATATAGATGTTGATGCCGATAAATGAGGAAGGCAGAGTCAAGACTTGAACGCATGAGGACAAAATATTTTGCTTACCAAAGTTCCACTGCGCACTCAGATTTTTGTCAAGCGAGCGTGAAAGCAGAGTGGAGCGAGGATGTAGCATTCCGAGCGTAGTGCACAACATTTTAAGAAAAAGTCACTTTCTGCTCTACTGGTGTACCATGTCAAATACCATGTCATGGGCGCATGTAACTTGTCATATGCACTAGCTAGTGCGTAGTGAGCCATTAAGCTACAACCCCAGCTATTTCTTGAGATACATACTACCGTATTAAAAAGTATGATAAGAGCCCATGTGTGAGCTGACACTCGCTAAGTTAAGGAAACAATTTAGTTTAGAGTTCAGTGCGAAAAGACGAGATTTTGCTCATGAATGTTCCACTGCATGCTCAGAACTTTGGCACAAAATAACAGCATACATTTTAAGACAGAAGGCGTGGGCCGTTAAAAAATAAATAAATAAATAAATAAATCCCATCTCGCGCTACCTTTCCGACATACCATAAAATATGCCGGCTGAAAATGACATGACTTTTAAAAAAATAGCAATCATTCTGATAATGATTCCGATAGTATTGTGTGCATCCCTAGTTCATATACAAAGTTATTGAAGAGTGCAGCAATTTGCACAGTTTGCAAGCCGAGCTCTCATAACCAGGTTAACCTCTAAATGTTCTGACCTTCCCATTAACTGCGCTTTCGCAGATCGGCATTGTGGGTCGCACTGGAGCGGGCAAGTCCAGCCTGACCAACTGCTTATTCCGCATCATCGAGGCGGCCGAGGGGAAAATTCTCATCGATGGAGTGGACGTCGCCAGCCTGGGGCTCCATGACCTCAGGAAACGACTCACCATCATCCCACAGGTGACAGATTTTCCTCTCAATCCACTCCAACTGCTACACAATTACCATGTCGTTTCATTAAAAAAACAAAAAAGCAGAGGTGGAACGCAGTATAATCTGATTAGCAAGAACTGCTTGAGAAGAATTAGCTTGAGAACCAGTCTGCATGCATTAACCTTTTCAACGGTTGTTTTTGGACGTTTCTTTTTCCGTTTTTTGTGTGAACGTCTTTATTTTTTGTTGTAAATGGACCATGCAGATTTATTGTCCGTTTAGATATTTTTCCTCACAAAACCCTTAGGTCTGGTTTTGGGTTCTCAGCATTTTTAAATGTTTGATTTGGGTTAGTCATGATATCAAAACCATTAACATTTTCCTGTCAAAGAGAGTGCAGATAGTCTAGCCTGAACAAGGCATTAAGGAAATGCATTTCTTTTCATTTTATTTGACTGTTGAATGAAAAAAAGTTGTTTTAACACACTCAACATTTCAAAATGACACATTTTAAAGCTGTGTTCACTGGCTAGGGCTTTGCGATATTATCAAAATCTCATCAAGATGTGTCATTTCATATCCCGATAACAATATATGTAAAACAATAGAGTACCTCTACTGTAAATTCAGTGGAACTCTCGCGAGCAAAATCTTGTGTCTGTGCGCGCTCAACTTTGCCTACCTGTGTGCTTGAAACACTCCACACTCACTCATATCGAACGGGAAAGGTGCCACAATTTGTCTATATTTTTAAGCAATTGGCAGTAAAACGCCCTTTTTATGCAATTTTATTTGTTAAAATAGTATAATACTGCATTTTACAGCCATCTCGTACAGCCTTAATAGTCACAATACAGTCATGTATTATTATTATGAAAGCTGGAATGATTGTAAAAAGGTGGAATGGAATGATTATAAAAGGGCGATTATAAAAAGTAGAACGGAATAAAAAGTGGGATTGAGAGCAGCAGATTGAAGCAGATCTCATCCTCAGGACCCGATTCTGTTCTCCGGCACTCTGCGCATGAACCTGGACCCGTTCACGAAGTTCAGCGATGAGGACATCTGGAAAGTTCTGGAGCTGGCTCACTTGAAGGACTATGTGTCTGGTTTGACAGCAAAGCTGGAGCACGAGGTGGCGGAGGGAGGAGAGAATCTCAGGTAGGTCTGCATACACGGTGAAAGTGAATCCATGCTTGGCATTGAAGTGAATGAGGAAAGAACGAGGGATAATAAAAGCAAGAAAAAGACGAGTGTGGGTCAGGACGGTTACAGATATACGAAGAGACCCATGGGCTCCTGAATCAAGTCAAATTTGGTGGCTTTGTGGAGAATGGCAGTCGTACAGTAAAGTGTCAAAATTTGAGCTCTATGTTGGTCTTGGTGGGGGGGCAGACGAAAAAATGAACAGAACTCGCGAACGAATGTCAAAAACATGCATACAAGCACCCCGCACCGCAATAGGCCAAACGTTTTAGAGTCGGGACGAAGTTTCTAGCACAAAAACTGTAGGAGGAGTGGTGGTCAGAAGAAGTGTGTGGATTAAAAATAGGATAGCAATATGTGACAGCTCACCAAGCTCACCAAGGCTTCAATCCTTTGTGCTGACGTATTAAAATGAGTAGACGTTTGATTTCAGACTAAACTGAATTTCAAAATCTCCAAATTTGGCATGACAAATTGTGAAATAAAGGTCGTTCTGGGTCAGTCAGTCAATGCTAACTGTCAGTGTTTACTTTTCTTTTAAAAAGACCTCAGTCACACTTGATATACCCTAACCTTTGACTCATTTAGAAATGAATCGACAGGACATCTAACACGGCTTGGTGAAGGCAGACCGCAATCAGCAGCGTGCTGCTATCTCCGGTTGTTACTCAACTCCGGTTGTCAGGGTCTTGGCCTGTAAATCAGCTTTTATTTATTTCCTTCCTCACTGAGAGAAAAATTACAAGCCGTTGACTGGCTTCTAAAGCCTTAATTAATGTGACGCTGCAGATGTTTCTCAAACGTTGTCGCGCCACATCGCTGACGCGCTTCCAATTCCTTGCCGTGTTTCCATCGCTGATTAGCGCCAAGGCATTTTTATAGCCGGACGCTGGAGGAGAGGATTCGGCGTGGACAGTGGTAAACTTGAGGGTCGTGAACAGTTTGAAAGAAGACGGAGTTCCATGCTTTTTGAATGGGAGCAGTCAAAAACAAGTGTTGGCAGACATTAACATTATCTGGCGGAAAGTAGCATTTCCTGTCAGATATTAGCATTGTTTATTGGAAATTAGCATTAGTTAGCATACTACATAGATACAAGTAATGGCACTAGCAACTTAAAAGTAACTTTTAGCTACTGGTAAGCTACTGAAAAATTGCATTTAAGTTAGCAGTGGCATTACTTGTAGTTAGTCACTCTCCAACACTGTTTGCGTCAAGCATTTGTGGAAAATACACTTTGTTAGCAAGAATTGGCATTACCTGGCAGTAATCTGCATTAGTTAGCAGATATTAGCCTGACAGAAATTAGCATGAGTTAGCAAGCTTTGTGTTTGTTTTTGCTGTTTCTTTCTGACTGCCTTACTCAACGTTATTTTTATTTTATCCACAGTGTGGGTCAGAGGCAGCTGCTTTGTTTAGCCAGAGCTTTACTCCGCAAGTCCCGGATCCTGATCCTGGATGAGGCAACTGCCGCCGTGGACCTGGAGACGGACGACTTGATCCAGAGCACTATCCGACGCGAGTTCGCCCACTGCACCGTGCTGACCATCGCTCACCGCCTCAACACCATCCTGGACAGCTCACGGTAAGCAGAGAAACCGCAAAGTCTGTCTTGACAGCTACTTTCCATTTTAGTCTTAGTCTTTAGACGAAAATGCACATTGTTTTTTAGGCTCGTTTGGGTCGTTTCTCTCCATTTTCGTCTAATGACTTTACAGCATGTGTTCCACTTGAGGTTTTCACCGGTTTGGAGTGATTACGGGACCATGCAGTTTGCAGCCTTATCAGTTTTTGACGAATCGAAGTGGACAGGTGTTGTAAAATGACACGTTTCATCCTTTTATCTAGGGTGCTACGGTTCAAGACTTCTTAGGCAAAACGCAAAATAGCTTATTATAGCGCCACCAATTGGCAGAGTGGTGCAATTTTTTTTGCCTGAGTAGTGGGTGGGGTCTTGGACCTACCTGCCAAGTTTCAAAGCTGTAGCCCACCCAGAGCCGGATTTCTATGAAACCCAGTGTGTGGCATTGCAGTCCTATGCCAAGCCCACCACATTTATTTGCATATTACAGCGATATGGAGACCTAAATTAAAAATGTGCTCAATAATAATTTAAGAAGAGTGTCTTGGGATTCAAATGATACCAGTTGCATGCAGATTGGACAGAAATCCAGGGACTAGTTCGCAAAAGATAGTTTTGCATATTATGCAAATTAGCGAAATATCAAATATGGCAGAAATAGATGCGAGGGTTTAAAAGATTCATCTTGACCCAAGGAATAAGATGATATAAGATTTTTGAGAATCGGAGCTACAGTTCAAAAGTTATTAGGCAAAATGCATATTTTTTTTGGAAAAACGCAAAATAGCTTATGTTGGTGCAATTTTTTTTGCCTGAGTAGTGGGTGGGGCACCGGACCTACCTGCCAAATTTCAAAGCTGTAGGTCTTACTGTTTTTTCTCCACAACGCGTTTTAAGGCAGAAAAAAAAAAATCAGCACGATTCCAATAGGGTTCCACGCAGTGTTGCACTGCATGGCCCCCTAATAAAGAAGCTGCGCTCAAACTCACTCCTCATAAGTGGTATTGTACATCCTAAACTTTCATATGTGGAGCTATTTTCAGTGCTTCTTCACAAATGTTAATGCCAGTCAAGCTCTATCCGAACATTCAGAGTGGAACACATGCAGACACAGAAGGCCAAAAAGAATTTTAGAGGCTAAAATCAGTCAGCGGTACTTGTAACAGTCCAGGATTCGAACTGCAACCTTCTGATCATGAGGTGAACGCCCTAACCGTTACGCTACCAACTTCCCCACATGAATTCAATGTCTTTGCAAGGAATACATCCACTTCACTAGTTTATCAGCGAAACCTGCTGAGTTTTGTTACGTCAGCTGTGATATTCGTCTGCTCACTTTCCATTGATTGTCTATGGACGAGAGAGAAAGAGAGAGATTCAACAATGGGCCGTGTGAGGAAAGAAAGAGGCGTTGGGCGCTAATGGCTCATCCACCTCTTACGTGGAATCCCTGGCTTGGAGCTGAGAGCCCCACAGGACCCATTAGAAAACGCTAAACCTTCAGGGAAAATGCTGAAGCACACTTTACTGCTGTTAGCATGCAGTCTAATAGTGCAGTCTCAAACTAGACAGTGGGCAAAAATGGGGAGGAGGGTGATGAGGAGGGCATGGAGCACATTCATGACTAAAGCATGTGTGCAACAAAAAAATATTTGCTTTCTTAACTCTGTTCTGAGGTCACACTAACCTGGTTATTTTGATAATAATTAAACTCATAACTAAAACCAACAATATCCTGATTTTACAGTAGGATCCAGCCAGATTTGAACCTGTGACCACTAGGCTAGTCTATAGGAGAGTCTTCATCCCATCAGACCAACACCAAAGAAGGCCTCTTTTTATGAGCATCTTCTTGAGATGCCAGTCACCAAAAAGCCACAAACTCTGGTTGGCGCTGACCTTTTTTATTAGGCAGAACAAAATCAGGATGCCATGTTATTCAGTTTTCCAAAGGAGTGCTTCTTCAAAAAATTGCTGTTAGATGCCAAAAGCCTGCGATATTGAAGATGAAACATTTGAAAAAGGCAACTTGTAATTAGTCAGTCTGCTTGGCAGCAGAGAGCGCTCAAAGAATCCATTACACTAACAAAAAACATAATTTATATGTGACCCGATCTGCTGTAATGGGTCGGAAGTCGGCGTTCTATTTATTTAGATACGGGCCGATTATGTTGACAAACATCAAAAATATCGATTTTTCTTTTTTGGTCTTATATGAAAAAAAGGTCTTCAAAATTAATCTGGTCTCCAAAAAAAAGAAAAAATAATTTTTTTGTTGTTTTTCAACATAATCGGCCCGTATCTAAATAAATAGAACACCGACTTCCGACTCATTACGGCAGATCGGGTCACATATCAAGTCTTCTAAAATTCAGGTGAATTTTCCACACTTCTTCCATTGTTACCTTGAGAATTTACAAGAGTTTTAAACTGTTTGCTTATTGTGTATATGAGGTAAACTGAAACTGCACTATTGTAAAGACACAATATGCCCAATGCCCATCATTATATTTTTCCTAATGACAAATTTTGCATTATTACCATAGCAATATCATTCACAATATACATTCATTCGGCTGGTTAAAACGCAAACTCAAATCACAAAATATAACTAGAGATTCATTTCCACAATAAAATGCCAATGTGATTGCTCAGGTTTTGTAGCTGTGACATGAAAACTGGCCGAGTAGAAACACTTTGATTACAATGCTTTGAAGTGAAAGGGGAAAGAAAGAGAAAGGGAAGGATGAAAGCAAGATGAAGGCGAGTACGGGTCAAAACTGATTTAGATGTGTATTCAGTGAGGTGGTCTGAGGTGGCATAAGAACTGTGTTGACTGTCGTGCAAAAGCAGGTGACCACTAATGTGTGTGTGTCTGTGTGTACATTAACTTCCATTTTTTTCTAACACGGTTTTTGTTAAAGTATAAAATTTTGTCGGCAGTAACGTGGTTTTAATGATGGTTGTTGATTTTAAACATAGCTTTATGGATCAAAGAACAGTCGTGGACTATAAAGCACTGTTGTAAGTCACTCTGGATCAGAGCGTCTGCTTAACACTGTAAATCTAAATGTGAAGAAAAGCTTTCGAGTCTCAAAATGTATTCTTAATGGGAGAAAACAAATGGGTTCCTATGGGAAAAAAATTAACAACGCGAAAAAGGCTGAAAAAAGACTAGTGCGGGTCATGTCGTTTACAGATATGCGAAGATCACATCGGATTTGGTGTCTTTGTGAAGAACTGCGATCATGACAGTAAAGCGTTGAAAATTGAGCTCCATGTTAGTGTGCCCACTTACAAAGAAATGAAAAGTCTCTCATTTTTATGGAAGTTTTATTTGAATGAAGAGAGACAGAATATCAACCAAAAACCCAGAAACAACACACTACATAAAAGTTATACATTGATTTCCATTTTATTGAGAGAAATAAGTATTTGATCCCCTACAACCCAGCCTGAAGTCTGGCTCCCACAGGTTGGGTGTGGCACACAGATTGCAATAAATCAATTACAGATACACCTGATCTCATCTTGTTATGGATATAAAGGACACCTGTCCACAGAATCAGTTTCTTCCATTACAACCTCTCCATCACCATGGGCAAGACTAAAGAGCTCTCAAAGGACATCAGGGACACGTTTGTAGACCTGCACAAGGCTGGAATAGGCTACAAGACAATCAGCAAGAAGCTTGGTGAGAATGTGACAACTGTTAGTGTGATTTTTCAGAAATGGAAGGAACATAAAATGACTATCAGTCGCCCTAGATCTGAAGCTCCATACAAGATCTTGCCTCATGGGGTGAGGAGGATCATGAGAAAGGTGAGGGATCAGCCCACAACTACTTGGGAGGAACTTGTTAATCATTGGTAACACACTACGCCGTAATGGATTGAAGTCTTGCAGTGCCCGCAAGGTCTGCTCGAGAAGACACATGTATAGGCCCATCTTAAGTTTGCCAGTTAACATCTAGATGATTCAGAGAAGGCATGGGAGAAAGTGTTGTAGCCAGATGAAACCAAATTGAGCTCTTTGGCATCAACTCCAACTGCCGTGTTTGGAGGAATAGAAATACTGAGTATGACCCAAAGCACACCATCCCTACAGTCAAGCACGGAGGTGGAAACATTATGCTTTGGGGCTGTTTTTCAGCTAAAAGTACAGGACGACTACACTGCATTGAGGGGCCAGTGGATGGGGCCCATGTACCGTAAAATTTTGGACAAGAACCTCCTTCCCTCAGCCAGAACACTGAAGATGGATCGTGAATGGGTCTTCCAGCATGACAGTGACCCAAAACATACAGCCAAGGCAACAAAGGAGTTGCTAAAGAAGAGGCACATTAAGGTTATGAAATGGCCTAGCCAGTCTCCAGACCTTAATCCTATTGAAATCTGTGGAGGGAGCTGAAGCTTCGAGTTGCCAAGTAGCAGACAAGAAACATAAAGGACTTAGAGAGTTTCTGTAAAGAGGAGTGGGCCAAAATCCCTCCTGAGATGTGTGCAAACCTGGTGACCAACTAAAAGAAACGTCTCACCGCTGTGCTTGCCTACAAGGGTTTCTCCACCAAGTACTAAGTTGTATTTTGCTTGGGGATCAAATACTTATTTCTCTCAATAAAATGGAAATCAATGTATAACTTTTATGTAGTGTGCTTTTTCTGGATTTTTGGTTGATATTCTGTCTCTCTTCATTAAAATAAAACTACCATAAAAATTAGAGATTGTTCAATTCTTTGTAAGTGAGCAAACTTATAAAATCGACAGGGGATCAAATAATTATTTCCCCGACTGTATATATATATATATACTGTTTCAGATACAGAGCTAATAAACTTGACCGATTTCCTTCCTCTCTGCAGGGTGATGGTTCTGGACGCAGGGAAGATCGTGGAGTTTGATTCCCCCAGCGCTCTCTTTGCCAGGAAGGGCCACTTCTATGCACTGGCTAAAGAAGCTGGCATCTCGTCCATAGAGTACACAGCACTGTGAGTTTCTCACACCTCGACCAACACGTGGCTGTTAAACAAGAAGAAGTGGCAGTTCACTTCCAGCCCGCTCAGAGACTTACTGCTGCTTTGTCCCTTATGCAATGCACTTTCCCCCCACCCCTCACACCCAAGAGTTGCTCTGAGAGATGTGTTTTATGTCATGCTGGTTATGAGTCGTCTCGAGAGATGTTATGGAAGGGCTTCACGCTTGCTTTGGCTCTTCCAATCCGTGCCTCACATTTCGTAGAAAATTAAGCTGTTAAGAAAGTGTGATGAACCATTGGTCTTTTGTTCTTATTTGTTTCTGTGATGATGTTTGCTGTGAAATAAATGTAATTATTATATATAATAAAATGAATGGTTGTTTAAAAAACGTTTCGTTAAGAATTTTTGTAACCATATTTATTTCCTGTATGGAAAGTGTTGTAAGGAACCAGCACAGCTCAAACCAACACCACACTTTTTTGACATTTTTTACCTGAAATATTCTGGGTGGAAAATCACTTGGTTATGCATGGCCTTCCTGCTTTCAATACCTTGGGCTTTTCATATCTAAAAGCAATTTTTGAAGGAGCACTCACTTGAAAAATTGAACAACTTTGGTTTCTGACCGTCAGCTGCTTACCTTTTTGCTGATTTAATTTTTAATGTAAAGAGCTTTGGGCTGCATTATTAGGGGTGAAATTCACCATAGGCCAAAAAACATAGTGATCGGCCGATAATTGGGGCTTTAGCAAAGGAAAAAGTGTTTTTAATCACTAGGGGACGCTTAGAGGGTACTTATGACATCACATAAATTCCTGTTATTAATTATGGAAAACCACCCAATTGTTATATGAAGTAGCTGCTGGCAGCTACAATTATTATTATTATTATTATTATTATTATTATTATTATTATTATTATTATTATTATTATTATTATTATTGTTGTTGTTTTGTTATACCAAATAGCTATAGAGAGACTGTCCCTGTGTTAAAGTTACTTGGTAAGATGCTGTAATGTAAATATAATTTTAAAATGCAGATAATTAAAAAATTGATTGATTGATTCTAATTTTACCTTGGTAAAAAGTTTAGACTGATGCTGTTGTTTTTTATGCATTAGTAAGCAATATTTTCTAATAAACTACATTCAGTGAAGTGTGGATGCTAACTAATAAGGACATGGCAATGCATGTTTTGAAGCCTCTTTTTCTGTTTCTGAAAATCATGACTTCCAGAATTTTCACACATAAATGCTGTCAACAGAACATTTTCAGAATTTCAGACACAGAAAAAATGGACAGAACTCATGAATGAGTACATAAATCAAAAATATCTGTATGCAAGCACCCCAGAGCTGGTAATAGGCTGTAAGTTTTAGCACAAAAATCCAGTATATAGTGGTCAGAAAAAGTGGGTGGAATAAAAATCAGATAATATGTGATTTGCTCACCGTCATCACATAAATACTAGCCACTTTCACCCTATACTTGACGTCAGTTATAGAGTGACAATGGTCTATAAATTTCATGCTAGTAACAAACATTTTCTTTCCTTTTCCTTTTATTTCTTATTTCTTTTATTATAAGATGTACAGACTTAACTCATATTGTGCATGAGTTATGTTAAAATAGGTGTAACTTGGATGTCGTTAGCGTTTAAGTTCTACCTTTGCAAACCCTAAGGAAGTTCTATGATCAAATACTCACCAAGAGAGCTAACTCGTTTCTGCACAGGACTTAACCTTTCGTGGGACTTCTCACTTTTAAGGTCATAAAATTAAAAATCTATTGTAAGCTGGGCAACACGGTGGTGTAGTGATTAGCGCTGTCGCCTCACAGCGAGAAGGTCCTGGTTCAATCAGCAGGTTCGGCCTCCTCTCTCTCTGCGTGAGTTCGCCAGGTTTCTCCAGGCGGTCCGGTTTCCTCCCATAGTCCAAAAGCATAAACTATAGGTTAATTGGCGAATTTAAATTGGCCTCATAAAGTTTTTAATGGGAGTGTGTGAGTGTGGGCACCCCTGTGTGTTGGCGCCAAGTTGGTCCCCGCCTGCCTATAGTTCCCCGGATAGGCTCCGGTCCCCCCGCGACCCCGATTGGGATTAAGCGGTTTTGGATAATGAATGAATGAATAATTGTAAGCTTTTATGTGTACGCGATGTTCAACTTTATTTCACATGGTGTAGTTTAGCACCAGTGGTTTCTCCCAGTTTTGAGGCATCAAGATCCGTGAGTGTAACCATCAATTTCGTTCAAGTAGACAAATGAGCTTGACCTTCATTTCCATTGGGTCTTTTGAGTCATGTGATCTTTCAGCTACTCAATTACTGTTATTACATCCCTATTACATCTCTATCTCTATCTGTTTTTGTCCGTCTCTATTTTTATTGTATATCTCTTTTATCGCAAAGAACTTGCACCTGCCATGTCTCACCACCAGTGGAAAGGTGTTTTCAAGGCCAGCCAGGCATGAATAGAACAAGGGCAAAAGATATTAAAGGAGCCGTACTGTGCTAGCAGGTGAATTTATTGCTGTAATTGTAGCTGTGCCAGAGTAGGCACAAAGCTTGGCACGAAACTGTCTTTTTCTTTATATATATTTTTCTAAATAGTACTACAGTAAATGTCTTGTTATTTAATAGTTTTTATTATTCAATTATCTGTGATTATTCAATTTTATCGGTCGTATAATATTGCTATACCAACTGAACAGTCCGGGTCTAATTCTGACTGTTTTGGAAGGCCATGTATTCAACATCAATTTAGTTTCACTCATCATTAGAATCATGAACAGCCTTCACAGGCCCACAGTGTTATGGAACTATTAAAATTTATTGGTTTTCTGGACCACCTGCATGCACACATTAGTCATGCAATTTCCTCAAGAATTTCTCATTAATTGTATCATTAATATCTAATTTTATAGACAGGACTGAATAATGACACCAAAACAAACCAAGGATCTATCGACATGGAGTCATTTTTCTTGAAGGTATATGTACAACCTGTGTCATTTATTTTATACTTTACTACATTTGTGATATACTAACTACTCGAGCCAATCGGTTTGTCATGGGTGAGCACTGTTTTAGTCCAATCGAAGCAGAAGCTGTTGTTATTTTCGACCTCCATTTTCATTTCTTCCTCTCCCAGCATCCCTATGGCTTCATTTTATGGCAAACAACAGTCCTTTAAGTCGGATATAAATGAAATATCTCCGTGGAGAATTCCTGAGCTGCCCTGTCTGGGAGCATCCGTGACTGGAGGTGTAGGAGGTGGAGTGTGGCGTGTTTGTGGTGAGGGGTTGCTTATGGGGATACGTTGTTGGCTTGTCAGATAGAAGCTGCCTGCCTCTTCTCTTTTAAACCTCCACTCGTCCAAATTTTTAGCTTAAAGCCCATTCAACTTGTGACTTGACAAACCTCTCTGTGTGTGAACACCCTGCTTATTGGCAGTCCATAAATTGTTGGGCATCTTCACACCTTCTGCAGCGGCATCGGCATCTGCCGTTCCACCGTTCCTCCGCCTCGGTTCTGACGTGCCAGTCAAGGGAAAGATGAAAGCAAAAATTTGCTTGCTGTAGAAATTACATCGGTTCTAGTTCCGCCCCGTAATTAGAGAGCCTCGGAGTCTCTTTCATGAGCTTTGAATGGAAGAAGGAAATGTGATGTGTAGCTTTTGTAGATTTTTTTTGCATAGACAGTGATGGGGCTCAAAGTGTTGTAGGGATTCGATGATCTGTACTTTGCCCTCAGCACAGGTTTTCTCCTTTCACTGAAGGTATAGAGAGACAAAGGTAGGGAGAGAGAGAGAGAGAGAGAGAGAGAGCAAGCGAGAGAGAGAGAGAGAGAGAGAGAGACTCTAGGGAGAATCATTCTACTGAAGGCTTCATTTGGAGGCTGAATCACACTCAGGCATGCGTCTCAGTCTGTCACTCTGAGCTGTTCATTACCTCACAGTAAGTCAATATTTTTGTCCCCTCTTAAATATTTTTAAAAAATTGCTTGTTGTAAAATCGCTAATAATGACTTCTTGTGTGAATTTGGATGCATAGACTTACTTGATAAGTTTAAAACCACCTGTTTGCTTGATTCGCAAATGTGGACTGAGCCTGGAGTCTGTGAGTCCAGAATACTGAAGTCAGAGCATAATTTGAATTATGAAAATAAAACGCACAAACCAGCTGTTCTAAATTTGCTTAAAGTGATTATAGGATAGTCTTGTATTCTCTTTGCTACTTTTCTCCTCTATTCTGGCTGCTATAGCTCAGCTTCATCACTTCCATGTAATTGACTCCAGCTATTCTCAAAAAATGAATGTCAGTTAGACAAAGCATGAGCAAAGGCAGGGTTGAGGAAAGAAAATGCTTTATTAGAATCAACGGTCACCGTGGTTCTCAGGCACGAATGCAGGAAATGTTTTTGAGATCCAGGTAAAACATAGGTGTTAAAATTCTTTCTTCCTCATTTTTCATCGGGAGGTCTTCGCCCCTGATCTGTCCCTCGAGCCAGGTTGTACGACAACATTCGAAAGATCCACACTCTCAGATCCGCGTGGTACCTCATCCCCACACAGGCATGAACGAATCTTTAGGATCGCCCAGTTCTCCTGCAACATGAGCCCCCACACGGCACCCGACCTGTACATCAGCGTCACCAAGCAGGAGCCGTACCATGTGGCAATCCCCATGACCGTCTTCTACAGCGTGCTGTTCGTCTTCGGCGTCCTCTTCAATGGCGTCAGCATTCTCAATTCTCCTGACGGATTCGCGAGTTTTTCACGATCCCAGCGACTCCTCAGCCTGGTGTTGTCAGACATCTTGCAGCTTCTCACCATCCCCATCACTGTATACCGTTACTACTGGGAGAGCTACCCCTGGAGACTCGGGGAACCCCTGTGCAGGGCCTATTTCATGGTGCCAGATGTACTGCGCCAACACCAGCTGGGTGATCCCAAGACCACCACCCAGCTGCTACATGGCACCTGCCACACCATGTGTCCCTGTCCAGCCTCAGGAGGTCCCGCTTTGCCCTGCTTCATTGCTGGATCTGGTTGCTGTCCTGGCCTCGTCTCACCTTTGCCCTGGTCTACAGAACGCCTGAGCTTGGGTATCTTACACTATGGTGCTGCTTCACCCCATTAAGGCCATCGTGGTGTCCACCATGTGAGATGACCGAGGAGGAGCTCCCTCCCGCTCACAAAGGCGCCTGCTCAGATCCTCTGCTTCCTGTGCCCCTAGCAGCATTCACCTCTACGTTCTCATCATCGTCCACTTTCGTTACAACAGCCACCAGCGATCAGCCATGGGAATCACTAGGGCCGTGTCTGGAGGAAGGAACAACAAGTGCCTCCAGAACTGGAAGCTCCTTCAAGAGAAACGGGCCCACTAATGGGTAATGAAGGTTTTGCATTTTGCGCAAGCACAGCGATTTGCTCAAATTTTTTCTGGCTCATCGGCCATTTCTGAAAACTTGAATCAAAACTGCTTTTGTTTTAAGTTATTGAAGACATTTCATTAACATCCAAAAGACTTCTTCAGTTCTGAATAACTGATGGGGGATTATTCAGCCTTTCAGGTGAAAGATGAAATGTCTTCAAGAAGTTAAAAACAGTCCAGTTGCTTTTCATCAGTTAGGTGTCCTGACATGCACAGACATGTCAGTATCTCAGTCAGTCATTTTTGAAAAATGATTGACTGACATGAAGGCAAGATGCAGCTGGATTTGAGCCACAACCTTTGGTCTTTTAGTCAAGTATACAGCCACTAGATCACTGCCATCTGTTTATTTTGCTTTAGCTGCTATTTTATTCTGTGTCTCAGGTGCAGTTGTGGTGGCTTTCTTCATGTGCAACTTTCCGGACATCGCTTCCTCTCTCATGCAAGTCTACGTGGTCTCGTGGTCGGGGACAGTCCTGGCGGTCTACACTGTCCTCAAGGCCTACCTGTCTCTACCTCTTTGGTACGTCAACAGCGCTCTGGACCCCATTCTCTTTCTGCATCTCCTAACATGTTCCGAGCGTTGGAAGACCATCAGTCAGCTTTAGCCAAGGGTCGAAAGTCTGTCGGCATCGGAGCCCCACTACGGTCAACAGCGGGGCCAGCCACAATTCCACAGGAGCAGTCAGCACATCTGCCTGAAACACATCCGTCCCAGTGACTGCATGGTCACCGTGAACAAGGAACAGTGCCACACTCCCTGCACCTTTTTCCTCATTTGTTACAATGCAAAGTTTCTGGCTGTGTTGTGTTGCACGTATTTCAATTTTGTTGCTTGGTTCTGAGCGATATTTGCATCAGTATATCTGTTTTGTGTGTATAATCTATAGATGATAGTGGAGACCAGTGGAGAAGTCTCATTTCTCCATAATAGCCTCCACTCCCCCCAGAAAATAGATTTTCATACGGTGGAATATTTTCCTATATGTAAGAATCCTCTATTATTATTTTTTTGTGTCACTGTTGTTAATGGTGTTGCATGGAAAGTGAAAGTGAGTGATTAATTGTCATTGTGAAGATTAATTTCACAGCACAGCACATGTGCATTCAATGAAATGTGATCGCTGTATTTGGACCCGCTTCATGAAGGGAGCAGTGTAGCTGACATGGGCTGCTCCCCGGGACTGCTTGGGGACTGTAACTTGCTCCTGAGTACCTCAATGGTACCTTTACCGGTTTGGGATTCAGACTGGTAACCTTCTGATCATGGGGCAAATGCCCTAACCGTTACGCTACCAACTGCTCCAACTGGAAGACTTATGAATGTTGTCAGAGCATTATTACATAGTTCTTTAGTGGCTAAGATGTTTTAATTTGAACTTCTGTTTGCTACTACATGACATTAAATACTTACTGTAAAGTAATATAAAGGTGACAGTGAACTATCTCTTGGGAGCCGTAGACATGAAATTATATAATGTTCTTTACCTTTTTAAATAGACAAAGAAAGCAAATAAGTACATAAGAGTTTCAGATCATTAATTTTATTGCATGTATTTTCATGGTAATTCTAATTTGCTTTTCATTTAAACTATTTTAACAGTGTATTTTGATCTGATTCTTTACCTAAACGAAATAAACTTTGTCTATGAATTCAAATCAGAGATCGCAGTTACTTAGATCGCGTGCGACCCCTAGTGGAAGAATGAATCAAATGCTGCCAAAAAAGGCTTCTCTCTTCAACTTCTGCTTCCATTTTATTGTAAATGTTGTAAGGTTAGAGTTTATTGTTAGTATTATGATACATGGGCCGGCGATTTAACTTTTACGGTCGAAAATTATAGATATAAGCCGTATAGTTAGATTTACATTTTAGGGTGTAAATTTAAGGATGTGGAGTTAAACTTATGGTTTAATGGATTGAGGTTTGTGAGTAAATTTTAGGCTTATGGTTTAAGGTTAGGGTTATTGTTTAAGGGCCAGTTTCCCAGTTTAAGATTAAAACTAGTCCTAGACTAACTTTGACTTTCAGTGGTAAATCTGCATTGGTATTGCAATTTAGTCCTAAAACTAGCTTAATTCATGTTCAAGAAACCAGTGTGTTAAGCGTTAAGGTTTAAAGATGAATTAAAGTTAAGGTAATAGCTTAAGAGTTAAACGTTAAGGTGAAAGATTAAGGGGCAATTTCCCATTTGAGGATTAAGCCTAGTTCTAGACTGGTTTTGAGTTTGAATGGTAAATCTCCATTGACACTCCAGCTTAGTCCAAGACTAGGCTTAATTCATGTTCAAGAAACCAGTCCTTAAAGTTTAAATTATGGTTTAATACATCTATGAAAACCAGTGCTGATTATTTGTGTAAATTAATTATATTTAGTAATGTTTAATTTTCATGAATTCCAAAATTGACTTTTATTAACCCCTACAAAGGGACAAAGAATTAATACAGTCACGGCCGTTTCTAAAAATGAAGACTCTTAAAATTAAAACTGCAAAATTCAAATTCAATTTATTTGTGTAGCGCTCTTAACAACAGTCATTGTCACAAAGCACTTTACATATAACCGTTCTAAACCCCCTAAACCGTTAGTTGTGACAGAAGTAACGTTCTGTCACAACTAAGTAAATAAATATGTAATTCTTTTATTTTGTTTAATTTCAAATGAAAATTGTAACTACTATTAATTTATATTAATATATATTAATACATAATTAAAATCTTTTGCTTTATTAAAAGCTGAACAGTGTTAGACGTGAAACGGTTTTATTTTGCTACATTGAATAACAAAACAAAACGTTTTCAATGCCAATGTATATGATAATTTTGAATCATAAAGTAAGTACGTAAGTAAGTCGGGAAGTACGGAAGTACGGAAGACAGGAAGTACGGAAGACAGGAAGTACGGAAGACAGGAAGCACGGACGCCTTGTCATCACGGACCAATCAGAAGCAAGAGGCGGGGCCAACGCACCTCCAGAGCAAAATTCAAACGGAACATGGCGGCTGAGAGGGAGACGGACGAAACAAAACAGAGCAGAAGGTCCGTTAAGCGCCACTTTTTCGCCTCTTTTTGTCGAGCGACTTGCCAAACGAATTAATAAATATAACTTTACGATCGAAAACTACATGTTTAATGGGTTTTAACCGGTCGGTCGCTAATGTGAGGCTGCCAACTTCGGCACGTCACGGTTTATAAAAGTGTAACTGCATCGTTTCCGTGAATGTCCTTTTATGCGATTTAATGTTTAATGGCGTCTGAGTTGTTTATGCCTTTTCATTTTGAAAAGTGAAGGACTTAAGGCGAACCGTCATGATCTGTTGTAACCTCTGGCCGTTTTAAGTTGTCGCTTCTGTTTCTTTTTGTTATATTTGCAAAATTCGTTTTTGTTTGTGTGGTAGAGCCTTGATAGATAAACCTGTAACTAACCCTTTCCAATGTAATCTTTAGAACCTTGCATTTTATTACATTACGGTGTTTGGGATGCTGTTTTGGAAAAAGGGAGAGAATTGAGTGTGAATTGAGTAGTTGGTTATAACTCTGGTAGTTTGTTTAAGCTTGTGTGTGTTTCTGTACTCAATTTCAACACTAAACTGTTAACCTGGGCTATATATATATGTATGTACAGTATGTGTGTGTGTGTGTGTGTGCATGTGTGTATATATATGTGTATATGTGTGTGTATATATATATATATATATATATATATATATATATATATATATATATATATATGTGTGTGTGTGTGTGTGTGTTTGTGTGTGTATGTATATGTATATGTAAGAACTAGAACAATAGTAATGTAAGTAAAGCTTATGTGACTATTATGAAAGAAATGGTAATGAAAAATATCAAACTTGAGCACTCCTATTGTGAGATGAAATGTTCCTAAAATGTTTGTGGCAGACGTAGGATTGAGTGCTTTCAGTTTGTGTTAAGGAAGTTTAAAACCTGTTGCTGCATATCTGGTTTAGGGGCCTTATGATACAAATTCCTCCTGAGTCTCTCTGTTTAGGCCATAATACAATACAGTACTGTATATCCTGTTTTCAGTAGTTGACAGTTGACGTTTGTAGTTTCTCTGGTTCTGCATCTCTTTGTGTTAATGTCCAACGGAGACAGAAGATCTTATTACGTGAAGTGTTCCAACGCCCGATCGCACTCTCTGTAGGGCTTAAATTCCTGACAACAGCCAAAACCATTTGGTGCTGTTCTGTGTAACGCTCCACCGTGAGTGATTATTTGCTCGCCAGAACGAATTCATCGCACACAGCGACAACAACTAAATGTGGCGTCTGCATTTAACCCATCCGCGGAAGGAGCAGTGGGCAACCAAGCGCTTCTGGGAGCTTAGACTGCGTACCTTGCCTGCGAGTACCTCAATGGTAACTGCACTGCTCTGATTCAAACCTGCGATCTGGATCACGATCTAACACTCCCACTGCTACGCCACCAACCGTCTCCAGTTGGCTTTAGGCTGATGACTTAGAGACCCAAACTTCCTTGGCTGCCTCAGATTGAAGAGACGTCTGACTGGGCTGTTTCTAAATTAAAATGATATTTTTTGAAATCTCACTTTTTCAAAACTGTAACTTTTACAAGTTCTGCACTGTTTTTGTTGAGAGTTTTTGCTGTGCGTTCTCTCACAGGGGGACAGTATGTACTATAGTCATAAGCAAGGAGATGCATCAGAGCCAGCCAGTCATCTTCAACCCGGATTTCTTCATGGAGAAGTTGAGGCACGAGAAGCCGCGAGGGCTTTCAATCAACTGTTGCTGAGTAAACATCACCAGGCTCATTGATTTGCTCCGGAGCAGAGTTCGCTCAGCTTCAGGGGGAGACTGACCTTAAGCTTCCTGTCTCAAGCGGCTTCCTCCGCCTCCCAAACTTCCTGAAACGCAAAGGTGATTGAACTCACACCACACCGGGGTTTCGAGTGTCTCTCTGTATAGTGTGTTACATAGGTGGTACTAGTCTAGTGCTCAGTGGGGGTGTAATAATCCAGTGATCAATATGGTTATTCAAAATAAAAAATATTTGATCAGATCATATTCTCATGTTATTTTATATTGAACAGAAGGTCTGTTTTTATTAAAAGATATTGTCATTTAAATGTCTGGATGAGCTTTGAAATGAAAGTGTCAGGTGATGTTTTAGTTGCTTTTATGGTTCAGTAATAGAAGTGACATATCACATCATTCTAGTGATATATTTGCTTGCTCTGTTCCCAGATAAAGGTGTGATCTTTGGAGCGCCACTAACCGAGGAGGGCATTGCACAGATTTACCAGCTGATCGAATACCTCGAAAAGTGCAACTTCCTCCTGTGTTTTCTCAAATTATTCTGATTTTCATCATACATCCAGACTTTAAAAAATGGAGGTGATCACAGGAATTGGGCATTTCTAATCATATTTTAGTTTTTATTAGTGATGCAGATGAATTTATTGATATATATATATTTTTAATTCATTTACTGATAATAACTGTTTGGAGGCTGATTTCAGTCTGAAAATGATGGAATTAACGACTGATCGGCAACCTAAAGCCTTAAGTTTGCACCGTGATGCTATTAGTCCACAATTTATGTACTCTTTTGTCCCAAGAGTACACAGGATAAAAAAAAAACACTTTTTTTTTTCCTTTGCAAAAGTGGAATTTTCTGCATTTGTTTCCCCCAAATCGGAGTTGCCTTCAGATAAAAACGCATCCTCCACTCCCTGTCCACATCCCACACTAGAGGAGCTCCTGACCCGGCTTAACGAACTCACACCACATGAGTCATCGGTATTTCTGGCAGGTATTCCAATGATGTCATGGGCCCGAAAGGAGGGAGAGAGGGAGGGAGGAGATGAATGGTGAAGAGGAAGAGGGAGGGGTCCTGAATAATTGATCTGAAAGCACTTTGCTCTTCCGCTGTCTGTCAGACCTGCATGTGGAGGGCCTCTTCCGTGTGCCGGGAATTAGCGGAGACAGGCTCAGGAGCTGTTGAACGGCGCGGCGCGACGCTTAATTGAGACGGGGACTACCACCTCACCACGCCTGCTGTTCAAGGCCTTCTCTGGGGAGTTGGGTTCAACCCTGCTGACTCACCGGCATTATCATGCCCACCTCAAAAATAGCAGGTAGGAGCTAGCCCAGTCCCGTTGGGGTTAAGGGGTAGGGGGAAAGACATTTAGGCAGGGAGGTGGGGAATGACATTAGTTGCAGCCTAACTGGCAGAACTCAAACAGAATTCAAACCTTATCTTTGGGAGGTGGTAGGTTGTAGGAGTGTGCAAAAAAAAATCAGAACAAATAGCGATTTCTTTCTGTCGGATTCAAAATCGGTTCATTTTTTTTTTTATCATCATGACACATTATCAAGTTCAGAGAAGCTTCGCCTGCACTTTGACAACGTTGGCGTTTTACGCTTCTATTTTAATGTTCAATCATCTGACTGAAGCAGTTAGGGCTGTGGATATGAGAAAAATCTCGTATCCTGATATAGCGTATAATTCTCAATATATAGTACATTTTCTCTGTAAATTCAGTGAACTTTTGCAAAGCAAAATTTTGTGGCCCATGTGCTCAACTCGCCTACACACTCGCTTTTTTTAAAAGAGTCATATGGAATGCCAAAGATGCAACAATTTGCCTATATTTTTACACAGTTGACAGTAAAACACCAATTTTTTTACATTGTTTTATTCATTAGAAACACAGATTTTTTGCAGCGCTCTCATGTACCAGCGCTTTTAACACTGTTGAGAAAGTAGCTTTTTATGTTGCTGTAGGGAATTGTGGTCAAAATGGTTGCACTTTACGAACTCAAATTTTGCACCTTTGGTGTTCCATATATCTGAGAGCAATGGCGCAAAGTGTTTCTCTGCTTGTGAAAGTTCCACTGCACGCTCAGAATTAAGACAAATATTAAGCCGTAGTATTCTCTGTGTCCACATCCATGTAGTGCCATGGTGACTACTGCAAACCCTCGTCCAAACCATCAAAAATGATTGCTGTAAACAGAGTATTTTGCGACACCATGAAATCATTTCGTCATCTGATATATTGTCATATCGTTGAGTTCTTTGTTCACATCTAGTTCGTTACTGGAGTCTGAGCAATCAGATTTTAGGACTGATACTAGTGACAATATTATAATACTTACCAAAAAAGTGAATTATTAAAAGCATGAATAAAAAAAAATCTAACTCTTAAAACAATAAACTCATTTTGTCCTCTTATTATTAGTTTCTGACGGATAATGATGCTTTTCCCTTGGCAGAAATCACGGTGTTGGACGAGAAGGGCAACAAGACGTCAGTGCCCAACAAGGAGCGTCAGATAGAGGCGCCAGAAGCTGCTCTTCGCTCCTGCCCGCCAATCGCAGCCTCCTCAAGCTCCTGCTGGACCTGCTCTATCAGACGGCCAAACAGCAGGATAAAAATAAAATGTCTGCCTTCAACTTGGCCCTCATGTTCGCCCCACACATCATCTGGCCCAAAAATGTAGGTCCCGCCTTCAGCTCATTTTCCCCTTCCCCTTTTGAGACGCACTGCAAAATGACTCTTTAAAATCTTCCATACGCAGGTCACCGCCAACGACCTCCAGGATAATCTGAACAAACTGAACAACGGCATCGCTTTCCTCATCAAGCACTCGCAGAAGCTGTTCCGGGTGAGCTTTCAGAAGCTTTTACTTGGGTCTGACCAATATGGGATTGTTGAAAATTCTGAGCGCGCAGTGGCACAAAATATCTTGTCTTTGAACGCTCACGTTTGACTCTGACTTTCATTATCGTATTGGGAGATGTCAGCATGAAAATATCGGATAAGCATCGTCATATTCCCTATGGTGTGTCCCGACTATATTGTGATATACATTATTATCGTAATATGAAATGACTTGTATCAGATGAGATTTAGGTCATATCGCACAGCCCTTTTCACTTTATAATATTTATAATATCGACCGGAACCTGGTGTTTGGTACCAATATTTAACGGTACTTCATTTTGATACCTTGCTCTGTATCTGTAATACCTGGTTTGTATCATCATAAAAATACAGTAGTAATAAATAAGCCCCAAACTGATTTCAGACGCTTATGTTACAACTACAATATAAATTTATTACAGTTTTTATTAAAAATATCCCAGAACAATAACTAAAACAGATCACTGTTCACCTAAAGCTGCAGTGGAACTTTGTCGATCGACGATTCCCGACGGTCTGGAGGGTCAGTGCCGGCTGCAGGGGTGATTGGCGCTGTAGTTACGGCTGTAGCTTTATGAGTCTGTGTCCACCAAACACGTTTTTTTGTGCTGAGAGTAGGGCTGGGCGATATGGCGTAAAAATAATATTGCGATATTTTTAAGCTATATCTGATACACAATAATATATATCTCAATACCTTTGAAATTTCTAAATCACTGTATAAATGATGAATTCGCCCTATGTTTCATAAAATGACATCAATATATGAACAAAGTTTAACATAGTAAATGCTTTTATTTTAAACCAAAGTATAATATAGCAAACTTATTAATATATTGGGGACAGACAAGTGGGCAAGGGGAGCCATTGATTGCATGCTTATTAAACGTGTAAGACCTAACTATTAAATTATAATTATAAGTTTCCATAAACTGTAACTTGTAGCGAACCCATCTGCCGCTGTTCCTCTTCCTCCCACATCATCTTTTGGTTGTTCTATGGCAACTTTCTGTAGCGTAAGGTCAATCACAAGACCAGGAGCCATCGCCAATAGGACTGCAGAGGCAGAATGAGCCAAAACCCAATTTCAACTGCCAAACCCGCCTTTCAAATCACGTAAGCAGAAATCTCACTGCAGCAAAAAAAGCCGCTGCTGCATCTACTTTGCGCTGCGATTTAACGACGAGAGGAAAGACATTCGAGAGAGAAAAATACAGTTTATGCCGCTATTATGATCAACAAAACCGCACAACCCATTCTACTGTTAGGTTTCTCGAAGTTTCACATTTGCGCCGCAACTTTGAAATTTACTACCAAGAAAAGTTTTTGCGGCAAGCCATTTTGGCGCGCTTCAGTTTTGCCATTGATGTATCACCATAGGCGGAGCGAAGAGAAGCTTAAACACGAAAAGTAGTACAAACGCCAAGATGCGCTTAGGAGAGTTTTCTGATGGGGGAGCGAGCTGTCTGCTTTGACGGGGCAGAAAAACAAAACTTGAAAGCGAAGTACATGCTGTCTGTCTAACAATAACGTTAAGATTTATACTCGATGATCACGATATAGTCATTTACTACATTGCACGTGGAACAAGCCGAGATACATCGAGTATATTCGATATATCGCCCACCCATAGCTGAGAGCGGTTAAAACCTCACTTCCAGAGCTCTTTCTCACCGCTTGTTGTTGCTAAGTTTGGAAAAGCGTCATCGGGCACTTCTGCGTTCGTTCCTATTAGAGATGTAACCGATCTGATACGTATATCGGTATCGGTCCGATAACGGCTCAAACAGCTGGATCGGGTATCGGCGGCATTGGGGCGTTCTATTGAGCCGATCTGTAAATGCGTGCACGCTCAATTCGTTATGCACGGGAAGTGGCACTGCGGTAAAGTAGAGCTGAAACGATTGTTCCAATAACTCGAATAATTCTATTACAAAAAATGGTCAAGACAATTTTTCTACAATCGAAGCTTGGTTTAATTCATTTTACTCGCTAGAGCAGCTCCGCTTGTATTTCACACGGAGGCTTAATAGTGACGCACAACGTTTTCAGAGTCGTGATCAAGACGAGACCTGATCCCTCTGTATGTGAAAGTATTTGTGAGATGTTCCGTGCACTAAAACAGAAGTAAACGCATAAAAACGCATAAATGACATTTTACGTGATGTAAACACGCGCGCTGTGTTAATGACCACGCGCATGAGCGCAGTTACTCGCTGAAACGCTCCAGTTCGGTCAAAACGTCCCCTTTATTACAGACACAAACCATATTTTAGTTGATAAATAACCACAACAACCAGCGTTCTACTCACAACTCTGCCATTTATTTAGATTTTCCATCGTTTATTCTGGAACGCACGCCCAACGCATCATTGTTGACGCGGCTCCGGTGCGCCCAGAGGATCGTGGGAAATGTAGTTCTCTGCAAAAGCAGCTCATTTTATAGGCCAAATTGGTTAAAAATGACAAACTTCAGTATTTCATTTTCAATTGATCATATTTTTTTTTATTTTCTAATGTTATAGTGTAATCAATAAGAAAGAAGTATTTGTGTCTAAACGAACAAATTTTGAGAACAAATAATTTAGCATATACGTGTGTGTAATTATTACATTGTTTTAGTAGGAAAACAGTATTTAAATCAAGCATTTCTTTAAGCATAACAATAATCTCAGTCATGTATTCAGACATTTTAAAGCATTATTTTATGTTTAAAAATAATAACTGTGACTGTATCGGATTTGTATCGGTATTGGCAGATATCCAAATTTACAATATCGGTATCGGACATTTAAAAAATGGTATCGGCCCATCTCTAGTTCCAATGTCTAACGTGATCCTTAGAGTCAACCGTTGTCATGGTAAACAAAACGAACACCATAGCTTAAATAGCAAATAGAAATTTAACTGCAGTAATTATCTATTTCTATGCTGTTGCTGCTGTAAATGTAAATTGCATTGAAATGCTGAGATAACTTTTAGACCTCACACCCTGTTCCATATGACCTGCTCAGCTCGTGCACGCTGCTGCTGACGAACGTGTGATCGTCCTGAAATTTGCCACCGTTTGATTTTACGTGAACCGATACCCGGTAGTACCGACATCATTTGGTCAGTACCTTTTAACATACCCAACCTGGCACCTAACCCTAATATCGACACATTGGTTTATCCGTTTGCCTCTGCATTCGAATTGAAAGTTTTGCTTGGAAGTTACGCTTTCTTAGGAAGTTTTTGTAGGATGTTTGTATTCTGAGAGGAGCTTTTAATTATGTGTTGTTTTTTTACTTCCTCTTTTTCTTCCAAGGCCCCGACGTATATTAAAGAACATGCACGGATGATCTTCGCTGGATCAAAAACTCCCCAATCAAAGGTGTGCGTGTGTGTGTGTGTGTGTTGTACGATTTCATTTTCCGGTGTCGGAGCGATGTCAGAACCAACTCCTTTATTTAGTTTTACTCTCCTACAAAGATCAGTGTCACCTCAACTCCCATCAAAAAAGTCCTTTGTGCAGCAGGAGTTTGATGAGTTTCTGACTTTCAGCCTAATGCATAAACTTGATTAAAACCTTTGTTCCTGAGTTAGCTGTCTCTCTCTCTCTCTGTCACTAAGTGAACATGTCGAGCCCAGTAATCTGCATATAAATTACGTTTGTCTTTCATTACACTGCGACTCGGTGTTGGTCTCGGCCCATCTCGGCTCTACAAAGAGACTCTGAGCGGAATCTCAATTTTGTTACGCGTCTCACCGCAGGACGACATGGAGCTGTACTCGGGGGTCTCAGGCCGCAGCGTTTTGCCTTCCAAGAGGGGCAGTGACGAGCACGACGGAGCCAACCAGCAGCACACACAGGAGGCCCTGCGCGAGCTCTTCAACCACGTCACCAACATGCCCGAGTCGGCCAAGAAGAAGAAGCTCATCCGCCAGGTAGGATGTCACTAACCAGCTAGCTGTTCGTATTTTTGCACTTTTTACACTGCTGAAAAAGCCGGCACTCTGGTAACTTGTGGGACTGCTGCAAACCCTCATCCAAACCATGAAAAGATATTGCTGTACACAGTGGATTTTGTGAAATAAATGGCAGAGTATAATATAAAACGATGATGTGTTAATTCCGTCATCCGGTGTATTTCGTCATTTCTAGTGCTGAAACTATTATTCAGATTATTCCATTACAAAAAATGGTCGAGGCAGTTTTTCTAGAATCGAAGCTTCCTTTAAGTAATTTCACTCGCTAGAGCATGCGCTGCTTGTGTTTCACACGGTGACGCACAACGTTTTCAGTTCCGCGATCAAGGCAAGACCTGATCCCTCTGTATGTGAAAGTATTTGTGAGTAATTAAGTGCACAAAAATAGAAGTAAATGCGTAAGAACGCATAAAAAGGGAACAGAGGGACAGCTCATGTTAGATGTTTTGGAGATAAGGTCAGAGAGGCCAGACTGAGATGGTTTGGACATGTCCAGAGGAGAGACAATGAGTACATAGGTAGAAGGATGCTGAGGTTGGAGCCACCAGGCAGGAGGCTGAGAGGAAGACCAAAAAGGAGATTTATGGATGTGGTGAAAGAGGACATGAAGTTAGTTGGTGTGAGGGTAGAGGATGCAGAGGATAGGACTAAATGGAGACAGATGATTCGCTGTGGCGACCCCTGAAGGGAAAAGCCGAAAGAGGAAGAAGAAGATCCGATTAGTCGATGAAAAAAATCGATAGAATACTTGATTACAAAAATAAACGATAGTTGCAGCTCTAGTCATATCACACAGCCTTAAAGGAGGAGGACAACAATTTAATGTCTTTCCAACGTAACAAAGCTCTGCTTATGATTACTGAATACGGTTTCAATTTGTTTCAGTTCAGGGGGTAGCAGTTAGTTTGAGACAGTATCATATGCTGGTTTAACACAACCACTTCCATTCGTATTAAATCACAAATAGACGTTCTTAAGAAGGCATTTGTTCTTAAAACCCACTTACGCAGTTTTCACCTTGTTGTTAAAGGGACAGTAGATCAACACACACACTGTGGAAAGTAGTAACAGAACTGATCAAAGACGCTCTTCGATTAAAAGTTCTCACTGTTCATTTTTGATCATTTATTGTATTGTTGTGCAGTTCAACAAACAGGGAACTCCTGTGCGGGAAAACTCCAGACCCTCGAACCAAAAGCACGGCCGTTCGCGCTCCTTCGGAGGCTTAATCAAGGTTAGTCCTTTTTCCTTTTCCATTCCCACCATTGGCCAGGGGCATCAGTGGTAAAATCTGCCATTAATATGAATTCATTTTGGTCTAAACAGAGGAAGGTTTTGGGGAGCCAGTCTGCGCCAGAGAAAGCGGGACCGGCAACCAACCAAAGCAAAGACATGAACAAAGCGAATGTAAGTAGAAACGATTACATTGGAGGTGGAAGAACATCTTTTACAAATAGCCCTAAGGCCACGTCCACATGGGCATCGGATGAATCTTGGATAAATGAACGAGCTCCGAACGCCGTTTTGTAGCTGCGCTTGATTAACTTCAGTGAGGTAGTTTTTTGTAGTTTGATGTGTTTACTTGTGGGTCGTCTTTGTGGATAGTTCTGCATTCTGCTTCATTAAAACTGAGCCTCGACTTCCTTCTTGTAAAACTCCTCCTGATACGGCGACGTAGACGGGAGAAGAGAAAACGCCCCCGATACTGGCTTCTCCCTGACAGTCACTGTATTCTGCTAAAGACACGACCCATAACACTGGTCTCTGCTCCACTTCCTGCACCAGCTGGGCTGGATCAATCCCATTCAGACTTTTTCAAAGTGCAGATTCTTCCACAGAACACTTGGAATCATGGGACATATCCGGCCCTCCAATACGACGTTTTCTTTGCGCTCGTCCGGATTTCGGCAGAAATCGACGCCAAGAAAACGTAGCTTGCTGCATTTATTTTGACCGCGCCGCCGACCGAACGCGGGTCATGAACACCCGTGTGGACGCTCCAATGAGCAAAAAAGCGGTCAGGGTCCAGTCCGCGCTCACATGACACCACGAACACCAGACAAACACTTGATTCAGACTAAAATAATGAAAAATTCATTTCGTTAACAACACCAGCTCTCCCTCGCAATCTGGGTTCATGATGGTTGTAGCGCTGCAGGATTAGGGACCGTCACAAAATTGCACGACTGTGTTTAAACGAATATTTTTTGAGGCGTTATTTTAGTAATAAATCATTTAGAGTATGCATATGGGTGTTTAATTATTATATTGTTTTAGTTAGAAAGCCAGTATTTAAGTCAAGTATTTCCTTAAGCAGAACAGAATAATCTTAGAAATACGCAACTGATTAATTCACTTTTCAAGCCTGACGAACCCAATTTGCGTTGATTAACTTATAGAAACCACACACATACCGTCAGAATCACAAGACTTTGAACTTAACGGACATTTTATTGATTCTGCCGCATCTGAAATTATTTGTGAGTAATTCCATGCACAACAGCTGAAGTAATTGCGTAAAAACTCATAAATGACATTTGTCGCGATGTAAACACAAGCGCTGTGTTTGTTAGCGCGCACGGCTCTCACAGGGAAGTCCAACATCACTAAAGCGTTCCAGTTCAGTGAAATCTTCCCCTTTATTACAGAAAAATTTAGATTTTAGCTGCTAAATAACTAAAACAACCAGCGTTGTACTCACAGTACAACCTTTACTTGATGTTTTGAGGATTAATTCTGGAATGCGCGTAATTGTGTGGAACGCCATCATGTGGAACGCCACCATGTCAAAAATGTAGTTCTCTCCAAGAAACGAGTCTAAATCCCTAATAATTTTAAAGTAAATTTAAAGTATTGGAATCAAATCGGAACTGAAAAAAATGTTGATCTGCTCATCCCTCATTTAGCCGCCCATGTGGACGTGGCCTTAGTGTTGAAGTGAAAGTTTTGCGAAGTGAAATAGGAAAAAAAAAAGTATTATCATTCTGATTAAATTTGTCAAACTGGAAAAGATTTGTTTTATCTTTATGCATTGACTCTTCAGCTATTTTGTTCATTTATGTAAACGGCACCAAAAAAATCTATTCTGTTAAATTGAGTTGGTTGTTGTTGTTTAACCATTATTGATCATTTGTGTTCCAGACTCCATCTCTCAAAAGGAATCCCCTCTCTCCTGCCCAGCAGTCTAGCTTGAGTCTACCCTAACAATACAGGACGAGCGTTAGTTTATACTTATTTGGAAATTATTTTTAGGAGAGTGTCTTTTTAGTGGCAAGCAGGATTTCAACAAAGCAGTTACTTCAGAAATTCATCTGAAAAATACATTTTTAAAAATGGGTTCCAGATTTTTGTCGATGGGTTTAAATCCTAAACCCTGAAAAATGTTCCAGATTAATATTTCCACTGGAACTAATTTTTCAAGGCTTACGGTTTAACACATCTGGAAAATCTGGGCGGGAAGTTGTTTTTTTAGAACAATATGGAAGACACAAAATTGTAAACATTTCAAATCATTTTTAGGCCTTTAGATAAAACTCAATAGGTCAAAGTGTGTTGTAGAGCCAGTGTTTAAAATGTTTTGCAGCTTAAATGTTTTGCAGCTTCAGTAAAGTTGATATGTTGTAATGTGGGGGTAAGTGAAAGTTGGTCATGGGCAAAGTTACACAGTAAGGTGAAGGTTTTATTTCGGACTAAATGAAAGCCTGAAATCTGATGGGGTTGGTTTTTGGAATGAACGGTCGGTGCGTTTAGAAAGGAAGACACGGGCATTAGTGTGTGTTAAGGTGGTTTGTGGTGCTATGTGACTTTTTAGGTTTTTATTTTCTGTTCACGAGAGCCGCGATGAATTGAGTGGGAGCATGATTCTCGACGATTTTACAACGCCCATCACTCCAAAAAAAAGGGTTTGGTTTAAGTGTCTTTATAGTCGCTGGTCTGAATAGGAACGTATTTAAAAATTCATCTGTTTCCTCCTTTTTGTGGATTTTTCCATTTTGTATAAATGTACATTGGTTAGAGTTTGTTTAACGAATGTGAATTCTCTTGGGATTTTTTTGGGGGGAGTTATTGTGTTTGTTTTATATTTTATTCTCAATTTTTATTATTATGGATTTTTACTAACATGCCTTTTTATGTAATGTGAAAAAGCTTGATTTGCGTTTGTTCCAACCTGTGTATCAGTCTTAACGTCAACTGTGACAGTATTTTGAATTTGTGAACGACTTTTGCTGTAATTTATTGTATTTTACTGATTTTTATATTTTCCTTTTTATTTTTGAGGACCTGTGCTGACATTTAGAGTTACCCCCCAACTGAGATGACTTTTTTCCATTCACACTTTCAGGTCATTTTCAGTTCATGTCAGCATGGCTTTTAGTCGAGAGTTAAATGCAGAGTGATGAGCACGAAGCCGATGTCTTTCTCTCGGTTTGTTTAGTCATAGCTGCTTGATTCTGGAACTGCTTTATGGAATAATTTTCAGCTGGTGACATTAAATCCAAGTTATTTAAAAACATGAAGCTTTACTGTTTATTTAAATGTACTGGATTTTGTGGATTTTCGACCATGGAAGTTTAATGAGTAAAGATAAAACCGGGATAATAAAAAAACTGGAAAAAAGTTGATATAATTTAAGGTAGGGTATAGTTTTTACTATTATTAATATTCAGATGCCAATTTTCTACGTTTGGGGTCATCATTTTTATCTTGTAAAATACTAATGGTGACAACTAGGATTTAAAAAGTATATTGAAATGAAATAATAATGAAAAAGAAAGCTAATGAATGATTTTGTATTAAAATGTTATAAATATTTTAAAATATATAATTATAAAAATTGTTTGGAGTTAAATACAGAGAAGATTTTGAAAGTAGAAAACTAATGAAAATGACTTGTGGTCGACCGATACTGTTTTTTCAGGGCTGATGTTGATACTGATTATTGCTAGTTAACAGGGCCAATAACTGATAGTTGGAACAGAAATGCAAAATAAAACAAAAAATTTGAATGTTACAAACTCCAAGCGCAGCTGAAACTCTCCCCTCAACAAGGCTCAGCGTTGATTGGCTACTACTCGTGTGACGTAGCCAATCAGAGGCTGTTGTGGGCGGGACATTAAATGAAGCAGCGAGTTGAAAGCAAACGGCACGGAGAGAAGAGACTGCAGTGGAGATACAGTAGCGCACCTTGTAATTACTTAATATCGGTGATGGTCAAATTGAAACACCAATAATCTGCAAAATGCTTAATCTCGGGTAATCGCTCAACCTTAAAGAAAGGCACAAAATTGTGAAGCACTCCACATTTGTGGGGCAGTTGGTACCGCAACTGTTAGGGTGTTCACCCAAGCCCAGAGAAGGTCGCCAGTTTGGGTACC
Organism: Distichodus sexfasciatus; assembly: GCA_032718565.1. Classification (NCBI taxonomy): domain Eukaryota; kingdom Metazoa; phylum Chordata; class Actinopteri; order Characiformes; family Distichodontidae; genus Distichodus; species Distichodus sexfasciatus. The sequence goes on along the minus strand of JAVGVS010000052.1, from coordinate 2,141,431 downwards.
ACTGAGCAAGGTACCGGCCCCAAACATTGCTCCCTGGGCAGCTGCACATGTCAGTGGACCACTGCTCCTTCACAGTTCTGTCAAATGCAGAGATCACAGTTGTGCTGCACTGTTTGCTGTGGTGTGTTCACAATGACAAATAATCTTTCATTTTCAAAAGCAGCGCACTGCCTAAAATATTATTTTTATTTAGTATATTTAATATTTTTAGATGAAAACTGGTAAATTTGGAATCTTATTGTTTATTAGTATACAAAAAGAACTACACGTTGGAATAAAGGAGTAAAATGAATTGAATGTGAGACTCAAGCTGGGAATACACTGCGATTTTTTCAGTCGCGTTATTAAGCTCCTGCTTAAACTGTACGAGTGAATCGCAGGGGTTAAAAATTCGCAGCTCACGATTCATGTGCTCACACAATACGGCCCGACGCTCTGATGCGACCTGACTGCTCACACTGTACGTCTCTATACGACACGTCGGACTCTTGTAAACGGAACTGCAACGTAAACAGAAGAAGAACGCGCTTTCTTGCTGCTCCGTCTTGTCTAATGTCGCTTCTGTGTTTGCGCATGCGCAGTGTGAGAGGCTGAGTGACATCGGCTCATGGCACTGCTTCAACAGTGCGATACCCTCAGGAGGGGCGACCAGGATTTCAAACAGGTTGGATTGTTTTACGACCATGCGATTGCTGATCGGGAGCTGGTCGTGAGGTGTTAATCGCTTCTCAATCGCCCATGTGTACTACACGATGCACGATACACGATTTAGCCGAAACTCGGGCCGATCCCCAAAATAGTAGCACGAGTGGAAAATCAAAATGGGCCAAAAATCGCACAGTGTAAGCCCGCCATAAGATGACGTCTTTTTGAGATTTAAGGTGTCGGAGGAATCATCTTCACAGTCCTTCAGCAATGTGTTTTCTTCAGCTAGGGAAGGCCTTGCTGAACAATTAGCTGATGAGCTGGGGCAGATGTGTTGAGTTAGTTCAGGCACTTGGGTCTAGCTAGATGTTCAAGAAAAATTAGAAGGAAGCCATTAAAATATAAATGAAACGTGGTTGTTATTAAGAGGAAACATAATGAAATTATTTAAGACCCAAATTTTCCATTAATACGCATGAAATGAAATGTTTCGAATGAGTCCCGAAGCATTCAGAAACACTTTTGAAAAGAGTGAGCTGAAGAGCTGTTCTCAAAGGTAAGGGAATGATGAAGGTGTAAGAAGAGTGATTAAACACTTATATGGGTTGAGGGGATTTTGACTCAGAGTGAACTTTGATTGTGGAGCATGACAGGAACATCTTAGAAACCTTTCATATTTGTAGAGATTTACCTCGGGAACTAAGCGGTGTTTATACAGTTTGATTGCAATGAAAGCAACTGCAACTTGCCTGATCTTAATTTTGTACTTTATGAAAAGCATGGGATTTTCTTTATTGTTTGAGAATATATTATGCCAGCAAGGTTATGTCGCACAAAATCTTAGATGTGCGTACTTTAAGAATGCACTTGTACAAACTAAATCAGAAAGTTTCTGCTCACCATGGTTTGTATAAATTCCTGAACTTTAAAGAATTACTTCTGTTTAGGTGCTACGATCTCCAAGTTTTGGTGAATGTTTTTTTGTGTGCGAGGCCAGAAATTAAGTCTGGTTAAAGCATAGAAATAAGAAAGTATATCTGTCATTTGAACTTTTGGCCAATCTGGATCAAGTTTGTCATACTTTCCTGTGAGGTTCCCTTACAAAAACGGTTGGGTTGCCAGATTATGTTGCAACAAGTTTGCCATTGTCTGCTAGAGCTGTACTATTCTGTTCCTTTTTAGGATTTAGCCCCCTCTAAGCCACTCACTAAACTGATGTGGGTGTGCGAGTCACTTGAGTTAGTGTTGCCAAATCGACAGCTGAATTGTTTGGTTTTCATAGAAGACAGTATACGTGACTTGTGATGAGAATACATGCACTTCCAAATAAATGACAAAGTATCAAGACAAGGCTACCAGAGTGGCAAATATTTATTTTCAAGAGGCACTAGAGGAAGCTAATTGGCGGATTCACTCATGACTGTATGTGCTTTTAGAAGTGCAAACCCACACGTTTAAGCGATTTAGATTCGGCTGTATGTTTCTGGCTCTAAAGGAAGCTAACCAGCGGATTCATTCATGAATGATTTGCCCCTTGTTATAGAGACTCAAGTCTCAAGAATAAAAAAAAACTATTGTATTTCTTATCCAGGTGTGTTTATTGAATCAAATTTATTGAACTTTAGCAGGATTCTTTGATTTTGTACCTGTGAATTGTAGTTTGAGGTTAAAGCTTTACAGAATTTAAACTATAAAGTTTCAGCAAACAATAAACAACCTAGTAACAAAGAACAGAACCATAGAATCAATTGTTTGCCATATGTGTTCCGCAAAGTTTGCCAGAAGTCAAACAGCTTTAGAGTATCCACAGCAGGTACCATTTTTGAGGAGAAATTGTCACATTCCAGCTCTTTAGTAAAATCTTACTTGTATAGCTTTTTACAGTGTTCTTCCATTCTGTCACTGTCAACAATGTACTATCCAATTAGGGAAAACAACGTTACTGACAATGTCTGACAACTATCTGACATCTCTGTGGTGATGAGAGAGGTGAGAATCTCTGCGGTGTCCCTTTTTTCATCCCCAGAAGAGATGTGGCGCCACCCTGGCACCAGGAGGAGCTCTTGTCCTTTGGGACCCCAATCAACTAGCCAAGTCAGCCTCCTCCAGGGTGAATCTCTTAACCCAAGGGAGAGGTGTAAATACTAATGACAGTATGACAGCAGTCCATCAGGGATTAAACACTTAAGATGTAGTAGGGAGAGAAATATGACCAACCTCTAAATTAAGCAAGGGGCCATTCACCAGGTAAGCTCCTTCCCTTGAGGTCTTTCAACACTACTTATTTTTTCTCTGGTCCCTAAGGTGGTGACACTTCTTCTCGGTCAGTCCCTCAATCTGAGGTGGTGGTTTAAAATTGATATTAAACACGTTAGAACTACTGTATCCTGAACTTGGGCAATTGGGTGATGTCAATTTATGCCAAACACTCATATCTAGAGTGACTTTTTGAGTTACTGAGAGTTTTCTTGGCACAACTTGAGGATACTACCAATGTTGCGGAGTAGCTAACTAAAATTAATAAGACTACCAGCTTTATTACTTTTTAGTAGCTTGTCTGTAGTGAAGCGTTTTTTTTTTTTGTTTGTTTGTTTTTAACAAGTAGTGATGTACTGTGGCAAAACACTACATTGTTACAATAAATAATATTTCTTTGTACGAAGATAAGTGTTTTCAACATATCTCTAATTTGGTGCTGAATTGGCTGAAGTAGCATCTTGGCAGCTGCGTCAGAGTGAAGGAGTCCACCTAAGAGAAGGACTAAAATTATGACTGAAAAGAAAACCCAAGGAACTTACACACTTCATTGTAACTGAAGCAAGCTGCAAATTGAAAATGCCCTAAATGAAAAAGTCATTTCCTGTTACTTTTAACATCACATTTTTAAAATCACATTTTTATAGTGTACCTCAATACTATATTAATACAGTCACTTGAAAAGTTGCTTGCCCAACACTGGTTACTACCAGTGGTGCTGGAGGTAGGATTTAAACCCCGTAGTCAAGTATCCGTGACAACCAAGGCCTTTGATTGTCGATCTTCTAAGGAAGAAACATGTGGAGCAAAGAGTAAAGGAGAGAGTCATAATCCTGGTGCCACTTGCCCTGCAGGCAGTAGTCATTTAGGATGCCACAGTGGACCGGTCCAGCCCCATTTAGGGAGTTAACACAGCAGGTGGCACTCACATCCCTGGCAGGAACTCCTCGAGGGGCTCGATACTTGCCCCACAGTAGCCACGCATGGTCTGCCTCAGGCCGTTCCAAAAAAAGGTCCAGGACTGTGTGTGTGTGCTTGTGCGGTTTGTACAATAGGATTTTAATTTTTACCTCATACCTATATATTTTTTTCTTATGATTATTGTCTGTATTCCTAATTCGCCAGAACTCTGGGAACATAGAGGAGGGTTCTGAGGAAGATGAATGCCTCTGGGCATGGTGATGCATTCCTGTCTCCTGGGAAGAGACCTGCTGTGAAAGGAGGAGGATGCATCTTCTACCCACCCTGGACATGCATATTCCCTTTAAATTAGTGCAGCATCAACAGACTCTCACTAAATTAAATCCTCGATTGGGTGCAGCTCCATGTTCGATCAGCGATCGGCTACAGAGACGTCATCCACTAAGCTTGTGGTCTAGTCACTGAATGCAATCTATAATAGCTGAAATCTCGCACAGTCACATGCAAGCCACAGCATAATACTGAATTTTACAGAATAATGCAGAATTGTGTTGTGTGATCTGATCAAGGCAAGTTTCGCAAATTCCCAACATATAAAGTGGTGACAAAGTGTAGCCAAATGACACTTGCGTCCAACATTCCACTGTTACGGTTTGGTTTAAGATAGTTTAGACCGATTTATTAATCTTAGGCTTTGCAGTGATTTGGGAAAATGCTGTTCCATTTGGTGATTGGCTGGCATGGAATTAGGGCATTTTCTAAGCACGGATGTACAGTTTGTGATTTCAGAGAATATCTGACCATTAGTTGTGGACGACAAGTGCAAGTATTTACTGGGATAAACGGACAGAATGTGACTGTGACCGAATAATCCCAGGGTTTATTATTTAAGCTCATCGATGAACTACTTAGCAGAAGCCAGTAGCTTAGTATTGGCTCAGAGAAAGCACATTTATCTGTACAACCAACCATGCTTATGCACACACTGCAGTTTTATACCTTGTAAATAATATTAGGATTGTGTAGATAGTCCTTCAAATGACCTAGACTGAGACATATGTTAGTAAACAGATGGAGAAAAAACGTTTTTTGGTTTTAGACCAAATTTAGATAAATACATGGATTCTTACGACGGAATATTAAGGTTATTTCAGAAGTTTTCAAATGGAGCAGAGAGAGGTGAGGTAAAATAAAAATAAAAATAATAATAATAATAAAAAAACCTCTTGTTAACTTGCCAATTTAATCTAAGAATATTCGACTTTTCTTCCTGTAAATCTACAACTTTAATCTTGGAATTTCTGATTTTTCCATTTTTTTCTTTTTAATCTACAATGGCCCCTATATGCTGTTGTGGATTCTTCTTATTTCACCACAAATTTGCCTACATTATTAATGTAAGTAATGTGAATGCGTGTAGTTGATGCATGATGCAATGTTAACATTCTCCACAAGGGGAAGCCTTGGAGAAGAAAACATTTTGGAAGTTGAAGAGATCCGTCTTTCAGTTCAAGTCAGATGGTGCGTTTCAAAGCATGCCAAACCATCTTTCTGTCTATGCTTTCTCTATTCTCAATCTATGGAGATGGCGGCAAGACTTTTTCCAGGTGACTTGTGCAAAATCCCTGCTACTCAATTGCTCCATTCTTGCTTTTATGCTTGTCGCAACTTGGAAATGTTGCAATCTTTCACATTTGTAAAGAATGTGCTGGTGTATCATTATCCACTTTTTTTTGGAGCCATTTCATTCTTGGCCTTGTAAGTACACGTTGTACGTTGCCTGTCTGATGGACACCCAAAAAGAACTGTTTTCACTCAACGTGACTAAATGTGGAATTCACAGCATCTATGTTTAGCAGCAAGTCAAGAGTGTGTTTCTGCCTTACATTCTGTCTGCCTTTGCAGTTACCTCCAAGAACACTGACTGTACCTTGACAGATTGTTTTAATGTTATTGGATTGCTCGGTAAGTACTGTGCTGGAAATGTTGGGTTATAGCACTTATTAATGCTGGTGTTTTCACTAGCTGACTCCAAGTAAATATGGTGTGTGTGTATTTATATGTGGTTTGAAGGCTGTCGTGTTGGCCGCAGTCACTATATTATAGTCTTTACAAGAGTGAGGTTAGCCAATGGAAGACGAAGTATTTCTTCATATTTTAAATGAAAATTTATTTTTACTTTATTGAGCCATATACAGTACTGGGCAAACATCTTGAGCCACTCATTTCTTCATATTTTGCTCCTAAAGAGCCCTTGCGGTGTAGTATTTACATGCATGTTTGCACAATACTGTCAATATTAAGTCGTAATAACATTACTGGTAGCATAACGGTTAGGGAGTTGGTCGCGTGATTGGAAGGTGCCAGACTGGTAAAGGTACCACTGAGGTACTCATGAGCAAGGTACCCTCCCTAAGCACTGCCCACCGAATGCTGGCCATGTCAGCTGCCTACTGCTCCTTCATGGATGGGTCAAATGCAGAGGTCACATTTTGTTGTGGTGGTGTGGTGTGTTCACAATGACAAATAATCCCTCACTAAAATCACAAGTCATCATGATATATCACTGGATTCAGCTCTTAGCAAGAGTACGGTAATTGATAGCTGGGCATGTCCAGAATTATGAATCAAAATACTTTTTTACAAACAAATTAAATAAAAATCTAAAATCTCTCTCACCTCCTCAGGTGGGTGGGCTAGGCTTGTGATTGTGTGGGTCAGTTTCTTTTTCTACTATAATTCTGAAAAATACTGATATATAGTCAGGCTTATAATATTATAAGCAGTTTGTGATATATCATTTTCAGCTACAAATTTGCACCAATCATGGCTAATTTCGCTTAAACCACCTTCTTAACAGCATATTCTCTTTATCTAAGGTAGTAGACTAAAAGGAGTCCTAAAAACTCTGATCTCCCAATATCTTCTGCATTCCAGACGCTGTGTTTTGTGAGAGACGTTGTGGTAGTCTGAAGGTGTTACACTCCCCCACTGCTACTAAATGCAGCGGTTTGCTCCTTAATTAAAGTATCACGTTATATGATCTACACTTTCTTGACAGGTTTACTAGGCCATACGGAGAAGCTTCCAATGAGAGTGGAGTGTGTGTGATGTGTCGGTCTGTTACTGTGCTTAAAGAAAAGGGGGGCCTTGTTTCAGCTCTCGGACCTCTTTTGTTTGACGTTTTCGTGCCAGCGCTTGTCGTCTGAGGTCTCTTTTTTTTGGTAGAATATTTATGCTGAGAGGTTTCATTTCACAGGAGGGATCTGTAATCAGATCAGAGAGAGAGAGACGTCAACGCTTGCGACCGCCACGTCCCGCCAAAACTTGAAGCAAAGCGTCTCGGGCAGGTGTTGATTTCACGGCAAGCGAGCAGCCGAGCCCGTGTAGGATGAAATTTGTAAAAAGAAAAGAAAACTGCTCCTTAAAGACTGACGATAAAAAACAAATGTGGAGGTGTCAGAAGTAACCGAGGCGACAGGGCACTAAGATGAGCTGACACCTCCGAGCTTTGCAGAGTTCAGGGTTTTTAGTGACAGACGGTAGCATAACTACTGAATTCCTTTGACTAATGCTCGGTTTCAGTGGTGTTCTTTTCTTGTCGTCTCTTCAGTTCCCCCTTGCGCTCTCTCTCCCTTTCCACGGGTAGGCTGTCAAAGCTAAACGCCTGTCTGCATTTGCGGGGGGGTTTCAGGTCTGTTTGGGCCATCACAGCCACTTTTTCTTTTTCCCAGAAATGGGAAATTCATTCATTTTTGCTTATTTGAACAATGTGCTGCAGCTGGTGGATTTCGCCCCCTCCTGTCCCTCGCTCTTGGCGCAGAACTCGCTGCAGTTAATCTTCCCAAAGCTGCTTCTAATCTATTAAAAGATCATTATTCTTTGGGAAGCAAAATAAACAGTCACATTGAATTTAGGGATGCGCTGATCCAACTTTTTCCACACCCCGATACCATTTTCAGGGTTTTGGGCATCGGACGATACTGAGTAAAGATCTGACACCTATGTTTAGTTTAAAAAGATTGCAGGTCTCAGACTGATCTTTGCACCACATACACCAATATTTCCTTTAGTGTCTTCTTCAATTTGTTATTAAAGACATTTAAATTGTGTAATTACATACAATGTAGAGTTGAAGAGAACCGTAAGAAGTGAATGTTTTGCCCAAACCTACAGTAAAATTTGTTCAGTAAAGATTACTCTACAGCAGTTCACAGATTCTACTTGTGACTAAAATATCTGAATATCTGAAGTATTTCCTTTAACAAACTGTGAATGAGGTCCAATCTTTATGAGTAAGCCAGACCTAAACTTTGTTTCCTAACTTTATTAATGTACTAAATTATTGATTGTAAAATATATAATCATTCACCAGCAGCATTTTCAAAAATCCAGATTTAACTGTAAAGTATTATAGCTCTCAAATTTTGGAATAAGATACATTTGCATATATAGTATTTCTGGCCCCAACATAATCCATGTTCGAATCTCACCTCAAAATGTACTTGTGTTCATTGTGTATTTAGGAGTCCTTTTTGAAATATATTTCTGGCTAATTTTTGATTTATTGATATTATATCTCTGGTCATCTGGAATGTTTCAATCTAGGAGACTACAAAATCTTGTCTGTCTATTAAATGGGCTTGTTTGGTTCTCATTATACAGCACTTAGTACAACTTTCGTTGGGTGAAATGTGCTTTATAAATAAATTTCATTCTATAAAATCGTGGGCTAGAAATTGAAATGTGACTCCTAACTCCAAGTAGCGCCAGGTGACTCTTCCTGTCATTAGGGAAGTTTCTTTGGATAAGAGCGTCTGATAAATGTGGTGGCCCTAATGGTCAAAACACAATTACATTTCCTAAAACACAACAAAAAACACAGCAACATTTTAGAAAACACAACATTTCAGAAAATGTGTCCGAAATGTTGTTTTCCGTAAATGTTGTGTTTTCTGAAATGTTTGTGTTTTTTGAAATACCATTGTGTTTTGACCTTTAGGGCTACTGTAGTTAAACGACAAAAACCAAACAAACTTGATCAATTAGGTCAAAAGTGACCTCAAAGCGCCCCCTTTGCAATAGTGCCAATTATAGGCTGATTACCAAGATTTTCGGCGTATGACAAGATGCACACCATTCCTACTTATCCTGAAAATTTCAGCTATCTGCGACTTGCAGTTGAAGCTACACAGTCCATTTTATAGGATGATAATAATAATAATAATAATAATAATAATAATAATAATAATAATATAATAATGATAAAATAACTGACCAATTACAAAAGAGGTCCAAGCATGATTGACCCTAAATATAGACTTTTAAACTAGAAGTACAATATAAAAAATATAAACTTTAACCAAGAAATTGGAAAAGGAGACAGTTAGATTGTTCAGTATTCAGCCACAATACAATTATGATCCTGGCGTTGTCTTTTTGTACTGAATGTGCATAAGCTCTGCACTGATTTAAATATGAAAAATATTATACAGACAATCTATTAGATAAAACAGTATCTTATGAAGTCTGAGCTAACATATAAAGTCTGACATATAAAGCTAAAATATAAAGTCTGAGCTGAGCTATATGAGGAGTTCACTAATATGTGCAAATATCGAACAGCAGTGAAGTGGAGAAACTACAATCTATGTACCAATAATTTCAGTCATTTGTGCAAATATTGTGCCATCAGTCAAATTGAAACTACAGTCAGTGAGCCGCCTAACCCTATTTAAAAATAGATTTAGTTTCTAGTAATGCTCATATTTACACACAGATCAGATACGTTTCCATTCAAAATTGGGATGTTTTACTACATGTTGTACTTGCAGAACTATACATTTCACAAATACAGAATCTCTCTCTCTCTCACTCTTTCCCTGCAAATTCCCTTTCACTCGTTCCGTCGCTCCTCTCAGTGAGCAACCTTTTCGTCTGACCACCATAAAACCATACCTGCCCTGTTACCACACCATCCCCCCCCACCCCACAACCACATACACTTTCCTCTGCCCTTCTCCTTACAAAAGCTCTGTGTGTCCGTCTATATAACCAGCCAAACATTCCCCCCCACCCCCCCCACCCACTTCGAGCCCACCACCTTCACCGCAGGATCACGCCCTGCCCTCTCGGTCAGTGTGTGTATGCGTAGGTAGGGGTGTGTGTGTATAGCACCCCCCACTCCTCATTGGCCAATCTTTCCCCCGTGTTGCCTCTTTTTGTGGCCACTGCATTGTGTAGTCAATGGTGGCCGGAGGTGGAGTGCCTGAGGCTGTGTGTGTGTGTGTGTGTGAGTTCAAGCAAGGTTTCCAGAGGTTGGTGCTGGGGGGAGGGTATGTGGGGTGGTAAGTGTGTGTAGGGAGGGAGGTGCGTTGGGGAGGGGGAAGGGAGATGGGAGGAGCTGGGGAGGTGCTAGTTGTAGATCCTTCTGATGGATGACTGTTGTGTGTGTAGGGAGAGAGAGAGAGAGAGAGAGAGAGAGGGAGAGAGAGAGAGGGAGAGAGAGAGAGGGAGAGAGGGAGGGAGGGAGGGAACGGAGCGCAGACGGCGTGCGAGAGGCAACTCCACAAAGAGGCAGGCAAGGAGACGCGCACCGAGAGTTTGCTTTAGGAAGTCAAGCACGACAGACGAGGACAAGCGCTTGTATTCTCCCCTCCACCCTCACCCTCACCACCACACTCCTCCTCCTCCTCCTTTTCTCCTCCTCCTCTTCTTTTTTCTCCTCTTTCAAAACCCACCTAACAGGAGCAGGAGCAAGAACAGGAACAGGAGTCTGATCTGGGTGTAAAGCAAGTCCCCCTCTTTTTGCTCTGGAGGACAAGAACCACACATTTCTGTTTTTCGTTTTATTCTTCTTCTCTCTCTTTCCCACCTCTCTACTCCAGTCAGTCTTTCCCCCCCACACGTGCTTGGCCAGCCGGGACTTCTTGGGTAGCAGAGCGGCACTCCCAAAAAAAGGGAAAGGGAAAGGAAAAGAAGTCGGGAGAAGAGTAAGAAGCAGCGGCAGCAGCAGAGGAGTCGCAGGATCATGACCGGGAGAAGCGACTCCGGTGGCGGTGGTGGTTGTGGCGTCTGGGTGATATGGAAGTGGGCACTTCTTGTGCTGTGCGTCACCCTGCTGGAGGGCCATTCGGACGGCTGCCCGGCTCTGTGCACCTGCAGCGGGACCACGGTGGACTGCCATGGACTGGGACTCAAGAATGTTCCCTCCAACATCCCCAGGAACGCAGAACGACTGTGAGTAGCCACCTTTTGAGTAGAGAGAGAGAAAGTGGGAGAGATGTTTCTGGATTTGGAGAGAAAGAATAAAAAAAAAGAGAGAACAATTGGGCTAGGTAGAGAAAAAGAGATGGAGAAAAAGAACAGATGTGGAGACTGCACATGTGTCTGTAATTTCCATACCTGCTTGTGGGTGTGTGGGAGACTCTGCTGTTCACCATGTGCACAGTCGTGACAAATAGTTGTGCAGTTTTGCTTGGAGAAAGTCAAGGATGCATGTTGGGAATTTTTCATTGCAAAAGAAAGAAACGTAGTGGAACCATTTGGGGTGGCCAGACAGACTGCTCTTGTAGATCAGTCCTGGATAAATGAGAAATCGAGCAAGTTTTCCCTGTTTTCAGGCATCAGAAAAGTTGTTGGGTTGAATTCGCCTTAAACATAGTGTATGTATATGCTTTATTATTTTTGCCTTTCCACGTTCTTGGTCATCACCGTCAAACCTTTTTGCCTTTGATGTGATCAGATTTTAGATTGAAGATCTTTTTTTATGGATTGTCTGCTAAACTTCATCAGAATGCAACTTGTACTCCAAGCCTCCCGAATTTAGTGAAATTTGATAGAGAATTTCACTAATCTTAGTGTCCATGAGTGTGTCTCATCAGTGGTGGGTCTGAAAAGTCTAAAGCCATCACAACCTGCTCGCAACTCCTTTTGAGTCTCCCCCCTCTCTCTGATCTTTGTTTTATTTCCGCAATACCCCCTAACTGTTCAACTCGCAATCAATTCCAAGAATGGTTTGGGAGACTGGATTGTTCTATTTCAAGTTTGGAATATCTGTAATGAGTTAAACATGCTGGCAAGCGGCAAGTGTCAGTCTCGGCTCGCTTTGAGACTAAGAGACTGAGTTTGCGGCAGTGGGTTGGTTGGGGGGCGGGGGTGGTTTGGCGAAGAGGAGAGGAAGAGCTGCATATTTCATGTGTTTCATAGCTAATTTCTAAGAACAACTTCGTGGGCCAGTCAGGACGACTGTGTTTGTCGGAAGTGATCTTTCCCCCACTTTTCTCCTGTGGCGTGATTTGGGCCAGGAAGTTTTATTTTATTTCTAGTGTAGGTCATGTAGAAGTGAGGCGGTCTCTGCAGATCGATGACTTAACGTGAGGACTATTCCCTTCCTACCGGCCCATTATATGGGGTCATTTTTCAAGGTGATTGCTCAAGTCAAATATGCAGCTACATCACAGGTCCCCTCCGGCACTTTGCGCCGACTCGTATGATGAATGGACAGTGTCCAAAGTGTCATCATTGCTTTTTGGATCTTTTTTTCTTCTTCACTTCAACATATATATATTAATTGTGTTATACTACTATATACTTGTGCCCTGTCCAGTCTACGACTACATCTTTACTTCCGTTATTGCAAGGTCAAGCACTATTTCCTAGCTTTAATATTTGAGTATACTTCTTGTAAAAACTTTGTCAGTCGACTAACATAGTGTTTACAGGGAACATAACAAACAAAAATGTTTGCAACGTGTTCAATTAATTGTAAAATTGAGGTCAGTGTTGCCCAGACCTACTTTAAAGTTTGTTTCCATTCAGTAAGAGCGAGGATAAAAGTCAGACAGAGTGTAGATTTAAGACTCGATATGATAGCATTGTTGGTTTTGGCAACTTCAACGAGGAAACGCAAGCTTACACCCGGCCAGTGTTTGTTTCGGAAGAAGTAATTATCGTGTGCAAATACAAAGTGGGTGTTTCAATGTCAAAATCATGACTTCCACCTTTCCGGTTTGTCGGTTGCTCAAGGTGATTTTGTAGCCTTAGCAGTTCTAGAATTTGCTCTGTTTAATTTCTTTATTGAAAGCAATCATGTTCTCCCTTTGTTCTAGTGGATTACAATTTTTTCTGTTTTTTTTGTGGGGGGGGCATACCATCCGTTGCTCAAACTAAGTCACAGCACGACACCGTCAACCCTCCGTTAGGCTCGATTACTGCAGTCAGCCGGCAACCTCTGGCCAAGAGAAGCCAGGCCCCCCTCGACCGTGCGTTATCCGTGCCGATGGGGTTCTCCAAACACGTGTGCTGGGGGGTGTTAGTAGTGGGGGGAGGTTGGTTTTTTGCTGCTGCTCACAGGGTGGACCGCAGAATCCCATTTGCACTTGTCAAAAGCCGTTTCGATCAGACCTGACCTTTCTGTAACGTCCGCAGGCTCAGTGTGTGGCTTGACTGCAACTCTTGCCTTCCCCCCACCTCCCACTTCTTTGTTTTTGGCCCGCCCCCACAAGGTTTTCCTTAATTAACCTGCTGTCCGAACGAGTAGCAGATATGTGCCCTTCTTGGACAATGGGCCAGTGCTCTTAAACGCCCCTGCGACTTACCCACAAAGCAGTGAGACAAAAATAAATGATATGTGAAGACCATAACATCAGCCATGTTGGTTCTGAATACTTTTCTGTTTTTGTAGAAGGTCCAGGTTTCTGTAAATTTCACCCTTTTATTTTCCACGGTCTGGCACAGACCCTGTCAGCCCCAAAACACTCCCCCCCACCCCCTTCTTGATGCTCCACTAACCGTGCTCAAAAGCAGATGTCCAGAGATCTAGGCCTTTCCTATTTTATTTGTGCTAATGCATCTATTTATATACACTTAGGACGAGATCAAACACCGTTGGATGTGTCGAGAGAGTGAGCCATCTGATTCGGGATTCTCTTTGTAGCACAGCGGCTGAACTCAGGACATGGGACCGCTCGCGCTGTAGTGCATTCCACCGGCCCTGCTCAAGTATTCTGTGTGCAGGCCAAATGTCCTCGGTTGCTTTCCGCCGCTTGTTTATTGATTCAAGGGTCTCAAAGGCTTTTTTTGGGGAGGGGGGAGCTGAGTGCAGCTGAAGAGAGTGAGAGAGATAGTTGAGCCTACATGCACCCGGATGGTAAGCTTCAACTTTTAGGGTCAGTTTTCCAGGTAGTCTAAGCTTCAGACAGCAGGACTTTTTCTTATAGTCCCATGTGCCTTTTAGTCCAGAGCTAGGCTTAAACTGCATCACTTAAAACTTGAGTTTGGCTTACAGTGCCAGATGCAGTCTTAAACCTGTGCATAGGTTTCCCATTTTTGTAGAAATGCCACTATTTGGGATATTAGACTTTGCACCAGATCACCAGTCTTTTCACCGGATGTTGGTTACATTTCAGATGAGTAGACAAACAAGGGAAGGAATTCATAAAGACTGAGGGTTTGGAAGTCTTTCCTTTTTGTTCTCAGGGCCTTGGCAGTGCCAAGCAATGCCTCGGGTTCTTCTGGCGTGGTGGATCCACGTCTGAATAACTGACAGCGCTCCACTAACCGAATCCATAATTTAACTCCAACAGGATGGGGCAAATCCACCGAGAGCAGGACTGAGAGAGGGAAAATTTCCTAACAAGGACCTTGGTATAGGCACGAATTGCTAATAAGCTACGAAGGGATTAACACACTTTTGGATGCAGAACAAAAACGTGTCCATTCACAGGGAGGGAAATAAATGAGTGAAAGTGATTTAGAGGAGGGAAATTCCCTGGTGATGGAGTAACGAAGAATACGGCCCTCCTCGCAGACTTTGCAGATGTTTTACTGTTAGGAATGAGAATCATTCAGGGAACGCTGATGCTGTTGAAGAAGGCAGTAAATTATATGTTACGTTGAGCAGCTGAGTTCCTTCTCCAGCTTCTCTCTCAAGCATTGTAAACCTTGGCCAAGCAGTTTGCTCAGCGTGGGTAAGGGCAGAGAGAAAGGGTAGGGCCTGGTTTATGCGCTCTGATTTTTGTGATACACATGTCTGGAAAGGGAACCTGCTGTGATCCTGATGAATCAGGATGCTTTTACTGGACTTGAAGGAGTATTCAGTAACTCCACAACCAGTCACCATAACTGAGATGTAATAGATCTCATTACCTGTGGAGAACACTTTGCTGAAGTAACTTATCCTGCAAAGGTTTGTAGAAAATTTCTGGCACTGACTTTCTGATCATTTTCTCTGTGTAGCTTGTCACTCATCCTGGACATGGTAGTCTTAAGGGATTGACTAGAAGGCATTTGGAGTTCTTTTTCCATTCAAGCCCTCAAGTCTGACCATTTTGCTTTGCATCTGATTTAGCCAAATCTCAATACCAGTACTTTTTTAAGAATAGGTTTATTTTTAGCCATTCTGATTTTACACAGTCAGCAGCAGCAGCAGTGTCCCTTTCGGTTTTGATTCTCTCACTCTCTGTCATCATGATGGTTTAATGTACTTGATCTGTGATCAGAACACCAGGGGTGACATGTCTCTGAAAACAGGCAACAAAGCACTGGCATTGGGATCATAGGAACACTTCGGAGAGTCCCGAGGAACTGAGATGAGAGTAAGTCAGAATGCCATATGGAATGACGGGACGCCATGTTGTGCACGGCAGGAGATCGGAGACGCTCCTGCTTGATTTTAGAGAGGTAACGATGGGTTATCAAAGCACTGTGGCATCCTTGCATCTGGGAGGAAGCAGCCAGGCTCCCTTGATGTCTCCACAGCCGCGGTGGCTCTTCGCTTGTCGTCATGTACTCGACAACGTGTCAAGCGATGAAAGAGTAAGCACATGTATGCACAGTGCCGCGTTCCCAAAAGTACAAGCATAAACCCGGTGTTTACTTGCGGGGTGTGTGAAAGCGTCAGGGAGTCTGGCAGATCGAGTAACAAGCACAGATGTTCAATTGATTTGAGGGTGAAATAGTCTGCTCTTAACTGCCTCTTATGCCATTGTCAGCCCCTAACTTTCAGCTCTTAAGTGCACCTTGTGAAGGTGTTTTGTAACCATTGTATTTACATACTGTTGAGGTTCATGAGAGTGAATTGATTAAATTAATAAGGGAGGAAAGCATGGGGTGAAGGGTTGCAGCATCCTCCATTATGCCCCACTGCAACCCCATGCTTTCCAGTTTCTTCTTGATGGTTGGTCTTTTGTTGCAGAATCCACCACTAGTCAAGTGTCAGTTTCATTTCACACGTGGCTGAGTGTGGTCCCAGTGACCTTGTTATAAGGTGGGGGACGTGGGCCAGTGGTCTGCAATGTGGTACCCCAACAAAACAGAAGTCTAGACCCATCTGACAACATTCCCCCCATTCTGGCTGTCTGGCTCCAGATTAAGTTTGCATTCCATTTTCAGCCCATGTCATTTGAGCAAGCTCCTCTCTGGAGGTCAATACTGAAGCCTCTTTGCAGCACCTTTACCCAGTTGCTCTCCAGGGATTGATAAGAGTATGGTCAGAGCATTGAACATGTATCCAAGTTTTTGTTCTCTACAACACCAGTATCTATTAGGACTGGCCATAGCAAATTGTGGATGTATGTGATTTTTGCTGGGTTATACCTTACTCGAAGGCAGATCTTAAAAGGTACATGGTTTTGTCCTCTTTTTCTTGTGTTTCGCTTCCAGTCTTTGAGTTCTTTCTGAAGGTTTCCTTGCAACACTGGATGAAAGAAGATATGAATAGCTACAAATGTTTAGACTACTTTTTTGCAGTGTATTACATAAGGGAACTTAGCTGTGGGAATTTTTAGTCAGTGCTTTTTGAAGAAGAGATTTATGGAACAATAGTTAATTATGGTCCTTCTCTAGCGTAAAGAATTTCTAGATTAATTTATGTTCATGGCATCCACTCTTCCACTTCATAATTGCAGGAACAGTCTCCCTAGTTTGGGGTATTGCTGGAGGTAGGACAGAGCTAGATTTGACCTATGACCTCTTGGTCTGTTGGTGGATATCCTAAAACTAGCAAATGGCCACTAATTGCCACTTTGTAGGGCCACTTATTAAAGGGATCTATGAACTAAACGCGAACCAGAAATGGAATTAGTCCTTTAATCCTATGATAAATCCTATAAGAAAGCTCCATGTATGTAATTGATCATTATAATATGTAATAAAATACATACTGTATATATGCATAATGTTTACCTGTACTTTTTCCAGAGGGCTGCCATAATAGTCTTCTTTACTTCTTATTTGTCATAGATATTTTTATCCAGCTGGTCTGGTTTGACTTTCTGTAGGTGGACGCATAGCTGTATGTGCAGACAGGCACTTACCAGTCTGCTATGTAGGTCAATGCTTCTCTTTGTCATCTGACTTCAGGTCTCTAGAGTCTGTCGTGGTACACTGGGTCTTCTCTCCCCTCCACTGTGACAGTCGTAGGGTGTTGTGGAAAAGATCCTGAGATTTACAGGGCACACCGAAGGTCACAATGCTTGTTCTGCTAATGTTTATGATTTTGGACAAACAGAAAAATCTCTAAAGTGTTAAGTTGGCAGATGTTGATCATAATCAAAATCTACATTTTAGTAATGTAGCTTGGTGTTTTGGTGATGTCGCAGTGCTGAAAGTCTTTTCAGGGCTCCAGATGCTCCCTGCTTGGCTTAACATCTCATAACTGGCACCTCCATCTGTCATGGGAACTGGGCAAGTGAGAAAACAAGCACAGTGTTGGATGAATATATTGGTGCTAGGAAATAAATCCAATGAGCATGAGGACTTTTTATGACCTGAGCACATGTTGACATTCAGTTTCATTTGAGAATAAGAGCAAGAAGTTGATTTTGGTCAGGCTGTTCCTTTTTGGGTGCCAGAAGTAGACCCAGCACTCATTCTTGTCCTGAGACTAAATCAACATGCACTGTCAGCATATTTTACATTGAAGCTCTTAGCATATGGCTGAAGCTAAGTGTTTGGAGTGTTCGCACCAGATCTTTGGGTGAAGACTCCAAATGTAACATCTTCTTTAGAAGCTGGCATCTTTCTATTTTGAATGGAGCAAATGTGATGTAATGCACCATGTGCCTGCTCCCTGTGGTAAGTCAGCAGCTTGTTGTCCCAGTGAGGTGCACCGTCCACACTGTTGTGCTGACCAGATCTTCCCTGGCTCCCTCTGCTCTTGCCAGCCCAAAGCTGTGCCCAACAAATGGCTCTGGAATCAGGCACATATTTTCTTTGGATTGTTCCCAAAGAAAACACACTAGGCTGCAGTCAACGCTTTGTAGCACATATGTATGTTTTTTGGTCTGTGTGTGTTATTCATGTAGCTTGTAGGGGTGGTGGTGGTGGTGTGTGTGTTCATGTGTGCATGAGTGACTGTGTGTATGTATTTCCCTGCTCTCTGCCTTGGATTCCATTTCATGTTATATTGCTCAATTCAAAACAGGTCTCACTGTCGCAGCGGGATTTCTAACAGATGGCAGAAATAAACATAATGACTTTTTCACCGGGCTGCTCTGCGGCTCTTTGAATTATTGAGAAACCCGCACTTGTGGGGGGAACATGAACACATCGACGTCCTCGGCTGTCTGTCACACTGGGTTTGGGACGGCAGGAAATGGGCAATGGCACTCTTGTTGGCTCATGCATTTAGGATAGCGAGAGTTCTTGTTGGAGCTGTACGGCGGGAGGTAAATGACTGGTAGACATACCAAAGATTTCCGACTTCCTCTGCACAATTTCAGAAATGGTAGTTCATTTAACTCAGTGCATTTATAGATAGTTCATGTCATTTGGGATCTTACTGTAGAGCTCCAACTTGAAGGACCACTTCTGCATCCAAATAGTTTTGCCAAACACTGTTTTCTAGCTTTGCTGAACAATGGAGAATTAGCTAATTAGCTAATGTTATGCTAATTGTTCCTGAATAGCATCCTTTCATAGTTAAATTGTGTTAGTATCTTCAAGAGGAAACCCCCTTTTAATGAAGGCATTTGCTGGGAATTGTTGCTAATAACTGTGGACTTTTTGGGGGAAGAGTTCAGTTACTGTAATGTAATGGATGAAACAGCTGTCTACTGGAATGGGTGTTGGCCTTCAAGGCTGGAAGGCTCTGCAAATATAAACCTTGTACCCAATTTGACAGATTTGATTCATCTCATTAGCTCTTTGTTTGAATTTGTGATGTTGAAGAAGAACCCTATTGAGTTCTCTCTTGACTCTTTACTTAGAGCATTTATTTTTCAGGTGGTATCAAATTGCAATTTTTTTGCCTGCAATTCTATGTGGACAAATTGGAAAAGTGTCCATTCCCGTTTGCCTCGGGGGGCTATCGGTCCCCCTGGCTCCCAATCGAGCAGGCCACCCAGTAGATATGTCTTTGAGAAAGCCATGAGAAAGACTGGATGAAGTGCCCAGCAATAAACAGCACATGTGTATATCAGGCACGGGCTAATGAATCCCACTCCATTATTTATTTCCCTCTGTCCATGCACCTGTGTATACAGACCATCTGTCTGGAATGACCCCTCTCTCTCCCTCTCTCTTTCCCTTTTCTTTCACTCGACGTCCCAGGAGTGGTCATTAGAACTACACCAAGAGAAGTCAACTTTAGGTCCATGAACCAAGAAGTCTTTTTTTCCAGAATGTGTATGCATGTATGAGCGATAGTGTGTTAGTGCTTTGCCTATTCATAGGAACTGCCTGAGGCCCCGTTTTTTTTTTTTTTTTAGGGGGGTGTTTATTAGCTACACCCCAGTAGTTAACTAGAATTGGGAGCCCCTCATTTGTCAACTTGGCTCACACGCTAGCCTGGCATGAATCTTCATATCTTGTCATATCTTGCTCAGTGGTTACGGTTCACGACTGAATGATCGCTGCATCCCCAGTGCTGTGCACAGTCCCAGCTCGTATTTCTTCAGATGCCTCCTGCCGCTAACTTAATAACTTAATAACATGCTAATTCTGCTAGCTAATTTAAAGATCTTTTGTTTGGTTCAGGTAGTACTGGGGAAGCTACTTTTAAATGGTAGCTTTTCAAGCTACAAGCTACTTATGAATAAGCTGTAGCCAACTACTGTTTTAATGTAGTAGTTAGCAACACTGCAAGCGACAGAGTAAAAGTAGCTAACTACAGATAACCTAATTAATCTAGAAATACTTAATGTGTTATGTGTTATAGGATACTCTTCAAATGTGAAATAAGATATTAAAAGTAGGTTTAAATGAAAACCTACATTTTTAACAATTTAATGTCAAATCACTATTGTTTCAATGATGTTTTGGAGGTAGAGTGTTCTGATTTTCAGCTTACATAAGTTATACTCAAATGTGTAAGTTCTGTCCTTTGTACCTTTCACAATCATACATTTTGATAAATAGGAGCACAGATTCTTGCTTCCAACTTCGCCAAAGTGGACTCATCCTCCGACTCCATCTCGCAGATGCCAAGAGCATGCTGTGATGCAATGAGCATGCGCTGCTGCGCATGGTAGCCTATCAGATTCCACTTCTGCCAATTAAACTAAATCGGAGATACTTAGTATTTGAAAACAGCTGTCTTTGTCACATTTTGATATTTGATTTAATCCTCAAACTGCCAAAATAATCCTTTGTGTCTGACGAGATATCCGGTTCCTGGAAGCTTCAATTTGGCTGAGACGTTCATGCAGGTGTTAAGAGGGGACACCATTAAGACCTAGCTATAAGGAGGTTTTCTAATTCAGAAATAGAGAAAGTAAAAAGTCTGCGAGCCTTTGAAAGGTCGAGTCTGAAATAAACAGATACAGTTTCCCTTTTTTGGGGGTCCTCCAGCCCTCTCCATGACTCTCTGTCTGACTCTCTCATTAAACAAACATCAGCTCAGCCTAATTGAATAAATCTGGTTAGTTTGGAGGTACAGAGACTGAGACAAAGGCATGTTAGGATGATGTTTGATTTATTTGCCGTCTTGTTTTTTGTGGATCTAGACTAAACGTCATGGCCGAACTAGCTTCACTTCACACGAGTCTAGAATACGTTTACAAACTCTTCATTAGGCTCTAGGAGTGCTGGATTTGTCATGTAAACTGAATCCCAGATTAGGCAAACAGAGATGTACCACTTGTGACCATCATATACTTCCGTTGAAATGTCCCAGTGGAGAGAGTTCATTAATATTTGATGTCTCTCTTTCAGGGAGCTGAATGGAAATAACTTCACCCGTATCAACAAGAACGACTTCGCCGGACTCAAGTACCTCCGTGTTCTGTAAGTGGGACCTCTTTTGACTGAGATGAAAATCACCTTAGTACACCATGTCTTTTATTGGCATTTAATGAGGTTTTAATGCTTTGTAAAAAATGATGTTTTCAGCCTTTTGAGAAAGCTTGTAATACTGCTTTTGACAATTTCATTCATCTATCAAAAGGTTCAATGTGAATATGGTGTGATCATTTAAAATGTAGTTTTACAGTCATCTGTCTCTACACCCACACACTTCACATCACGAGGAAAAAGGATGCTGTCAGTCTTGTCAAAAATGACTCGCTTTCCTAATTTCCAAAATTACTCTGTCAAAACAATCTCCCAAATAAGAATTCTTAACCAAAATCTCATTGCAAAATTGTGGACATGGAGGCCTTATTTTAATCTTATTTTAATCATTTTTCACCCCTCAAAAAACCAGTGATAAACCTGAAGTCCGCAGTCAGACAGAAGAACATGAAAGCAACACACACTCATATACAGTTAAATAATTCCCCTAAGGACTTGGACGATCTCTCTCTGCCCCCTCCTGCTCTTCCGGGCAGGTTGTTAACATGATTAACATGTAGGCAGAAGCGTAAGGTTGGGGGTGGGTGGGGGGGTTGCTCTCACATTTCTGACCCATGCGTCAGTTTTTGCCTCGCTGCAAAAACAGCGAAGACGTGAACCTTTGCCCTCGGTAGTGAAGGGCGCTTACAGGGGTAAAAAACGCAATCTGTGCATACAGTCCCAGATCATCTGTCAGACACTATGAAAATACCAGCGTTCTTTCTGGTTCATTTGAACAAAATTGTGGTGTTCTTCGATATTGGTTGGAGAATATTAGGTGAAAAAGGTTATTATTTCTTCTTTTATTGTCTCATTATTTATTTGAACCATTAAAGGAAGGGAAACTCCCCTGCACTAAGCAATCTAAACTTTCCTCATCTTCTCTGAAGCAAAAAAAAAATCAATGCCTGTTTATTTATTTGCCCCTTCATTTACTTACAATACCTAATCTGTCATTTGCATTTATATTCCATCCCTCAAAGAAAACAAAGCAAAATTGCAGACTCTGGTTTGAAGGCCTCAAAGGGGCTTCGCTGTTCCATGAAAGCTGATTTTAATGAACAACCCCAGGCCAGGATCGCCGGTCTCCCGAGGTGTTAGACAGTAAAGCTTCCAGAAGCTTTCACATTTTTCGTAGTCGAAATTGAGAGAAAGAAGGGAAGCTTAAAACTCTAACTACTTATTCAATGCAGTTTGGGTAAGAGGTCCGAAACACACGGACTTTCAGCACTGACTACAAACAAGCTTGGCCGTAGGGAGTTGCCAAAGGAAACAGCTAATAAAAAATCGGGGGGAGAAATTATTTCAAAAGAAGTGGATGCTTTTGGAAGCTTCGCCGTCTCTGGAGGTGTTAGATGGGAAAGTTTCCAGAAGTGTTCACACCTTTAGAAATTGTTTTTTGAATATTTTGAAATGTTAATCCTTTTGGAGGTTTTCGTCATCTTAAATAGCAACACTTAAGCATCAATGTCTTTTAAAACTGTTGTTAAATTTTGTTTCATTGAATTAAAAAAAATTAACTAATACCTCCTGTATTCAATTGCAAAGCTTCCAGGTGCATCCATGCCTTATGAAATGGATTTTTAAATTTTTGGAAAAAAAAATTAAACTTAAAAAAATAAAATAAATGTAAATATACTAAAGAATATTTTAAAAAATCTGACCTCTTGCCCAAACTGCTTTTGAGTGACTTCTACGAGGTATAGTCTTTGTGGTTTGCGCCCCAGACCTCCGTAGCACCTTTTTTTTTTTTTTTACCCTCCTCCACCTTCCCACTTTCCTGGCCAGACTCCCTCAGACGCCTCCTCCCTTGCCAAGGTTTCCAGCACCTTCCATGCACCACAAAGCAGGTCTCTCACCCACCCTAAAAACCCAGATGAAGGGCTCCTCAACCTGGGAGCCAAACCACATCTCCAAACGGCAAACATTGTCATCTTTGTGTCTTCTCTTCTCTTCATTTTTTCTCACCGCAGGCAGCTGATGGAGAACCAAATCGGAGTTATCGAGCGAGGGGCCTTCGACGACATGAGAGAGCTGGAGAGAGTGTAAGTGCTTGGACACTGACATTTCGCTTTTTTGCATCCCATTTTTTACATTATTTGTTCATTCATTTTGTACAGTGAAACCAAAAACCCAAAACCATAATGGAAAAAACAAGAATAACTTGTTTTTACAGTTCCTGTTATAAAAAGTGATTGTCACATACAGTAGATTGTGAAAATAACAAGCCAAAAATCTCGGATGAAGAAGAGTGACCTTCTTTTTACCAAGGAACAAAATGAAGCTAGCCATTCTTAAGAAACATAGCAATGTATATATTTATTTAGCTTTGCTTGGAAAATGAATGTTGATGCACTCTTCACACTTTAAATTTTAGTTTTAATGTGAAAAAACAAATCCACGAATTCCAATCCAAGATCAGGGCTCACTCTCAATTTTCAGGCTCGTTAGAGACCGCACAAACCAAGATGCTAAACACACAGTTTGCTGATTAAAAAAAAAAAAAATTATTACTGGCCAACCAGAAAAACCAAAAGCGCCGTTATGTGCACCCTTGCAAAACAAGACGTTAAACACATGCTAGCCAGTGTTTTTGGCTTGCGGAGCTGCAAAGGGGATGAAAAAAAATAAGAAGCCTTGCTAAATGTGCGAGCGTAAGCCTGCCGTCGAAACAAAGTAGCCACATCAGAGGCGCGCTCCCGTTAGCCGCCCGCCGTACAATGGCGGCAGATCGCACGTTTCAAAGCAGGATTGGCAGATGACTTTAATATACAACATGTGAGACAATTTAACCCCCCTGCCACCTGCCTAAGACGTCTGTCATCTGCATTTGGGGCTAGAGCTCCTTGGCGAAACCAATATGCTCTTCAAGTTCCATATGTGTCTTTGCTTTACAGTAAGGACTTAAGGGCTGTGGTCTCATTTGCTAATTAGTCACGATCTGTCCCTGATTGCTACAGTTACACTCGCACCTACTAGAGCTTGGAGATGTTCAAATAGTTGGAGCGTGTTTCTTCGCCAGCTTTGAGCCAGCTGTTTGTTGGGTTTTGCTGAGTTAATCCCCACAAAACTGTTCTCCATCTGGATTTGCCATTGTCGCGTCAAAACCAGTTTGCGTTGCTTGCTTTGCTGTTTACCCAACTCCTTGTTTACTGTAATGACCTTCAATTTTGGGTGGGTTTCTTCTGCTTTTTCAATCTCTGACAGACGGCTGAACCGAAACCAACTCCAGCAGCTTCCGGAGCTTCTGTTCCAGAAGAACGCGGCATTGTCTCGACTGTAAGTCCTTTGCTTTTTGACGCTGTTTTCCTTTGGCTCATGATACTAAATATGAAGATAGTTTTTTAAAGGAAAGGGCAGATTTTCAAAGACACAGTCTCTGGAAATGATAAGGCTGAATGAAATTGAGATGTAGACATAGGGTTTGGGTGAAGAATACAGTTCTATGGCAACTTGCTGGCGTTGCTGGAGAAGGTAGTGAAGTTTGAAGGCATTTTATTCGTCTTCGTGGCTCTAAATGTTTTCATTGATGGGAAACATTTGAGGTTTCGGAAAAGCGGGTGCGGGGTGGTGAACGGGCAGCCAAGTGTCTCCTTGAGAATAAACGTTGGCCTCTCCGGTGGCTTGGACAAGCTTTAATCCTGTCCTTTTCTGGGGGAAAGCAAGCGATTGGAAATGGGGAACCCCCGCCAAGGGAGTCGAACCACAGTCGCACTAAACTTTTATTTATGTCTGAGGGTCTGTTCCGTTTCCGCTGGTAATTGGTATAGACTGGATCCTCTCTGCCGATCATTGGAGTTCGTGTTACCTGCAGTCAACTGTGGGAATTCTGGGTTATTGAGACACGGAAAAACCATTTACCCCCTACCAGACACCATCCCAGCACACAACCACCCACTCACACACACACTCAGCTCTTGACTCTCAGTACTACACAGCATTTGCTTCACTGCAAATTGTGTACTTGCTCATCGTACCTTTAAAGAAATTTGAGCATGAAGACCTGTTTTCCCAGTCTTGGTGAAAATACTTCTGATTGAAAGTAGCTAAGCTACAGTCAAACTCCTATTTTGATATAGTAGTTAGCTACACTACAAGTAACAGAGAAAAGTAGCTAACTACTATATTGAAACAGAAGCTGCCATTTCTGTTACTTGTAGTGTAGCTAGCTCCTCTTTTGATATAATAGTTAGCTACACTACAAGTAACAGAGACAAATAGCTAACTAGCTCCTATTTTGAAATAGCAGTTAGTAACAGGAGTTACTTTTCTCTGTTACTTGTATTGTCAAAACAGGAGCCGGCTACACTACAAATAACAGAGAAAAAGTAGCTAACTGCTATAGTAGTTAGCTACTATAGTAGATACTTTTACCCTGTTACTTGTAATGTAGCTAGCTCCTGTTTTGATACAGTAGTTAGCTACGCTACAAGTAACAGAGAAAAAGTAGGTAACGACTGTATTAAAACAGGGATTATTTTTTCTCTGTTACTTATAATGTAGCTCACTACTTTATCAAAACTGGAGCTAGCTGCACTACAAGTAACAAAGAAAACATGGCTCCTGTTTAAGTATAGTAGTCAGCTACTTTTTCTTTATTACTCGTAGTGTAGCTAGCTCCTGTTTTAATATAGCAGTTAGCTACACTGCAAGTAACAGAGAAAAGTAGCTAACTACTGTATTAAAACAGGACCTACTAGATATAGCATTTTCAACTCTGCATCACTAATTTTTAAGTCAGATACTTTTAAAGCTACAGAGTTTTAAAAGTAGCTTCGCTGCAGATAGGCTACTGATAAAAGGTAGCTAAGTGTCACTGTGGAGGATCAAATTCAATATTAATTTCTTTACAATTGAAAGGATGCTCTTCTAGGCATCATTAATGGCACCCTGTTTTCAAGTTTGGAATATATTCAGAATTTTAATTTAAAGCTCACAAGTTTGTGTTGTGAAAGGTTTTAACTGTGTTGGGAATTCGGCGTCAAGATTAATTGACCCAAATGTGATCCTAATGCACGACATCTGCGTCGCAGCCTGCTTTTCTGCCAAAGGGCCACGTATGGTTCGATAACAAAAGCCGCCTTGCCTGCATTTGAAGGTTTTAATACCGTTAAAAGGTTTCAGGTCCCTCAGGAAAGCTTGCCTTTGCACTTGCCGGCCATTCTCAGCGGGCCTTGTTAAGACCACTTTTTTTTCCTTCCCCCAGTGCTCCCTAACAAGTGGGTTTAACGTAAAACTCATCGCCCTTAGGTGGAATGTTAACCCAGATGTTTTCTCTTGCATGGAGGATTAATTGACCCTGTCTCCTTCTTTCTCTGTCCCGCTTTCTCTCTCATCGTCATCATTTAAATATTTTTTGTTCTTCGGTGAATGGCATCCCCATGTCACAAGGGAGAGACTGTGTGATGGTGCTCGACGGGTGGGGTGGGGTGGGCGGCTCGAGGACAGGTCTGGCCAAGTCGCTCACAGCACTATTTACATCAACGATGCAAGGAGGTGCTCAGCAATCATGCCAGGGATCTACGGCTAATGCCACGTCTTTTCCAGAAACTCTACACATCTCAAATCTGGCTTACGCATTTTGCCACGGATGTTGCAAAGCTTTAATGGTCTAGAACCATATTGAATATTGCCAGTACTCTCTACAAAGGCTCGCTTTGTTACGTCCAACCTGATTCAAGCTTCATCATTTTTTGCGGAATGTTACATTTCTGATGTGATGCAGGATCCTGTTAGCTTTTTTGCATTTTAGTTCCTTTACATTCAGAATG
This sequence comes from Distichodus sexfasciatus, assembly GCA_032718565.1. Lineage (NCBI taxonomy): Eukaryota > Metazoa > Chordata > Actinopteri > Characiformes > Distichodontidae > Distichodus > Distichodus sexfasciatus. Next base: position 2,114,567 of record JAVGVS010000052.1, on the reverse strand, counting down.
ACTTCCGTTTCCAATTACAATGACAGTCTCCTTGGAGCAACTTGGGGTTAAGGGTCTTACCCAAAGGCCCAATGATTGTAGTTCTGGAGGTAGGATAGGATTTGAACCTACAACCTCTTGGTCCTTAGGTCCTTAGGTCCTTACCACTGGGTCACCACCAAACTATGTAGGTGGTGTTCAAGAAAGTTACAACAGAGCTAACACTGTCTGATGGAATTTCTTTGGAATACAACTTTTTGGTCCTTCAGTGGGGCTCATTCATTTACCAGTCATTCTTAAATTAAGAAATTTGTTCTTAAAAAAACATTTATGCAGTTTTCACTAAAGATTCTGACATTCACCAACTTTTCTTATCCACTTAAGACATTTGGGTAAATCCTTGGGTTTTCTTATTAGTGGGGTTTTAATATTCTTAAGACCAAATTTAAGAAGACTGTTTTTTTAGGACGACTTGGAGAAATTTCCTTCACCAGATGATGTCCTGGAACAGGGAGAAAACAAGATGGTTATCTGTTTGCACAGCTCTCTCTTTCTCTCTTTCACCCTGCCATTGGGTGGAAAGCGAAATCTGCCAGTGACCGGTCGTCAGGGTTGAATGATGGAATTTTTGGGGAAAGGCCTGAGCTTGGGAACGTGGCGAGAGTGAGGAGTGAGTTGGAGGAACAATAACAAGCAAGAAGAAGGGGTGGCATCCATCACCGTTAACGATCTGTTGCCCCCCCTTGTCCCACCCCTCACTACCCCTAGAAAGGCTGCCGTCCCTGTAATCTGCCTCTGTCGTCTCTGTAATTAGCGCATTTTATGCTCAGAGTCCAGCAGAGGCGAGGGCCTGGGAGACTTTTTGGGGAGGAGGGGGTTTCAGCCAAGCTTGATGGGTGCCTTCGGGGCACGGCATCTGGTCCGGAGCGGTGCGTGTGAAGGCAGCGGGCAGCTTTGCCAACTTTATCTCCAGCCCCGATCGGCCCGACAAATGCTGAGGCTTTGCCGGGGGTAAACTTAAGCCGCCAGCGATTTTCACAAAGAAAGGAAACGGCTGCCGCTAGCGACATTTTTCACCTGTTTGCTGACGCCGACAGTGCGCGAAAATCCGTTCAGTGGCTAGACTGGTTGCTTTTGAATTAGATTTTCTCTCTAGCTTGCTTGCTTTCTTTTGTGTCTTGTTATCTGTCTGGCTTCTGTATACCTTTTCATGATTTGTCTGTGTGTGTGTGCCTGTGAAAGCAAGATGAGTGGGTGTGTCATCTCTTGCTTCCGTGCTACTGCCTGGCGACCATGGCATGGCGAATACACAAACACAGCAACTGCACAAAGTCAGTCCCTAATTATTACCTGCTCTCTTTGGATGTTAAGATGACTAATGTGCGTTGTCTTTTTTGGGGGGGAAGTTATTTGTTTGTTTGTTTGTTTATTTTGGAAAAGTGAATGGAGGGGAAAATTATGGAATTGGTTTTGTTATGAGGCCACACGTGTAGTTTCCATTGCCAATTGAGCAGATTCCTGGTTACAGTTTACAGAGTCAACTCATGAGCCAGTTTGATTCCAGGCTTGGGGTTCGATGTTCTCACAGTTTATTTGGGAAAAAAAATATATATTTATCTTGTGCTCATAAAAAAAGACATGTGCTTTTAAAAAATCTTATTTTTGTTCGTTTCATCCTTCGTCTTCACACCAGGTTTCGGTCATGAATAAATTGCAACTATTTGGATTGTTTTCACTTTTGCTATGACCATTTTACCAAGAAGCTAAACAAGGTTTTAGGTCTAAATTTAATTACAAAATTACCCCCCAAAGTGCAGAACATGTTTAAAGCATTGTCTACTGCCCTATTCAGCATCATTAAGTCTCAGTATAAAGTTGCTTGCTCTTCCTGAATGTCTCTGTCCACTCTTTTCTTTCAATCTCTCACTGTCACCTTTGCCTTTGGGCCTCATTTTCACTTGTGTCGGATGCATGCAGTGTTCCGGATCTTTCTGCTGTTATTTCACTCTCTGACTTCCTACTTCCTCCCCGCCCACTTGTGGACAGCCTCAGGAGCTCTCCAACGTCGACCGCTGTCACAGATGAGCAGGCGAGCCCCCAGAACTCGAGCCAGGAGATTGTTTAACCCTCAGTGACAGAATCGGTCATCTTCAGGGCAGTTTTAAGTCAGAATATTTATATTTATGACATTTATTAAGAGTGAATTACATTTTCCTCATTAAATTTCAGCGTATCCTGGAATTCAGTCTAATGGCTGCCAACACATGATCTTGGTCCGCAAGACAACATTAGATTTTGATTTAAATTCACAGTATTGCAAGTTAAGATTTTGTATTAAGAGTTAAGGGGCCAATTTCCCGGTTGAGGATTAATCCTAGTCCTAGACTAGTTCTGAGTTTGAATGGAGAATCTCCATTGGTACTACAAATTAGTCCAAGACTAGGCTTAATCCATCAGCGAGAAACCAGCCCAAGATGTTTAACATAAGGATGAATCAGAAAACAGAGATAAAAAATTTGTACCTACACATTCGTGGGGGTCCCAGTGTATTGCAGTTTTGTAAGTTTTGTAAGTCTTTTCTTTTACTTCCTAAGAATAACATAACGCTTTCAGAAATGACAATTTTCTCGTGCATAAATTTTAACCCATACCTTCCTGAACTTAAGTCTAATTATTAGGGATGCACCGATCCAACTTTTTCAGTTCCAATACCGATGCCAATTTTTGGGCTTTAAGTATCGGCCGATCCAATACCAGTTTTTAATTAATAAACTGTGCATTTCTCTGTGAGGAGACTATGTTGTGCTTAAGGAAATACTTCTAGGGTTAGGGTTAGGGTTAAATACTTAAATACTGTTTTCCTAACTAAAATAATGTAATAATTACCACCCATACATATAGGCTAAATTATTTATTATTAAAATAACATCTCAAAAATGATTTGTTTAAACACAGTTCTGTAATTTTGTGACGGTCCCTAATCCTGCAGCGCTAAAACCATCAGGAACACAGAGATGGTGAGCGAGAGCTGGTGTTGTTAAGGAAATTAAACAGAGTAATGGTGTGATTTGCTTTTGGGGTTGTAGTGTGTTGCGTTGCTTGTTGTGCTCATTGTCATATCAATATGTAGGAATTAGCGTGAATGCCGAACGATAAACCAGCGTTACCGCAGTGCTACTTCCCACACATAACCAACTGAGTGTGTGCACATTTATAGATTGGCCACAGATGCTAGTCCAGTTATTTGAGTCATTATTGGACAATTATCCCATCCACGTATCGGATCAGTGCATCCCTACTAATTATATTATCCTTATTAGTCCAGCGTTCAAATCTATCTCTTGTTGAAATGCATGAAGACAAATTCCTCTGTGGAGTCATTTTGGAGTCATCCTGTCTCGAAACCAGTGTTCTTTCCCAATCTACCCTCCAGTGACCCACCTCCCCCGCCCATTCTCTCCTTTCCCTGCTCTCTGCCCCCCGTCCTGTCCTGCTCACGGCCTCTGGCAGACTGTTAATAGCCCCGACTGGCTTGTTGCTTCCTCCTTTTTGTTCGACCAGATGAATGCCCTATAAAGGCATAGCAGAGATCGCTTGCACGCTAATGGAGGCCTTCTCTTTGGTGCCGAACTCCAGTGACTCGTGTGTTTTTTGCCAGCGGCTCGGTGTGTGTGTGTGCTGGAACTAAGGTGTGCTACAAATCGATGATGTGTTTGTCTTGCGTGCCTTTGTTAATGATTGAAAATGGAAATTAAACCCCCGACTTGGTCCTTTGGTTCAGGTAAGGGCAGCTGGAAACATTCAGAGATCTATTTTCCTCGCAATGGATCTGGCAGTGGCGAAGCTCAAACTCTTCGGAATTAAATGGAAAAAATATTTGTAATGGTTCACATTTGTGCACATTTGTAACACTTAAGACCATAGCTAATAGTCTCTTTTTGTCCCTGGGGTTGGTGAAACAACAAAATGATGAGTCGTTAATTAGGACCCATACCAACCCTCATTTTATACTCTCGTAAGTTAACTTTTTTTGGCGTGCCTAAAATGCAAGTAAAAGACGTCTGTGCATTTGTGGAAGGTGGATTGGGGGAAAAAGAGATGACCATCAGCAGGGTTATCACTCCAATCGTCAGCCTGCAGCCAGCGACCGGTGTGCTCTCTGACCCCTGGCCCTTGTCAGGTGGTTAAAGGGGAGTTTTATGAGTTGTTGCTGGCTTTTTATTTTTACGGGCCCTGCGGCGCGCGAGAGAAACAGAAACGCTATAAAACCATCTGAAGAAAGCGGAAGCCAAAGGGGTAATTTAGAAACCACTCCATCGTCTGAAATATTCAGAATGACTGGAGAGTGGGAGGCTGGTAGTAGTGGTGGTGGTGGTGGGACGAGGGGGAGAATATTTGACGGCGAGGTCTGTTTGTATGTACTAGCGATTCTGTGTTTCTCCCTCATCCATAATGCATGGGATGGATTGGGCCTGGTTAAATATTCACGATAAGGGCTTCAACATCAAGCCTTTCAATCAGTGGGTATCGTGAGCCTGCCTTTTCTTTCAAAGCACCGATGAAGGGCCTCTCACTAACACGCGCCACTCCCCTCGGACTTCCTCAAGCTGGATCACTATCCAGCCTAGCGAGCTCTGGGGATATATTTAATGAATGGCTCCCTCCCTCATTTTCCTCCCAATTCCGCTCATCATAACTGCTTTATTTAACATGTGTGTTTTGGGAATTAGGCCAGCTATTATGAATTGATAGGGCATGCATAAGTTATCGCATCGCGAGCTGGAAAAAGTAAACAAGTAGAGGAATGGATGTTGGGAGAGGGGGGTGGCGGCCGTGCATTGGAATGAAATCTGGATGTAAAGTAACGTTCTGTGGCATCATGGAGATGAAAGTGACACAGAAGAGGATGGAAGTGCTTCCTGGCACTGTCCCAATCTATTGCCATTCAGATTCCAAAACATTTATATTTAGCAGGCTTATTAAGCTCATATTTCCCATTTTCATTGCTTTCTCAGATTCTATCGGAATTCTCACCCCACAATTACTCACAACTACTTTGGGGTGAAGGGTCTCACTCAAGGGCTCAATTCAGGTAATTATGGATGTAGGATATGACTAAATTTTTATTTGCAACTTTGAACTAACTGAACCAATGAACCAATATGCCAAAAAAGAGAAAATCTCTGTAATCTGCATTTTACAAACACCAAGCTCAGCTGAAACTCTCCTCTCTCTTCTTCTCCCTCTCGGAGCTACACACTGCACTCGTGTGTGAGTGACAACAAGGCTGAAGCGTTGATTGGCTACTACTTGTGTGAGATATAGCCAATCAGAGACTGTTGTGGGTGAAACATTTATTGAAAAAGTAAGTCGAGAGCAAACAGCACAGAGAGAAGAGACGGCAGTGGAGCCACAGTAGCATAATTACTTAATACTGATGATGGTCAAAATTAAACACCGATATCAATAATTGGCAAAATGCCTAATATCGGCCCTCTATAATAGGCCGGATGATAATCAGTCAACCCTTAATTTCAAAAGATCTGTTTCAATACATTTCTGCTGATTTCATGTTCGGGGTGCAGTGATACATCAATCTACATCAAATCAATCACCAATGAGTCCAAATGTCAATTTACATCATGCATATTACCACTTCATATTAAACAGCTCTATTTTTATTAAAAGAAAAGTTTGTTTTACTTGTAATGTTTTACATTTTGTATCGTAACAGACTGTAATATTATCAGACATCAAATCATTCAATTTATGATTTCCACCCTTATTCCATTGCCTTACCCTTTCTATCTTTCCGTTTTCTGTCCCCAGTTCTTGCCAGTCACCTCTAAACAAACTCTAAATGACTCTCTCAAAATTGCATGGCCCGGAGCATTTTTTTTGCCTTTTGCTTGACATAACTTGCGTTGGATTTAGCCCTTCCGTCATTTGGCAGCTGGTAAATATCTTGGTAATTTGCCGACTTGTCCCAAAAAGTTGAGTTAGGCTTATAAACTCTTCGCTCATCCTTAGACGCCGCGTCTGAGCATTGCATAAAACGACGATGCGTTCCTCGCTTGAAGTTTCTCGTCTTTCCGCAAGTGTAAACAAGCTAGTTGTGAGGGGCAAGCAAAGCCCACCCACACAGGGCCACCATCGAGCAGAATCACGTTAGCTTATGCTAAGCTGCACCACTGGCTTCTGTCAACACCCAGCTCCTCTCAAAGCTTTCATTCCCAGACGACAGGGATACACAAGCCTAATCTCCTCGCAAGACAGTGGAAGATGGGTAGGAAAACATACTGTTGGCGAGGGAGAGAAAGAGAGAGAGGGAGAGAGGGAATGTGGTGTGTGTTAGGTGATGCCATCGCTCTTGTGATCTTGGCTCCATAATTAGACTCTTTGGAGGTTTCCTGGGGAAGTGAATCTGAATTCTTTCATATTCAGCCTCAGGCTGCTTTTTAAATTTATTTTTAATTCAGTATCCAAGCTCTTCTGGCTTTTATTTGTTTGTTGTTTCTAATCTCTTCTTTGAACACCTGAGGTCCTCCTTTTATTCTGCAGGAAGGGTGGGGGTTCTCCCTGATCCCTACCTGTTCTACCAGGAGGTCCTAATCAGCCACCTCCTGTTGAACTCCTCTCCTCCCTCTGTTCACCCCTTACTCCTTTTGTATTGAGTCTATGGATTTTTCCATGGAGATCCCACACCCTGCAAAGTTTAGCACAAACCCTAAACTAACGTTCCTGATACCACCGCCTACTCAAGCTAAAATGACACAGTGGCTGGCCCTATCTTGTTTTTTTCTCCTCACTGGGATGGTTAAAGGGGAAATAAGGGACCGAAAAGGAAATCCCTGCTGTTCCTTACAGCCTCGCTTAAGTGTGCACATTGAGAGGGCCACACCTACCATTCATGGCCTTCTAACCGCCCTCTCTATGAGCCAGGACTGTGTGGGAGGCTGGCAGTCAGCACAGGTGAACCCTGCAGCAACGTGGAGGGCCGTCCTAGCCCGGTCGGAATAACCAGAGCCTTGTTCTCCTCCCAATCAGCTAAAACTGAGATGCCTTTTACGTACTGTGCCGGTTCAGATCCCACTGCCAAACAAGCTCGGGCATCTACGAATAATACGCATATTTGTTTCAAGAGGACAAGTCACTTTTTGTTTGAATACAGTAGCAGGGGGGAAGTTTGTATTTGAGAATTTTTAGGGTTTTAGGGTCATGTATGAGGGAAAGCAGCTAGGGTTTTATATGTGGTGTAAATACCACACAAATGTGCACTTACAGAATGCAATGTGGCATCGGACCGATGCTTAAATTTGCCTGATATTTTGAGCCTATATTTTATGACGCATTTATTGTACGTCAGGAAGGTAGCGCTTGTGCCAGGCTTGTCCAAAGTTCAGGGTGGGATTTTAAACGGCCCCTGCCTTCTGTTATAAAATGTGTAGCGTTACTTTGTGCCAAAATTGTGAGCTGCCTGCACATGTGTAAAGTTTGTAACTGACTAAATTGCTTGTTTGCCCCATTTGCCTTAGCAAATGTGAGCTCACAGATGGGCTGTGTAAAGGTAAAGCAGTATGGTAGGTAAAGCACTGTTATCCTACTTTTCTATGCGGTAGTATGCATCTCAGGAACTAGCCAGCGTTGTAGTTTAACGGGTCTCTATGCACTAGGTAGTGCAAATGGAGAGTCACATGCGTCCTATTTTACACCACATAGAGCGGGAAGTGTCTTTCTTAAAATGTTGTGCACTATGCCCGAAATGCTCCGCCCTCGCTCCACTCTGCTTTCACACTCTATGTTAGAAATATCAGAACTATGGCATAATTTTTGTGTTAAAATTCTGACTGTGCAATGGAACTTTGGCAAGCAAAATATCTTGTCTTTACGCGCTCAACTATCTTTATGCGCTTGCAAATGTAAATATATCAGCCGTTTGTAGTACATACAGTATTTGAGCCATGGTGCTTGTTTCTTGGTTTTAATGCAAGTCTTGACTCACTCTGTTTTGTCCTCAGACTCCCCTCAAACTGTCCACCATTGTTTTCCACCCAAACCCCAAGCAGCAAGATATCGATTACCTGAGGCTCTGTCCCCAGAACCACTATCACTCTGATAGCAAAAACAACCCCCCAACGAGTTTAAAGCGTCAAAGCAGACAATGTATGTGGCACCCGGAGGGATGCATGGTGGGGGTCCTGATCTCATTTTCCTCCCAGTAGGTGAGAGGGAGAGAAGCCACAGGCACGCTTCGGCAAGCTTGCTGACAAACCCAGGAGGCCCCGGTCCTGACACTCCAGGTTTCCTTTTGTTGCAAAGACGAGATATTGTGGGTAGTGGGGCGGTGGAGAGAATCAATTTTCTCACCTCCTCACTGTTTTTCCCACCCCGCTACATTTGGGTATTCATAGAGTGACGATGAAACATACAGAACACGTATAGTCCTGTGGAGCTTTCTTATAGGTTAGGGGCGGCTAATCCTATCAAAAAGTCTCCCCCTGGATCAGAGTGTGACAGCAGGAAGCAACATCTACAAGCAGACACTGATTTGTCTCTGGACTTGACGTGGCAAAAGTTTGTTCAGGCGTCTGGACTAGAATTCCCATTTGGTGAATGACCTTGCTGTCCTCGTCACTGAGTGCGCAGAAAAGAGAATAATAGATAACATGTAAACAGGAGAGACAGAGTTGGGCAGAAAGGGGTGATGGGATTTTTGGAAGGTGGGGTGGCGGGGAGGGAGGTCATTGCTGGGGGCTTTGAAACTGGCACATTTTCATCTTGCTCCCTTGTGAAAGCAGGGGCACCTGGATTTGCACTTCAAACATAGCAGTCGGTGGGATGCCAGAGTGACACCGAGGCTTTGTGAGGATGAAACAGAAAAGACATGATAAGAACTGAGCTCTACTCCCTACCTCTCCCCCACCCCGAAACTCTGTCTTCCGCTTCTCACCGATAGCCGGTAAAGTACCAGCGGCAGTCTCAGGGTTCCAGGGGCATTTTAATTGGTCCTGAAGGGGGTCAAAGGATCTGGAGGGCTCGTGGCTTAGTCTGCTTTAAAGTGGAAATAGAGTTGCCCATCGATTTTGGCCCGGCAGAAGCCTGGGATTAAAGATAGCAGACCTGTGACTAAACAGTGATTAACTCTTTCCCATCACTGGTTGATGACTCTCACTTTCAAGTCGACTGTATTCTACAGATCTTCCATTTTTTAGTGTTGTTCCCTGTGCTGTGATCTGCACACTTGCTTTGATTTCTTTGATGAATTTGAGATGGTTTCTGGCTCTCAGGGCCATTCGGTGTTAGACTGTCAGTTGGTGCTTCAGTCCTTTAGCAGCAGAGTGGAGTGTGTGAGGAAAGAGAGTCTCTTAAGCCAGCACCTTCACTTCACTTCAAATTTTTAACCTCTTAATTTCTAAGAGGCGATAGAGGGTGGGACGTAGCAGGAGTCGTGTCCTTCGCGTTCCTTCTTTTGCCGAGTGTCAACAAATCATAAAGCTGATGCCTCAACAAACAGCTCTGGATGTTTGTTTGAGCAAGTCTCCGGGCCAAGCGGGAATCTAAGCTAGGCTGAGCTAAGCCAACAACGCTAGCGGTGAGCAGAATTACAGATAGCGGATAGAGCTTGGAGAATGAAATCTTGAGATCTTATGTGAACAAAAAGAAGTAAATTCTAATAGATGAACGGTATCTGCTGATTCATGGTCTTCTCATGTTATCTCAACATGAACCTGCTTGTGAGTTCATTATTTAATAGTTTTAAGGGATGTTCTTCTTTTAGTATTCAGTTAATATTGACAACAGCACCACAAATGGAAAAAAAAATTGGGACTCACCAGGCAGAGATTAGCTCTCTTTTAAAGTTCTTAAGGGATCTTTGAACAGACACAAAGAGAGATTTCTGTTAAAATCCCCTTGCCCCACCCACCCTTTTATGGGCAAATGGGCTCGAGTTTTAATCTGTGCACACCCAGCCAAAGTCAGTTTTGCAACTTTTTCTTTCTTGATACCTTAATCACTCATGTTGGCTAAGGATTACTGCAGAGATTTGACCTGGCTTGAGTTAACAGGCTCCACTAGGATATTTTACCCCAAAATGTCTGTGAGATAAGAGCCAGAAGTCTACATTTGACATTGTGATTGATATTTGGGAGTCCACTCAAAGTAACATGTTTAATCTGTAAGGGTTTTCTAGAGAACTGTCCAACTGGCACATTTTTCCTCTTTCTGGCAGACGTTTTGTTTCCATGAGAAACAAATTAATGGCTAAATTGAAGTCATGGAATTTTAAGCAGGAAGTGATGTGAGGTTTCTTCTGAAACAATCAGACTTGATGTTTGGATCTTCATTTTTAGCTTGTCCAAATCTGTTTTTTCAGGGATTTATGAATGAACTAGACCGATTTCCACAAGAAAATGCAAACATGATTGCTCTCTTGCAGCAGGAGGGTTAGGGTTAAAGTTAGTGTTGTTGTGTCCAGGACATCCTGCACTACCTACATTTCTCATAGTTTGATGTGTAAATGCTGACTTGAAATCAGTCTGTTTCTGATGAAAACTGACCTCCGCCTGTAGATATTTTTTCTTTTTTAAGCTGTATATACAGCTACCGGAAATAGAAAGAAGAGTGTCTGTTTTTATTGGTTTCTAGAGTCTTTGTTATGTAGGGACAGTCTATGGCTTAGTACTATGAATAAAGGTAAAATAATTTGACAACAAACCATGCATTTTTCGATGTTTATTTTTTACTCTCTAACATTAAGTGATTAAGTGAAAATTAAGAAATACTGAAGTTTTGACGATTTTTGTTTTTTATGTGCTCTTCTTTATAATCATTGTCCTTTAATTGTTATTCTACAACGTTCACGTCACACCGGGCCAATTTTGTCACTTCCATTGTAGACATGATGTTAGACAGAGCATTTGGCTCCCTCTTATCTAGTCCTGGCTATTCTCTCCGTCTGGTTGCTTATGAGTGTGTTTGAGTGTGAGCGAGTGTTTTAGTGCGTCTAAAACGCACACTCAAACAGTTACAGTCAATAAAGTCGCTCCAAAAAACGCTTTGTCTAACTTGACAAAGGCTTTTCACACCAAAATGCTAATAGACATCACCATCAGACTGGAGTACTTCCTCCGGGGATTGGCTCTTCTCCCTTTATCCTTCATTTTTTACTTCTTTCCCCCACCCACATTTACGCTTGTCCATTTTCGCTTCTTTTAGCACAAAAGCTCATCACAGCTGAGGTGGGCTTCACGTCAGCGCTATCTGTTCTACTTTTCTCGCCCGATTAGGCCCCGAAACATTTAGTTCACCTTTTGTCTGGTGCTAACTGCAATGGCTTGGCGTGATGCGAGTGGATCACTGACGGTTGCTATGGAAACTATGGACAATGCGGTTTGTTTGGCGGCGGCCCACGGGTGCATTGATCTGCCTGAACACCCCCCCCATTCCCCAGTCCTGTGGTCAGCTCTTTGTTTTGAAGCACTTTATAAATCAGCGTCTTTATAAATCAGCATTTCTTTCTCCCTATTCTGCATATCTAATCATGGTAGAGTACGGCGTGGAAGGTTCTAGACATTTCAAGACAGCTTGAGTTGATCCACAATGCTATGTTACTGATTACCGTAGGCCCTAGAGCAGAAGTTTGACCCATAAGGCCATGCTGACCATGCCTTTATCTTGCAGTGTGTCTTTCTACATGAATTAAGACATCTGTTGTAGCACACTCAGATTGGAGCATTTCTCTTGACTGAGTTAGGGTTGAGATCCTCCTCACCAACACATTCATTTATAAAGCACTTTTTAAGTACATAACATGTTGCTATTATTTGTCTAAAAAATCCAAATATAACTGGAAAATGAATTTGAGACATGAAGAAACTCCAATAAGTAGACGACCTAATCTGTGCAATTTGTGTATCAGTTTTTCATGTTTAAAACAAAAAATAATTGTTTTCAAAACCAAAATTGAAGTACAGTATATATCATTACCTGATTTCTGATTTTACACTCAAAGAAAAAACAAAACACTGCAGGTGACGTGACTAGGAATTGACCGATACATTCAGAATACTGATAAAAGTGCAAAAATCACAGATGAAAAAGAGTAATGTTATTACAGCCAAGAAAGCTATCCATAGCTGTGCATATATTTTTGATAAACCACATTTAACAGTCACTTGTGCTGAATGAAAAAACAAAATAATATATATATATTTTTTAATGCTTTTTTTAATTTGAAAAAGAAATGAATGATATACACTTTCAATTTTTCACACTGTAATTTTTTTACCTTGGAAAATAGTTTTGGAGCTATATTTAGTATTTGGATTCTATCAAAAAATTCCATCTAATTGAGAGACATCAGTAAAACCTTTGCTGACCTTTGGGTTTACGTATAGATATGAAAGTGACCCGACAAGTGGCGTTGTTTATTCATGTGTTTAGATTTTTTTTTTTTTAAATCTTTTGTGAGTGACATGCCTCAAAAGTGTTCCCATTAGCCCACTTTCTTACCCTCCCTCTCTCTCTCTCTCTCTCTCTCTCTCTTCATGTCCATACCACCTCTCCTCTTGGCAGAGTAAAAAGACTCTGCCCTTTGCACAAGCAATGTGCTTTCCCAGGAGCTTATTGTTCTCGGTCGCTAGGCGACGACGCGGCCTCACTTACGTCGCCAAGGAGATGGGGGGGGCGCTGAGTATTTGGTTTTGGGCCGGGCTGCGATAAAGACGGCACAAAGGGACGGGGCGTGTCTTGAACCTCCTCGCTCGTTTATTAGCTTTCGTTTAGCTCCCGCGGCGAAGGCCCGGCAATGGCCCTGCAATGTCAGGACCGACGGGCTGACACGCGAAACCGGAATTGGTCTGAAGTTCTGCCGAAAGTTTTTCGCCATCTGTTTTTAGACGTTTATGCCACTTGTTTTTGTTTTTCCTTTTTGTTTGAGCATTGCCGAAATTCCGATCCACAGTCGTCAGGCCGCTCATGCCGCGCTTGAAGGGTCCTGGAGTGGTTTTGAAATTCTGGCTATTGTGGGACCGTCAAGCACTCTAAGAGAGAGAGTGCGAAAGAGAGAATGCATTTCAGAGGGAAGGAGTGTTGGTGTGGGGTGGGAGGGTGGTGTTGGTTACAATGTGCCTTTATTCAAATTCGTTAAAACAGTGATTGGATGGGGACAGCTTTGAGCTTCACACCCATTTCTGGCAAAAATGGAAAGTCACCTCTGCACACCTCTTCGTCGCCCTCTCCCTTTTTCCTGCTTTTTATCTCTTTCTCTCCCACCCGACTCACAGTGAATCACGTTTTTATTTGATCACGGTAAATAGCGAGAGAGCTTCGACTTCATCATTCCGAAATTCAATTAAGTTCTGAATAAAAAGCACTGTGCTGGCCCCGGCAGACTTCATAATTTGGCTTATTATCCCCTCGATCTCTTTTGCATCCAATAGCATATCTGTTGAGACAAGAATCAATTTAGCCAGTTTAAACATCGTTACTTTTTGCCCAATAGCCGGTCCTGAGGAACAGGACTAAAAGTCTTAAATGTTTTCATGGCAGCAATAAGTCTACTTCCTGAGAGAGAGAGAGAGAGAGAGAGAGAGAGAGAACAGTTTAGGGTCTCGTTTGCTGGAAAGGTATTCAATCCAGCAGCCTTATAATGCAATAAATGATAAAAGAGGGAGAGAGAGAGAGACACATGAAAAGGAGTCCTGGTATCGCTCCTAATTGAGATGTAATTGTTCCCCTAATTGCAGATATTGTGCTCGGCTCTTAGCAAGTGAGTTGCTGCGAATCGGCACTTAATCTCTTTCTTCTCGCTGGCAGCCTTCGTGCTCAAAGTCACCGTACGGGCTCTCACTTCTCGGATTTCCTGCCCTGTGTGAGTGTGAAGTGATGGAGTGCGTGTCATCAGATGCCATCCGAGTAACGCACAGGCTGGAATTAGTGCCAGGAAAGCTGCCGCGATCAGCCCTTCTTGTGAAACTGTTTACTCACACAGGGAATGGCTCTCGTTCCCCTTCGTTGTATAGCTTTTAATTGATTTTGAGGTTTGGCTCAATGCTGAGGAATTCAGGAATCTGTCTTCGAGGCCAATTCCGTCCTAGATGACCGAGATGTTTGAGTTGACCACATTGGCCACATTATGACATCGGAGATTTACAGATTAATGGAAATTAACAGAGGTTTAATGAGCATTGTAGTGTTTTAAAATGAAGAATTTTATGTCTGCGCAGTCTTAAGTCTGTAAATCTTATTAGCAGAGGAGAAATAACTCAAATCTGTTCCGTTCTGGGCGAGTTGAGATTTGTTGTGTCTCCTGTGTTTAACATGTGAGAAGCAGCATTTTATTTCACGCAGTCAGTTTGTAAAAATAAACGCACCACAGTTTCTTTGTTCTCAAGGAAGCACATCATCGATCCTGTGTAAGCCTAAGCCGGGTGTGGGGATGGAAGATGGGAATGAGGTTGATTGCTGGGCCATGGCAAAATAAACAGCAGAGTTTCTGTCACTCACAGGCTTATCGGCATGAGGCGGTTGGGGGCTTGTGCAAGCCTCTGTTCAAATAAATAAATGATGTTCAAAATCAGAGCAGCTCTCTGCGGGATTGGCCTTGCCACGCTGCGACATGAAGAGAGTTGATTTTTGGAAGGCGAGTAACGGAGGGACCAAGAAGAAGGAGTCAGGAGTTTCTGTGTCTATTGGGGCCAGAAATGGCTATCTAAGAATAAAAAATGGGGTAACAAGTAAGGATTGCAACTGAAAGAATGCTGGCCTGAGAATGAGAATTTTTCCCTCTATTCGCTTGCACGTCTCGACACGGTTTATCCCTTTGAGCCATGGTTGTCATACTTACTCTTCAAATTCGCTAACGTGTCATTACCAACCTGCAGGGAGCATTTCTCTTATGCGTCTCCTCAAATGTTTGCAAAAATTGACGCCACCTTGCCATACAAGGTGTCAAAATGAGGGCAAGGACTCTAGGACGGAGAACACTTCCAAGGTCTCCAGCCTTGGAAAAAAAAAATAAATCAAGCCGGCATGCCTAAGCATTTTTAATTACAGGCACTGAAATGGTCCCCTTAAATATTTGGCGTTGTGATGCACTGTTGTGTTTGGATAAACGAGGCTAAGGAATTTGAGTTGGATGAACAGCGAGAGAGACAGAGAAAGTGCAACCACAAAAAGGAAATCTACTGTATTGCATTACTCTTGGCAGGGAGGGCACCGGCAGACAATCTCAGAAGATAACCTTCCACAAGACACCAAGTCTCCCCGCACCCTTTACCCTTGCTGTTGTGATGTTGAGGCCAGAAATGTGTATATCAATTCCTGCACAGGCCTAATAGAGGGAGTTCTAGCAGGAAGGTAGAGTGTTATATGAACCTACAACATCTTGGCCTAACAGTGCCTATACCGCGACTAGGCCAACACCACCTGATTTTCAGATCTAGGTAGGTGGTGTTGGTGGTGGAGTCCTAGCAGTAGGACAAGTGATGGATGTTAACCAGCAATGATGGCGTATTGATAGGTTAGTTGCTTGCCTATTAACCTACAACCTTTCTTTGTCCAACAGCGACTTTCCTACCATCATAACCATCACCATCACCAAATTTGAAGACCAAGGAAGACAGAGGTGGTCATCGTTGAAAAGCCAATTGTGAATCCTGGTAGATATTTATGATCTAATGGCCTTTAAAATTTGGCAGTATTAGGCCCCTGACCATGACCTTTAACCCCAAGCTGCTCCAAATAAACTGTTCCTGTAAATTGGAAATTCGACTTGCTCTGGATAAGAGCATCTGTTTAAAAAATCAACGCCTTCTGAATACTGATATATTGGGTTGTGGGGTTTGGAGGTCTATTTCAAAAAGGGAAAATGTGTTATAAAGCAGCACATGCCACATGACGTTTATTGTAGTTGTTTAGCTTGAACAGTGTTGGGATTTTGATGCAGACCATTGCCATGTACATATTACTGGGGCTGATTTGCAACAGCTGGGGAACAGCTGCATGGAGTTGGTGCTTTTTCCCTTGTCCAGATGAGCAAAACCCTCAAAAGCAAAGAGATAAAGCTGCTTGGATGAAGCAGTTAATCAGTGTTGAACATGACTGTCCATCAAAACATTTGATTCTGACCCAAGGCCACCTGTTTAGGATCAGAGAGAACTTGCAGCGACCACAGGTTTTTTAATTAGCTGTAGCTTTTACCATCACATAAACACCCAAGTGTTCCCTAACTCCTAGTGGAAATAAACAACTTGTTTACGGTTGTCGAGTAAAGAAGTTAACCACCGTGGCTGCTGCCACCACCAACCCCACCATCCTGTACTCCCTCATTAAAAAGGCAACACCATAGAACCCCAAGCTTTCTCCAGCCTTTGTGGGCTGCTCCTAATGGCCGTGACCGCAGTTCGGTGCCCAGAAACTCTCTTAGATGTTCAGGTAATTGGCTTTAAAATGCAGAGTCCGCCTTGCATTGTCTGTCAGTGTGTTAGTGCTAAGTGCCAAGGCCAGCCTGGATTATGGCAGTCAGTAATTGGGCATAATTGTGGCTGTATAGACAGCAATGCAGACACCGTGGCTCACTCTGCGCTCCAGCAAAGAGCCAGCTCAGACATTGAAAGGGAGGTCATGGAAGGACTGACACTGTTTTGAGAAAGAAAATTGTCATGAACAGGAGTAACAAAGCGCAAAGGAACCAAAGTTGGTCAAATGAAATCTTTTACCACGTGTGGCCTTGAATGGTGTAGACTGGATTGGACTTGCTGCATACACTTAGTCAAGTGCAATCAGAATCTGTGCAAGTGGGTATGTTTGCTTGAGTGTGTGTTGTATACTAGTAGTCAAGCCCATTCCCTCCTCATGGCAAAAGCCACACTCAGAGCAATAAACAGATTCCCAAAGTCCCCTACATTTTTTCCTGCTTCTTTCCAGCTCCATCAGCCCCCTCCTCCGGCCCAGCTCCCGGCCCCATGCTGCTAGGTAACCCATCAGCTATCTGCCTTTTCATTCCCTTTTGCTAACATCGAATGCCAAAGGGGGAAGAAGCAAGATCCATGTGCAAATATTAGCCCAGGGAAACAAAGACATTCCTGACTTGCTCATCACTCTTGCTCCCTGGCTTGTTCTTACACCCCCTCCCCCCCAACCAAACCCTGCCCTCTCCCACTTCTCCTAGACAATTAAGCTTAAGCTCAATTTCCTCCTGCAGATTACTTGCTTTTGTGTTAGCATTCCAGCTCCTTATAGCTTTTGTTCAAACCTGAACCTGTCTGTGCTTCCGTATGGGATTACCCAGTACTCGTAAAGCGATGGGCAGGTAATTCTGCATTGGAATGCTTACGTTTGACTTTGCTTTTTACCACAACGGCACAGAGGCATAACTGGGTAAACGGGCCATGGCAAAAGGGAGGTGGTGATCTCCATTCTCTTCCGTCACCTCTTGCCCCCTGGTCGAAATGTCATTCCCATCTATGTCATTGGCCCCCAGATGGATCGGTCAGCCCGGGGACTGCCTGGAGATCTGTTTGCCTGAGGAAGCAGGAAAGGTGGAGAGGTCAGAGTGTGTTTGAAGCTGTTGGAGATGGGGGTGTGGAGGACGTCCTGCGATCAGGTCAAAATCCTAGGGATTGCTGTTTTTTCTGTAAACATCCCTGGACACAGTGACGTCAGATTTGAAGAAGGGGGGAGAAATAGATTTACTTGCTGAATTGTGGGGTTGTAAATGTCTGCCTCTGAAAATGAATATCCCCCTCAAGGCCTCAGAGCCATCCAGCAAGAGGATGTTCAATTAGTTTGTGCTTTATTGTCAGCTTGTAATTTGTCCTCGATCTCTCAAACACACACACACATGTCTTTTTAGGCTTGACTCTTAACCTTTTGGCAGTTTTTGTCCATCATCTCCTCCTGAGCTTTGCTGCTGTTTCCTCTAGTTGTCCTCCCCGTCTGGGAAACGTATCACTCCGGGTAAAGTCGAGGTCGGTTCACCCCTTGGCTTAACCTCTCCCAGACGAACTCTCTCTTTTTCTCTCTCTCCCTTTTTTTTCTCTCAAGCTTGGGAGATTTACTGGGTCTCTCAGGGTCTTCTTAAATGTGCAAGTTGAACAATGGCCGTCTAGAATTGAGTGCCAAGCAGCTGTAAAGAAAATGAATACCAAATGTTGGTAGTGCTCAGTCCTGTTGAGAAATGCCATCTGTTTTGACGGCTGATGCCAGCCATTTGAGGGATCAGAGAAAGTTAAACCATGATGCAGCAGCAAGAACAGCACATCAGGCGGTGATCCGCCCAGCTTTTATTTGGGGACTTGAAAACCATCGACAGGAATTAGGACATGTTATTATTCATGGCAAGTTTCTTTTCTCCTTAGCCATTCTTCAAGAACTCTTATGCTCAGAGAATGAAAAGTTACATTTAGGGCATTATAACATCTTCAGCTTCCTTGCATGATGCCTGCATAGTCTCCCACCATCTGAATTTTATGTCTTTATTAGTCTTTGTCCCCCCTCACCACCACCAACCCCCTTACTTTTTCTTCCAAGCCCCTAACCCTCCCCCCTTCCTTTCATCCCTTATGCACCACTTTAGCCTGTGGGCTTTAATTTCATGCCCCCCTGCTCTGGCAGTTGGTGCCCCCGCAAGTGCCAGCCTTGCGCAGTGACACACGACTCCCGAGGGCCCCTGTGCCGGCCGGCCCGCAGTGCGCTGACATCCAATTAAGTCGTCCGGCCATAAAATGAGCAGCTTCGCTCCCACTCGGCCCACACACACTCTCTTAAGACAAATTTATGCGCACCCACCCACATGTATGCACACACACACGCCAGAGCTGACCCAACTTGATATGTACACTTGATTGCTCAAACTCGTCCAGGTTTACCTGACAGGGCTGTTGGTCTGGGTATCAGAGTGTGTAGCTCCAAAAGTTGAACCTTGTACACATAGAGAGGGAGCAGGAGGGCAAATGTCTGTTTTCGGTCCACCGAACTGTGCTGTAATTTTTTTCTCCACACTGCTTTAATTTCAGTGCATGAGTCACATTTGACACACAAGCTTGTGTCGCCTCATAAATCAAAGGGATTCCGAAATTCTCACATTTTGTTGGCCTCGTTGTCCCTGAAAAACAGCACCCACCCCTTTAATAACCCACCTCTTCATTTGCTTATTCATAGAGCTCCCATTTTACACTGCCGTCAGGTACAATATAATTATGCTAATGAAAACTAATGGATGATTGATGATTTTATTTCCTATTGTGCTGAGTAGTTTGCTTCATGGTGACTTTGTGCGTGTGTCTATGTGTCTATGTGCAGTGGGTGGCCATATTTTTTGACACTTCCATTATGTGGCATAAATGTTGCCCCCCAAAAAACTCATAAAATATTCATTCATTCATCCCCTTTCTTTTAACCACACAAGTTAATTGAGAACACAATGGGCAATAAACATGGTATGATGGAGCCCTCAAAAGACAGTTGTTTGTGCCAAAAACCCAAATTTAGTTCTGGTTAGAACTTGACTGATTTTTAAGGCTGATACCGATTTTGATAATTGAAAAATTTATAGTGAAGTAATTTTCTATAAATTTCCTATTAACATTTGTATAGTTATTTGTTGTCTTCAAGCTTACATTACATAATACGGTTGAAAACAATCAGATTTTATTATTGGTATTATTGATATTAAGGTGTTTATTATAGGAAAGTATAATAAAATACATCTTTTTTTAAGTCAAATAAAACAGTTGCAGTGTTGCTTTCTATTGCTTTCACAAGAACACTAATAATATAGTTTGAGGATCTCTTAACCTTGGTCTTTCTCTGACTTCTTTAATTGTCATTTATCAGCTCTCATAATCAATATATCCCCAGTTAGCTCGTATCAGCCAATAATACCGTCACACTGATTTATTGGTCAGCCTCTAGTTTAGGTCCCTAAAAGCTGTGCCATATCCGTGACCAGAGGTTTCGATTTTTATTTGTACAATGGAAAAAGTAAGGACTCTACGAGGTTCCAGTCTAACACCAAAGCCTGTCTGCAGGGAAGGAGGGAGGGA
Organism: Distichodus sexfasciatus; assembly: GCA_032718565.1. Lineage (NCBI taxonomy): Eukaryota > Metazoa > Chordata > Actinopteri > Characiformes > Distichodontidae > Distichodus > Distichodus sexfasciatus. The sequence continues at coordinate 2,094,540 of JAVGVS010000052.1, read as the reverse complement.
AAATGCTTGGGAAAGTGTTCAGGATAAAAGCATGTGTCTGACCGGTGGGTGTCTTAACCGTTGGACTCCAGATGTGCTATCAGTGGATTACAGTCTACAAAGTGCTCACATCTGGACACGGGACATGCTGTATGTCAGGAGATTGTCCCTGATCAGTTTTGGCTGCTGCTGAAATCCAGTAGGTCTAAGGCAGATTTGGCGTACCAAAACGTGTCATTGGAGAGGATTTTATACGATTATTTATACGATTATAAGATAGAATGAGATTTGAATGCAGCACATATTTTGGGATTTATTAACCAAATGACTTGGATGTATTTATTTGGAAAGTATTAATATAATTAAAGAGATGTTACCTCAGTATAGAAAATTATATATTCTAGAATATTGTGAAAGTTTTCAGTGCTTATTTTAAAAGGATAATCCTTCATATTTGCTATATTTCTTACAAATAAAGTGAAATAATGTTTGGAGGAATATTAAAGTTTGAGCATATTGCTATTGCTGTTGGCCACAATCAACATTTAAAAGCTTATTATACTTTTTGTTGAAATACGTTTTTAAATGAAATATTAATGTTTCATTTAATTTCTGCATGTCCTGCCAAGTGACTATTGTATGTGCAAACATCACAGTGAGGATGCTGAGACCATATGTTGTGTAGCATCTTTCTGGAAATACTGTCTGTCCAACACAGAGGGCAGTTGAAGGCAGCACGCTTACAATGGTTCATTACCTTCCTTCCCCGCACCCTCTGCCGAAACGGGTCTGCTTTTTTAGGGTGGCAGTGTGAGTCTCAGAGCCTCCTGCAGCCTCCGGGGCCTCGGCGCTCCCCTCTGGTCTGCCTCGGCTCCAGGAGTTCATTAAGGCGTGACATGCCTCATTCCTTTCAACTGGCACTCTTCCCAAACGAGAAAGCTGCCTAATGGTCTCCAAAATGAGAAAGAGTGAAAAGGAGTGGGGAGGGGGAGAGTAGGCAGAAGGGAACAGTCAATTAAGAAAAACAGAGACCCCTCGTCTGTTTTGGTACACTACTTTCCCAGCGTTTTCCGCACAACAGCACCGACGGATGCAACGGAACCTCACTCGCTTGTTTGTTCCGTTCTTTGAACCTTTGATTATAATTAGCTCGACTTAAAAAGACGCCTCCTGCGTTTTGTGTTCATGGCCTCCACTTAAAAGTGGTTCCCCCACTCTGAGTTTTCATCACCCTTTTTTTCTAGAGTGTTTTGTAGAGCACTCGACGATGGAATTCCTCGCCAGAAGGTGGGGAGGAGAAGGTGTGATTATTATACCCATGCACGGGGAAGGTTTTGTATGTGTGTGTGTGTGTGTGTGTGAGACGGAGAGAAAGAAAGGACCAGGTTCAGGTAGAGGTTGATTCAGACCTCAGGGTAGAGAGAGAGAAGCGTTTTTCTCTTCCTTACATCTTCAAACAGGGGGTTCCCTCAGCAACGCAAATGCTGTTTACATCACAGCACTGGAATATTAGCAGCAAAACAGCTTCTTCTGTGTAGCGTTTTGCCAAGACACGCCTTGGTCTTGCCAACGAGCTCCTGTTTGAGGACTTTGGGTCTCATTTAGCAGTATATTATATGGCAGTAGAATTGAGGAGAACACAATAAGCTAACGTTTTGCTGTAGTTTTCTTCAGCAGCTTCAGCAGTAACATTAGTCTTTGTGAAAGTTGTGTAAGTAGGTTTTAAGACCAAACTTCTTCATAAGAACAGTTGAGTGAATGGAACCCTTTGTTAGTAAGCATTTGGGTAGCTTTATGATTTTTAGGAACAAGCCAATGGTGGCCAATAAAACAGTGCATGGGATTGGCGCAGCGCTGGCAGCCACAGTTTGATAGCGTCTTGCGTGACGCAATGCTACTGAACAAAACAGATGTAAAATCTTTCATGAAAGACTGAGGAGTATGCAAAGGGAATGAGGGGCATCATCCAGACCTAAATGACAATGCAAACCCCCAAATGAAACTTACCTGGCTTTTTACAAAGTTCTCTTTCTGGGATGAGTTAGCTTCTCTTTCTGGCTCAACCTTTTGGTTCCTGCTCTGTATAATTTGCTACCCTTAAGGGAAACGGGACCAAAACTGGCATGGATTCTCATGAATTCATACTAGAGGCTATTGAAAAGCTCCACATACCTCAAGACATTGTGGGTTAGAGCCTCTATAGATGCCTGTAATACAAGATATGTGGTACGGTGACACAAAAACTTGTAGTGAAGACAAACTCTCCAGGTTTAATAAGTTCTCTATGTACTCATACCGTACGGTTGCTTTGGCACCGGAATTATCAGAATATTTGGGATTGGACTGATTCATTACATCTTCCCTCTCCTCTCTCTCATGCCTTTTGTGTTTTCCGAGTTCCCCATTAAATGCTGGATTACTTAGTGCAAATATGTCATCTATCTGGCGCAGGAGTGGAGTTTGACCTTCCCACTTTCTCCTTCTTCTTTTTTTGCCCGGGTTTTGTTTGTCCAGAGGGGAAGTTTGCTTTTCTCGCCCTTCTCGTCCTTTTTTATTTCTCCTTCTGAGACAGCGATGACGGCGAGCACCGGCGCGTATCGAGGGAGAGCGATAGAGAGAAAAGGAGGGATTTATGACCTCTGGAGAAGAGAGTAAATATGAGATCTCGGCCTATTGTGTCCCGGCCGTCCTCCTATTGTCTCGCACCCCGGGGGGCTCCGTGGACTCTTCTCTCATCCCACTGCTGCACAGCTGGGACCGGCCCTATTGTTCTCCTAGCACCAAGACACACACATACACATCATGCATACACACACAGCACACACAGTCCCCTGATGGCTTAGTCACAGTTCCAGCTGGGTACCTTTAGTCTCCTAGCAACCTCCACCTCAGCAATTTGACTAGAGGCACCGCCGGTGCCGAATCTTTATTGATTCCAAAAAGCCTCCAGACATTCGTCCTCGGGCTCCCGGCGACCGGTTCGCAGTCGGGTCACATGTTGGGAAGACACTCCGAGACCTTTCTGGTTTCCACGGGACGGCAGTGAAAAATTTCACATACCTCACCCTTGTTAGTCAAAGTGTCACGTTCCCTGTCATAGCTAGCAAAGAAAATCTCATTACTTTTCACTAGGGATGGACCGATCTGATACTGATATCTAATATCGGATGATGCTGACTCACAATGTTGGATCGGGTACACTGTAAAAGATGGTTTGATCATAGTCTAGTCATGATAACATACTTCTTTCTTGGACGTATTCAGAGTGAGAACATGTCAATACTCCACACACACACACATAGAGTGTGTGTGTGTGTGTGTGGAGTATTGACATTCTCACTCTGAAGTGAGAATACACACATTATATAAAGACTAAGGGTCGACCGTTTATCAGTATCAGTGTTTAATTTTGACCATCACCGATATTAAGTAATTACAAGGTGCGCTACTGTGGCTCCACTGTTGTCTCTTCTCTCTGTGCCATTTGCCCTCGACTCGCTGCTTCATTTAATGTCCCGCCCACAACAAACTCTGATTGTCTATATGTCACACGAGATCTAGGTACTAAAACGTTTAAGTTTCAAATTTAAGTTTCACAGTTTTACAATGTTGCTAAAATGTTTATTTAATATTATTTAAAGTTAAATTAAAATGATGTAAAAAGTTTTAAACATTTATAAATAATAAAGTTATTTAAATAAGGTTCGTTAAATTCAAAAATTTTGACCAAGATTTTCTTTTTTGTTTTTGCATATCAGTTCCAAATATCAGTTAAATAGCGGTATAATAATCTGTATCAATATCAGTCTTGAAAAAACAATATCAGTCGACCTCTAATAAAAACTTTCCATCCGGTTGAAGTTTTAAAAAGTTCAATTGCTGTCCTAAAGTTTTAAATAAAATCAAATGTTATATGCATGATTTTATGTCGAGATTTAGCTTTGTATTGCTCTCTGATTTATGATGTTAAATATTACTGGAAAGAATGTCTGGCAAATTTCAATACCTAAAGTTCTGGTTGTGATTGTATTAATACATTCACACTTAAACATAAACATAAAAACTCATAGCAGTGAAGAATATATTTGCCGTTTAGCACACTGATGCTTCAGATTTCGACTAACCTTGCGGGGGGCGGGGGATTTCTTTTTCTCACAAAACTGTCAAATATTTTAGCTAAGCACTTCTTAAGTTTGTTCATTATTCACTAAGATCCTTTTCTTTTTGGAAAACCCACCCAAGATCAGTTTTCAGTATCGACTCAAAGTTCAGTTATCTGTATCGGTACTAGGACTAGAAAACTTAGTATTGGTTGATCTCTGTTTTTCACTCTCACTTTCCTTCTCCTGTCTTCATTCTCCAACTTAGCCGCGACCCCGCGTACATCCTTAGCACGAATCTGTGTTTTGTGAATGTAAATGAGCTCATTTGTATGTAAGATAGTTGGAAGAAAAGTTTGCCAAGAAAGAATAAAAAAGTAAATTGTCTGACGTCCGCAACGGAGCCTGTTAGACGCTTCGTGCAACTTTGAGCCGAGATTTACATTGTCTCTGAGTGGCCGGCTGAAATATTCATGGTTCTACGATGCGCTGCTCACCTCACGCACATGTACATATTTGGCAGCGGACAGGAGGGATTTATCCTGGCACGCAACAGCCACGGCGTTCCTGAGACTTGAAAACGCTGGCCGCTTCGTTAAAGAAACAGTCCAGGAAAAATGTTATTAGTCCAGATTTTGTGCTCGTCTGACAAGATAAAGTTGCTCAGCGTTTTTTAACTTGCTCAGTTGCTACAGAGTAATGGGAGTTTGTGGCGACCATATTAGCATTGTGTAAACATGTGTTTAGTTAGTAGTCAGTATTAGCTTAGTGACTCGGAAAAACAAAAATGTAGCTTATGCCACGTGTTCGGAAGGTTGCTGGTTCGAATCCAGGAACAGTAAAGGTACCAATGAGGCATTCATGAGCAAGGCACTGTCCCCAAGCACTGCTCCCCGGGCGCTGCCCATGTGCAAATTTGCTACTAAGAAATGCTGTGGAATATCTGTGAGACAGAGTGCCTAGAAAATTTTAATTTGTTAAAAGCCAAATAAACTAAATTTCCAAGTAAAATCTCCATTGTCTTTACGTACTCAGTTCATGTATGTTCACTGGAATGGTGCAAAACAGAAAAAAGGCCATAGTCTGAGGCTGCAGAAGGCCTGGAAATTTGAAACGTGATCCCAGAACCGGCTCACATTTTTAGGAGGCGCTGTGTCGTCTCGTCGTCTGGACTTGTGCAGTAACAAAGTCTGCTTCATTAGGTACAGCTCTCAAATATAATTTACTACATCAGGACCTAAGCAGAGCTGATTTTTGGGCGGTGTAAGTCACGATATGATATTACATCGATTAAACAGACAGCGATTCGTTGTTGATATCACAAAGTCTGCTACGATACGATTTTGAGTCGACTCAGCTCAGGAGCCAGTGATATCACCTCCATTCATATCAAATCACAAAAAGCAACCAGTCATTTGACATTTTTATTTCTGATCTCAGTCAGACATTTAAGTGAAAATCAATCTCTTTCTCTTTTAATAAAAATAGACCTCCTGTCCAGTATTAAGTGAAGTTACCATGTGTACGGATGTCTGATCAATGTTTTCATTTTGAAATGATGCAATGGGCTTGTTGATCCTTAAATCAATGTATTGATGTGTATCGATGTATCATTACATCCCTACTTGACTGGGGGTTCTGTTTAGTTTTTTTCCATCTTGCAACCAGAGATGACAATGCACTCGTGTGTTTTGTTCTTTAACAAGACTTCTACTGGGGAGTCTGAAAGGTAACAGGCCTAGACACTGTGGCTCCATGTCACTGAAAAAACACACGTAGTTACAGTTACTCAGACACACACACACCTCTCTCTTTCTCTCTCTTTCTCTCTCTCTCTCTCTCGCTCTCTCTCTCTCTCTCTTCACATTTGGTCTCTCTCTGTCCTGTTTACATAACGCTCCGTAACACTGAGCACATGTTTTGTGCGGAGGTACGAGCCGACTCAGCCGGGGATTCTGGGAAAAAAGTCAGAACTGGCGTTTAAATCATCCGTTGCTGGTCCTCTCTCTCTGGACCCCAAGTCACTGCCGCTTCCAGTGCTTAGTTTTCCGGTGCTAATCATCTCGTCTTGTCCCCCCTTCTCATAGGCACTAGAACAGTCAAAATGGACTAACAGGGTTGGTAATATTGCAAATAAAATAATACAACAATAAGGAAGCATAATGTCTGAAAATCATATTGCAAATAAAATTAAATAAAAACATAACATTTTTCTGAGTAACACAGTAACATTTAGGCTGGATTAGCAGAGAACATGTTTCTGCTAATAAGCAGATGTTAATCTTAAATTAATAATAAAATATCAATTATATATAGTGTTATATATTATTATACTCTCTCTCTCTCTCTCTCTTATATATATATATATACATATATATATGTATACATATATATATATATATATATATATATATATATATATATATATATATATATATATATATATATATATATATATATATAAGCATAATGACTTCTGCATTTGACCCATCCGTGAAGTACCACCCATCAAGTACTGCTTGGGGACTTGAACCGTCAACCATCCGATCACAAGTGACATTACAATAGGTGTAGATCGAAGTTTACAACTCACCATCAAGCAGTACATCATGCCTCCTTTCTGTTATATGTTTTGTTTTAGCTCTTCTTCATCTCTTCATCTACACCTCCTCTCATCTCTCTTTGGCTTGCCTGTGTGATGACCACAATCTCGTCTTAAACACACCGTCCTCCATCCTCCCATTTTACTCTCCCACATCCTTCCGCTCACACACGCTGTTTATTTAGCCCTCACGGAGGAAGCTCGGAATTGTGGGAGTAGGAAGAGTGGGGAAAAGAAAACTCGTATGTCTGTCAGTGCATATCGTTTAGGACCCAGGAAAGGGCTGTAGTCAGACAAAGGAAAGCAATGATTTTATCTGTTCTCATGTTAAAAAAATATGATTCCTATCTTTTTATCATGTTTGATGTCGGGCAGCGGGAAGTCAAATGCTTGGCGGATCTGACTCACGTAAACTGGACACATAATTAAAAGAGAATCATTCTTTAAGCTTCGTTCACGAACAGCGTATTTGCCAGAAGAAATTCCGTGCGTGTTGATGTATCTACAAACTGTTGAAGTGAAAGGGCTGAGAGAGAAAAAGGCGAAAAGAAAGATTTGAGAGGCAAGCGTTATGATTGCCCTTCACCGGATCCTTTTTTTTGTTGTTGTTTGTTCAGCTCTGGTGGCTTTTTCTGTGAACATTGATTAAAAAGGGCACAAAAAAGGCGAGCAGCTAACAACCTCGAATAGCGACTCTGCTGTAATGAGGGCTGTCCTGACGTTGAGGCTGATTTTTATTCTTTGGCCCAAGGTTTTTGGAGATTGATGCGTCTGGCGCTTAAAGTCACCAACCTGAACCTTAATTACCAAAATCGATAAGAGATTTAGGAGTTCAAGTTTATAAAAAAGCGTTGGTCGCCAGGCAAGAACAGGCTCAAGTGAATGTGTCTGTGGACTGTTTATATGTTAAGGATTATGTAGGAATTAGAGACAATTTAGGGCAATATAACATTTACTGTGATATGACACTAACTTTCCACTAGATAATATTAATTTCCATAAGGGCATGTGCCAGCAAGTTACCTACGTTGTGAGGAGGCAGTACAAAGTGGCATTAACAGAGTGAAAATTAAAAATAAAAATACCTGGTTCAAAAGCTGAACCGGGTGTTAATAAATGGAAGTTTGTGTCGCATGCTAAATGGTTGTTAAATAGTAAAAATTTGGTGTTTACTATCAGAAGCTGGTGTTGCTAGGGAAATTAATGTTTATTAGAGAGTGCTCTTTAATAGGAAAATTAGCATTAAGACCCAGGTCAAAATAATATGGTTCTAAAGTTCTTCATATCAAGAAACGCTAATCACCAGTTGTGAGTGAACATGAATGTTGCTCGTGGGTGATAAATCTCAAAGTGGTGAAAAATTAGGCAGTACTTTCTACTCTCTCGGATTCTGTGGCTGATCAGCTCAGCTGACACCGCCCGCTACTGCAGAGCCCCTACCCATCAACTGTAAAACACATGCACATGCTGCATTACGGTGCAGCGATCACTCTAAAATCATGCAAGTAAAACTCTGTAAATTTTTCGCCTTGTGCGCTTTACGCGTTTTACTGGAAGGATGAAGACAGGCTAATACACAATACAACAAGGGATAATGTTGTAAAGAGCTCATTTGGAGTTCGTTTCAACAAGTTAAACATGCACATATCATATTTGACAGTTTATCACAACACAAAACAGATGAACTTACATTTGGTGGTGCAACAGCAGCCGCCAGCTATGAGGAATGGCGATATTAGAAGTTGCTTCGGACTTAGGATATGACAGACTCTCTTGGCAAACTTGCCCAGACTAGCAGGTAGGCTACTGACACTATGCAGGTGTGGACAGGGTCAAGAGCAGTAGATCTGGGCAGGACTATGCTAAACATAACACTCTCACGAGGAAGCAGGCTGCGTTTTAGTCCCGCCTTGAAAAACCTACTGTGAAAAGCTGTGAAAAAATTGACTACCGCCACTCCTAAAACTTGTATTTGTAAAACTAGATTAAGGGGTTTTCCACATCTTTTTAGGCACAGTTTTTCTGTACATTCCCATGTTACCAAACCAAGGACAGTTTTCATTTTACTGTCTCCTTTTAACTAGTGAAGCAATTTTGTGTTAATTTGCAGAAATTGATGTTTTCTATTGAAATTTGGTGTTAACTAATGGAAATTTGTGTTTACTAGCCACAGATAGGAATTATCTTAATGTTTACTAGAAAGTTGGTGTAAGGTAGAAAGGGGTAGGATTCACTAGTGACTTGGTGGTGTTTTCCTAGCAGTGGTGTTATCTAGAGGAGTTTGTGTTTACTAGCTGGCACATAGAAGTAAACTAGTAACATTCTGATGATTTACTAGCAAGTTAGAGTTAACTAGTGCTGGGAAATATGTGTTTTACTAATGAAAATTGGTCTTAGTGGAAATGAGCAAAATTAGTGTTAGTGAAAATTAACTACTGTTAAAAAGTTTAATATTAATTATCATTAGTGGAAATCAGTGTTGGATCTAACATCCAGTGATGGTTTATGTTAGGCCAACAAAAACAGAGCTTTTTATACAGTGGTGATGTTAAATTATCCAGCCCAAAGGTAGTCGTCTTTTAGGAACTTCTTTGGAAAGAGTAAATCAATTAAAATTAATTACTCCTGATTCTTGAAATGTCTATTTATTCAGTTATGCTTTGTTAGATACCTGTTCTGTATCCTATTTATAGTACCTTGCATGCATATTTTAAAATCCTTTTTTTAAACTTTGTGTAGCCCTTTGTCTTGCATTCATTCTAATTCTGATGGCACCACATTACCTCTTGTGACAAAATTTTGAGAACCATTGTAAAAGCATTTGGGCCACCAAGCTACTCAATACTAGTATGCTCTTTTAGACTAAAAAATGCTCTTTTCCCACTGACAGAAAGAATAAAGAAAAAACCTTCCCCAATGGACGATCCAGAGTCCACTGTCAGATCTTGTTAATTGTTTTTTGTGGATCTGGACTGCATCAAAATCCATAAATGAGATTTCTTCTCCTCGTTGCTGGGTGAATGCGATCTTGGCTGCGTTAAAACATGCAACACCCCTAGTTTTTTGAGTTATGTTGATTAGCATGACTTCCATTCTTTTGGTGGCGGTCAGCATCCAGTAACGACAAAAAATCTAGGTCAGTGTGCGGCAAGCAGATGTGAGATTGGGCTGAAGAATCTAAAGTAGCCATCTGTGATTTAGTGACAAGTCTGAGAAAAAATGTGATTTGGTGATAGGTTGGAGAAGCGGATCGACCATTTAAGGGCAACGAGGAATTTTTAAATAAGGAACGCTTTGACAGTAATATCTAAAGATTTTCTAAGAAGACATAAAATTTTAGTCAGATTGAGATTCGAACTGAGCCTTCTGATCTGGGGTGAATGCCCAACCGTTCACGCCTACCAAACATGAATAGCAAGGTGTATTTAGTCAGTGTTGTTATTTATTCAATCAGTTTATTTGTATAAAATGTTTATAATTTCATGATTATTTTACTTTAAGTACTTTGGCCGACCAAAGCGCTTTACAGAAGCTAAAAAAAGTAAAATAGTCATTAAATGAATAAAAGTCTATTTACTTACTAAGTTTACTACAAATAATTTTTTCAGTTGATAGCCAAAAACATCAGATTGGTACCAGATTTATCTCCAGGATTGTGATGGGACCTGAGAAGGTCAGGCTTGTGCCCATCTGATCGCCAGCCAGTTTGAGAAAAAAAATGGGTTTATTCTGCTCATTTTCTCTATTCTTAGAGATGAACAAATGTGCCTGAAATTATAGTGTTCTCCTGTGGTCGAGTAATGGCCCTGTGATGCCATTTCGTTTCGGTCAAACTGCCTGAAATGTTTCTCAGCTACACTCTGTGGTCACAAATAGGGCCTGACCTCTCAGGCTAAGTGCTGCTGTGGAGTAATAGGGACTATTAGCCAGCACTATAGTTACACCCTCTCTTTTGGCATCTCCTCCTTACTGCCTGCCTCCTCCCTTTCTCTCTCTTCTGCCAGGCTGCCAGGTTCAGAAAACTTCCAACTCTGCATCCAACTCCACACACATACACACACACACACACACACTCTTGCAGAGCGAATCGTCCTTGCACTCAAGCACTTGGCAACTCAATCAATCAGTGCAACTCAAGCCCTAATCGATTCCTTTGTCTTCCAAAACGGCCTCCAGACTGTATTTACTTTTCAATTGTGAGAGACAGAAGAGTGTATTTAAGGAGGCTTACGCCATCAAGATCGGCTAATTGAGGAGGTGCGCTAAAAAAGGCAAGTTGCAAAGAGTTCTTTTTTGTCTCTTAACTTTAGGAACAATTTGAAAAAAAAGTAGAGGTTAGGCGTTAACACATCTCATCTTGGAGTGACATGATTGTTGACTTTGGAAATAAGATGGAAATCGTTTGAATAATCAACATGATCTTACAGTGTTTGCCTACATGTTTTTCATAAACATTTCATGAATAATGTTAAAATAACATGATAAAATCCAGGTTAATATTCTTGTTTATCAGTTTTGAACAAAACACAATGATGTTTTGATTTAGGCATCTTTATGAATCATGACACACGCACAAACACACAGTGGGCGGCATGAGACTACTTGATTATCGTCATTTTCTAGCTGTGGCATAAGAATTAGTTAAAGAACATCCCGATAGTAACTATAACAGCGGAATATAGCCATGCACGATCTCGCGATGCAATGTAAAGTAATGTAAACAAAATTTGGAATGCATGGTGATATATCAAGATATACTTGTAAAATTTAATCATGATAACAGCAATTGAATCCAAATCACTGACCTGATAATCACAATGGAAAATACTGACTGATAATTTAGGTGAATTATTGACACAATAATCAATTGAATTGTTAATGATGTCGGAATTGAGATCATTGATGATGTCTGTAAGTTGACTGTTCATAACTGTTGACTGTTTCGCTTGTAACTGGTGGAGAGTTTTCACTCAGACGGAAGTGACTCTGAGAGCCTGTGTGTCCTTTTTCCCCGCTAAACGCCAACTCAACATGGGATAATTCATCTTAATGAGCTCCTTCCTGCTGACAAATGCAAATAAATAAATATATATTTATATATATTACATATATTTGTGTATATATATATATATATATATATATATATATATATATATATATATATATATTATATATATATAAACAAATAAATTGGGCTGGCCGAGAAGCTGCAACTGCTGTGCATAAACCTGGAAAATCACCAAGTGCGTAGACATTTTAAGATACTCCACTGATCGAACGGTTTGCTCAAAGGTGCAAACCGTACTTTTACTTTATGTAAAAGTTAAATTAGTCAAATAAACTTTAGTAAATTAATTAAAGACAAGACAGTGTGATTATCAAATATTTTGCATGTTAAATAATGAGCTCAAGTTAGAAAGTAAGTCATCAGCCATAATGGAAATCTCTCAAGAGAAACACTAATAAAGAATTAGAGCCAATAGGGAGTGGTTGGTCTGAACCTCTCCAACTCCACTAGCCTTCATTTGTCTTCACTAGTCTTGGTTTTTTTGGTGGTGACAGAGAAAGCTGACACCGTTTTTGAAAAGGGAAAAGCAGCAGGAAAAGCCTTTGGGGAAATCTGGAGGGTTTTAGTGTGCATTCGTCTTATCTGTGACGTCCCTTTTGATGGGCTTTCCTCACTTATCGCCGCGCTATGGCTTTAAGTGGACGTCTCGAGCCAATGAAGACCAGCTGTAGAGACGTTCACGCTTTCCTTTGGTGGATCGTGAACGTGGTGGGGGAGCTCGCTTGGAAGTCTTGGAAGAATCGCCAAGCCTCGACGAAAGACTGGTGGCCGGGACAGTAGGAAAGCTACTTGCTTTCCTCTGGGAGATTACCGAGCATGATGGTGAAGGATGGAGAGGTTATTAACAAAAGTGAGCAGCAGAGACGTGAAAATCTGGCTTCTGCAAGTCGTTATTCGGTCAGCTTTTTACTGGACCTTCTCTGGACCAGGTGAAACAATCTTGAGTAGGAACATACTGTAAATTTGGATTGGGATAAGGTGATGCTGCAATTAATTTTCTTTAAAACTATGCATAGAGCAGACATAACACCCTACAGGAGATTCTAAATGTAGCCTACAGGCCACACACATTTGTCACTTATACACTAATATCTCACACTCTCCACACGTTTTTGTCACTTGGATTTTTGAATTGATCTAAGCTTGATGTCAAATTTACTTGAGATCTCTTATGTCCCACGTCATGTCTTTTGACTTTTCTATGATGAATCAGGTGTTGAGTTGAAGCTGATTCAATGCAAAGGGTGAATCCCATTTCACTCCTTTGCCCTACACCTTAGCCCTACCTCTTGGCCCTTGGCATGGAGTGGTTCAAATCTACCCCATGAATCTACCCCTGGTTATTCAGTTTAGTTTTCAACAAAAAATGAAAAAGTAAAATGTGGATGTGATTTTTGTTTTTTAGCCGATTTGAACGGCTTGAACGAAAACCTGACTTTAGAGAACCACTTGCTGAAGCCAGATCTCTGGTGTGCGTAGGCCAGCTACACCTTCTTTAGCCCCTGCAAGATATTTAAGACTCCAACTTTTATTTTGTAGACCACACAGACACACGCACGTACACTCACTCACACACACATCCTAAGGCTGTCACAAGAACCTTTCCTGTTTTTTTGGCTATGCCTCAAAAAGCCCCAAAGCTCTAAGCAAAGACAGAGCACTCGCTTCAACCTACTCCCTCTCACTCAATCTGGCTCTCGTTCTCCTTAACCCTTAATCCCTCGCTTTTAACACCTTCTCCATCTTTTCATCTCGTCCGGCTTCCAGCGTGCCGTCGTCTGTCCTCCCCACCCCCTTCTTTTCCGCTTGTCGCACCTCCAACATTGCGCTCGTCTAACCCTGTCCACACATTTCTTTCTTTCTTTCCTGAAGAAGAAGACAGAACAGCAATTTATCAGGCTTCGCGTTTCCTTTCGGGCACCTTGTTCTTTTTGGTTTACATCCTCCGCTAAAAGTGACTGAAGCGAAGCGAAGATGGATGACGTGCAGTGCTCTCACTGCTCGTCTTTGGCTTGTTCGAATCGCTGAGGTATTTACTGAATCGTGTTGAGATCTGCCATTGCTACGGAACGTCCCTGCTTTTTTCCCACTCGTACCAACAACCTCCACCTCTGTTTTTTTTTTTTCCTCTCCTTCTCACTCAGTTCCATCTCTGATTTATGTGATCCTCCCCATCCTAGACCTACACGGTTGGTCCATTCATCAGAGTTTCAAGGAAGTTTCATGACTATTGGTTTCAAACGTCTCCCGATCTTAAAATACTTTCCCATAAACGCCTAATGGTCCTGCTAGACGCCTCCTTTCAGCTCCTAATGGGAAAGTCTTTCCCCAAAAATGACTAATCAGTTGATTAATCTACCAAAGAAAGCTTAACGTACCCATACCAAGCAACTGACCCTACATTAGGGCTGAATGATATCAACTTCAAATCAGCATCATGACTACTTCAAGCTTTGATCTCAATTGTAATTAATAAACTATCATTTATTTTCCTTTTTTCTTTAATTAGATGGGGTGAAGACAACATTTGCTTGCTTAATTAAAACCAGAAGTTGAAAAATCTGGCTTTAGAAAGTAATGTTCCTGCAGAATGTTCTACTTAATCCACTCATCTGTAGGGGCTTCTGGCCAAAAATGTTATTTGAGGGGCTCAGGTGTTGAACAATTAATGAAAGCTGTTAGGAAGTATCCAATAAGCTTTTGTTAATTGTGAGCAACGTTGGCATTTCAAATAGAACTTTGGCTAGGGGCTCTTCAAAATGGACTAATGATTTGGAAAAAGCTTGGTGGCACCAGCATTCTTGAAAAGCTTCCCTACACTCTGAGTCTCAGTATTTTTCTTACCCCAGGAACCTCATTCAAGTGTGTAAAGTCGAAGCTCTGACCTCAGCCTGAAATACTTATTTTCTGCTGCTGAATGCTTTTGACCTTCCCCATCACCCTGTCCAGCTATTATTCTCCTGCATTCCAGGTGAAGTCACGTCTAGGGTCAGATCCAGCCCTCCATGACCATCGTGTCATCCTCCATTTGATAGTTTTCGCCAGCTAAAACACCAAGCCTCATAAATTACTTGGTCAGGCTGCAGTGTGGACGCAGTGGCGAGACCGAGCGGTCAGTACAACAGATTATTTGGATGTAATCACATTTCCTTAAATAAGCCACAGAGTTTCCTTGAGCGTTATGCGTTGGCGTGTTCCGCCAGGCGGAGAAAGGGGGATTGTGGGAGTTTGGTGGACCCTGTCATCCTGTTAACAGCCTTCCACACCTCATTTAGGCTTGTAATGAGTAACTAATAGCCTAATTACAAGTCACTGTTCAAACAGCAGTTGTAGCAGCGATGAATGCCCTCTTATCGTTTCAAGGAGCAAGTGAAATTACTCATTCTGTCCCTCTCTCTCTCTCTCTCTCTCTCTCTCACTTTCCGTAATTACCCCAGTCACACTGTCTTGCACTGATTATTATATCATGTCTGATCAGCTCTCTGCACCTCTTCCACTCCTTAAATGTGTCACGTCGCCTTTATGTTGACTGATTTTTAAGCATTGATTGCATGAAGTCAGCGTTTGGCCCACATTCATCTATAACATCTTGGTGGGTGAAAAGCTCATGATTTGCACAGACATGCGATTAAAATTTGCACAAAAGTGCTCATCAGTGTTCAAAGATTCTGGCTATTTGAGTCATTATCGAACCGATATCCCATCCACGTATCGGATCCCCAGTAAAGGTACCATCCCTAAGCACTGTTCCCTGTGCGCTGCCCGCTGTTCCTTGGTCAAAGGCAGAGGTCACATTTCGCTGTGGTGCACTATGTGCTGTGGTGTGTTCACAATGACAATCACTTTCACGTTTCATGTAAATTTTGTATTACGGTTTGAAATGGCCACTTTCACCTGCTGGTTAAGATGTAAAAGTAAAAGATCTCAAGTTTGCGGACTGTGTGAATAATCAGCTAGACAACTGTTCATCGGCATTTGATATAAGCGGCAGATGGTTTGTGATAAAGCGATGAAGACGATTGGCTGGACGCTTCTCGGATCGCTATTCATCCGACACTCTAAAAGCCTCTGATGCTTTTATATCAGTTTAAAGGACTGCAAATGGGAACACTGGCGGAATAAGGCTAAATTGCAGGGCTTCTCCTCAGATAAGTGGGTTATTTGCTCTAATTTTTGGGGGGTGGAAGGAGATGGAGAGAGGCAGGTGTGAGGAGAGAGAGAGAGAGAAAGAGAGAGAGAGAGAGAGAGAGAGGAAGAACTGAAGAGGTTAGTAGATGAAGAGAGCGGTAAGTAGTCTAATGGAGCGTGACGACAGACGGCGTGAGGAACTGCGAGACACTTGCCGGTCATGCGAACCGATCCTCTCAAAAGCTGATCTGGGAGGTCATGACGAGAGGCGTGAAAGCTTGGGATTTTACTTGACGATACTGCTCCTTCTCAGAGAAAGTGTGAGAAAGTCGAGGATCCCAGATTACACCCTTGAGGCGCTCCGCACAGAAAAGTTTCCGTATTAAAAGGAATCGGTCACACCGCGAGGCCGGCTTTCAGAATTGCGAAAGCAATTACGGTTTAAGTTAGTAATAATGTTGAATTAACTGAGAGTACAAACCTGCCCCCTGCCAAGACTTAACCAGAGTCTTGGCATGGCAAGAAAGGAAGTGGTCGATTTGGTTGAAATCTGTGCATTTCGAGGCCGGATTCATCTTCTTTTTTTTGCGCGAAGGCCTTCGTCTTTTGCCAAGAGCGGCGTCTTCCCAGAACGTTCAAGCGTTGTCTCGTTTCTGTTAATTATCCTAATTTATGACCAAGCAATGACCAACAACAAGGCTGTTGGCTGTTGTTTTGAGACTTTTGAGAGAAACCTCTCCATTGTGCTAACGTTCTTCACACAGCTTGCTGTGTGGTCTTGGTACTAGTTTGAGGATAGCCTCAGGCATCGTGGATTGGCCTCCCGTGGGTTACTAACCCCAAAGTAGATTCAGTTCTGTAGGCACAGCTTGCAAGTGTCTTCCGTAGACTAAAAAAGGGACAATTGTTAAGCTATATAAAAGCCTTAAGATAAGATGTAATCAGAGTTTAATGAAGTGGATCAACTGGCGACCCTCCTCAGAACAACTCTCTCAATCTCTAAGCGAGGGCATTATGTTGGTTTTGTGAAACCATCTTGTAATTATGATGGCACATGTTGGTAAAACTTGCTCTGTTTGGAGTGTTCTCTTTGAGCCCTTTGGCTTAGCCATTCCCTTCCCTTTTTAGGAACATTTCCTGAGTAGGATTAAGTGGCATTAGTGCCTTTTTAGGCCAGCTCCCCAGTACTTGCTCAAGACTCGCATAAGGTGTTACCTTAAGATGTATCCTTCCCCAAAGGTCTGTTTTTATTTGTGACATTAAGGTTTCATTTAGATGTGACAAATACCGCACTGAAGTCAAAAGCTATGCTTAATTTCTTCCGCAGCTTGGGAACTCTCGGCCTCCAAGATGTACAAAAAACACTCTCGCTCACCTTGGCACTGCAATAGCTCTGAAATGAATGAACTGTGAAAGCCATAACAGGACACGTCGGCGGGGGGAAAATATATGAACTGTAAGCATCAGGTCTCGCTAAATCATGGAGTGCAATGCACTGCGTTCTCGATGAGGTAACGCCGGAACAGCTCATTTCCTCACCTTCTTGTCGCACACACCTGTAATCAAAAACTAGCCGCAGGTGGTGGGAAACAAAGGCAAAGAGCACTCGGCGCGGCAGCTTTATTATGGTTGGCTTGCGCGATCGTTAAGACTCATTTCTGTTTGGAAACTGCACATGCACGTCCTCGCAGTGGCCGAGCTGGCTTCGGGTCAGCTGCTTCAGGCTCATTAGTGACCGTTTCTGCCACTTTTGGAGATTCAGACAGCTGGCACACCAGGCGCGGGAAAATAGAAAAACAGCCTCCCAGACAGAAAATATAAAAGAGAAAGCTTTGAAACAGCAGCTAGCTAGCTAGTCATTCCACGAAGCATGGAAACAAGGGGGGATTTTGTGTGGGGTGGTGGGGAGGGGGGATGTCTGGACGAATTCCATGGGATAATTAAGACTTTACAGAGATCTTTCTAGTGCATATGGAGAGAGGTTCTGCATAGCCTCCGAGGCTGCTATTGCTGTAACTTAACGCTGTCTGCTGCTGCTGCTGCTGCTGCTGCTTTCCAGAACTGGGCGATCTGATAACCCATAAGGCCCCCCGGTCTGGCACAGCCTTCAGGGGGCCGCCGCTCCAGCTTTAACGCAGCTTCCAGCTCCAATTAGTTCTGCTCACTTTTTTTTGCACCCGCCGGTCTAGTGTGTCGTCACAGATCATCTCCTCGACTCGTCGGTTGGATTGCTCAGGCAGAATGCGGGCACATGCCGGTGTTTCCAGTCCACCGTAGGGCATCGTTATTAGGAGATTTTAAAAAAGGAGAATAGGGGAACTTGGATTAAAAGGTTGTGTCGCTGGAGCAACTTGGGGTCAAGGGTCTTGCTCAGGGTCTGTTCTTAAGAAGAAATTTGTTCTTAAAACCCACTTGTGCAGCTATCACCGTGCTCAGTAGGGATGTGCAAAAAAAATATATCGAATCGCGATTCAAAAAAATCGGTTCATATTTTTCAATTAACGTAACGGCAGTTGCTTACTTGTGCTTCGACAAGAGTTCAGCTCGTCGATCCTACATATGGCGCAGTGTTGAAATCTGCACAGATAGACCTCTTTCGCATGAGCCTGAAGGAAATGCATACAACTTTGCACAGCTTCGCTGGGAAAAAGGATCTCAATAAGACACATGTTAAATGCAGGCATTGCAAAGTGAAGGTGAAGCATTTTTCAAAGTAAAAAAACATTCCAGCCGAACAACACACTCTACATCTATGTATTAAATCATACCTCGTTTATGAATCGTGAATCTCTTATGAATTGGAACCCAAGAATTGGAATCGTATGGTGAGATTTTCTGAATCGTACCCTGCTAATGCTCAGTGTCTCTCAGCCAAGGGGTCCTTAGACTGCAAAAGGCTGAAGACCCCTGTCCTAGCTACATGTCTAAAAATGTAAGAAAATATTGGTTAAACGAGGTCCAATCTTATGGTCACCAAGACAAGGTTTTAATTACTTGCCCTCATATTCTGTAGGAATTGGGATTTTCATTTTTGCTGGATGCATTTAGAAACTTGACCGGCATTAAACAGGGTTTGAATAAACATCCAAATTGTTCAGAACTGGAAATATCGGGAAGTTTCGGAAGAGTAATGGAATTTATGAAAACGTGTTTTAATCAGTACTATAATTACTTAATGTTCTCTCACAATATAGCAAGAGGTCAAAACTCGAATCGATCCAAACCACTGTGTTGAATTTAGTAATCAAGTCTGGACACAAGATGATGAATTCAGTTTTAAGAATTTATAGCATGTTAAGCAGCCGAAAATAACCCGAAAAATGTTTCTGAAAATAAAGGCATTTTTTCTGATTCTGCGGGCAGCATTTTATTTTTTTGTTGTTATTTACTCATCGCAGCCTCAAAATGAGTTTCATTCCTGACTGCGGTAGTCACGTTCTGGATTGTCGGCTGGCCACATCTTAGTGCTAATGTATCTCTCGGGCAGAAGCGAGTCAGAACACGGCCAATTGTCGTTCCGGCAAAAAAAAAAAAAAACACCACCAACTATGTCGAGTAAATCATGGTCACCCACAGCGGTGCCTTGCTCGGCCTTCCGAAACTAGTGTGTAAATCCCACAATGGAAAGCTGCTAAATTTAATATTACTCTGGCTTTGGAATCCCATCAATTCCTTTTCCTTCTTCCAGGCCCCCAATGAGTTGAAGCTCCACAAAGCCCCAGCCACAATAATTATTCTATTATGCGTGAAAAGCGAGAGAAAGAACGAGTGAGGGAGAGAGAGAGAGAAAGGAGTCGCTGGATGAACGGAGACGCCACATTTGTCATCCCCGGCCTTCTCATTAGCTGTTCGCGAGACGCTGCAATTAGCCCCCCGTGACACCGCCGCGTAATCCACTCAAGCTAACACGCCAGCTTTGTGCCCGGCTGCCGATCGCTTTAGCGCGTGCTAACAGGATTTACAACGCCGATTTGGAGCGGGCTTTCCTCTCCAGTCGCAACGCAGACACGTTCAAGTTTGAGCTTCGCTGCCTCTGCGTTAATCTTGGGTTTCCCCTTCTCCAGTATGCGCTGTGAAAAGCAGCCCAGGTTTGTTAAAAAGCACGGGTTAAGATGATCCATAAGCAAGGTCTCTAGTGAAAAATCTGGATTGCAAAAAGCCAATCCATAAAGCGATAATGGTGGTAATGCAAACACAGCACATTGTTTGGTTTGTATTGGTGTAGTTTGGCTAGTATAAATTTGGGTACAATATACAGTATATTCAACTTACGAATTTTTGACCTTAGGATAACGATAGTGATAGGACAAAATTGTAAAACAAAAAAGTTTTGCACGACAGCCAGCTTAGCAGTGTATGTGTTACCATACGTTGGGAAGGTGCACTCTCACCAGCCATCGACAGTTCAGTTGTCTCGTTGTTAGATGTGCTTTTGGTGTTTCTCAATAATATTTTCAAGTTACGATGGGGTCATTGGAATGGATCTCCATCATCTAGTGGTCAAGATATTTGCCTGTGGACCAAGAGGTTGTGGGTTCCAATCCTACCTCTAGCACTACCATCACTTGGTCCCTGAGCAAGATATATATATACACCCACACACATATATTACAGTTACAGTTTAAACAGCTGGTAATCGGAATACAGTTGCATTGTTACAAATAATGCATTAAGTGACAGTATTTTTCTGTTTCGCGTGTTTCTCCTCTCTCCAATAAATTATGGCAATTCCATTCATTACTGGAAATCCTTCAGAACACGCAACCAAAAATTCTTATTTAAACGCCCATTTAGTGTACGTTGCCGCAGTTACACAATGGAAGAGTCAACGCTGGAGCCTGCAGGACAGAGCCAGGGCAGAAATGCATTGGAAATTCAGACAACACTTCACATTGAGTAATTTAACGGAATATTTAACAAATTACATTTTAGGGCATGTCTTCTGTATTCTGTAGTACAATACATTTTA
The DNA here is from genome assembly GCA_032718565.1 of Distichodus sexfasciatus. Taxonomy (NCBI): domain Eukaryota; kingdom Metazoa; phylum Chordata; class Actinopteri; order Characiformes; family Distichodontidae; genus Distichodus; species Distichodus sexfasciatus. Next base: position 2,073,694 of record JAVGVS010000052.1, on the reverse strand, counting down.
AAAGTAACCTTCCCAACACTGTATATATATAAAGAGTGCTGCATATATATTATATACAATTTTAAGGATAATAGTAAAAATACTAATATCTTTTCTTCTTCTTTCAATATTAATAAAAATAAAAATAGGATATACATTTTTAATGTCAATTTTTAATTTGTTGGACACAAGTGGCACACAAGTCAGCTTGTGTAAAACACTGACTTCATGCTACACTCTGACATGTATTTATAATTTTTTAATAAAGATTTTACATGATAAAGATTTAATGAGTACTATTTCTAATTGCTACAAATATTAGTACTGAATACAATTCTGCAACAGTATTATTTCCATACCCACTGTAGAAATGCCCTTCTTATTTAGTGTTTAGAGAAACAGTTCTATAGCCAAATGCTGCAGAATGCCAAGATTTTAGCAGTTATTATATATAACTGAATAATAGTCATGCAATTTTATACAGAATAGAGCATTTCCCTAAAGGAAGTAGCTGGTTTGCGCCTCTCTTTCTTTCGCTCTGTGTTTTCCCGGAGAACGAGGGAGCGGAGTAATTAACAGCACAGAAATCAGTGATGTGGTAAGAAATCGAGTCGGTAAAAAACAAAACCGCATCGAGCCGGCGCCAATTATCGGCTCTGCAGGAGACCGAACAGCAGCAGACTGAAGCGACGGCGGGCCGCCTTTGTAGCTGCCGCTCATTACATGCGATCTGTAAACAGTCGATTTCCTTTTACTTACGTGCCAGAGTCCGAGTCGTTAGCATGTGAAACTTTTACTCCGGAATTTTTTCTCTGTTGGCAGAGGGAAAACAGGCCTGAGGACATTAGGGCTTCCAGATCAACGCCAGTGACACAAACACATCGTTATGTGGAATATTTCTTTTTTGTGCCGAATGGGAGTCTAAAGGAAAAAGGAAGAATGTGGGGGTCGTTAAGATAATTGGGCGTCTCTCTAGTTTATTTAAGGCCTTACTTTCCGGGCTGCCACCTTTTGAATCTGCACTCTCGTAGACGCTAGTTAGCTAGAACAAGACCCGGCATGCAGAGTAATCTTTATTAATAGCATAAGGCAATAAACAATAGCGCAGTCGTCTTGGTGATCTTTTCCGTAACACATCTGTACGCCGTGTTGCTGTTGATGTGTATTGGACAGGGGTGAAAACAGCAACTGAACATAAACTAAAGGATTAAAAAACAGAAATTTTGCCTTTAAAGTGTGATTTACACTAAGTGACTTTTCTCCCAACTTTAGATCCGATTCTAAATCTGCAGGTTTTCTGAAATTTGGATGAGCCAGTCAGTTTAAAAAGGTGTTGTATAAAAGGGACAATGAAGAAGAAAGAAAGTTCTTCTTGAAGAAATTAGTTCTTAAAATTCATGTACGCAGTTTTCACCAAGATCCGTGCATCCGCCAAAATTGACCAGTACTCACTCATTCATTTTTTAAGATTTCAGATCTGTTCCTAGGTAAGAACAGAAGTAACACCTGATGAAGAACAAATTTACTTAAATTTGATTGCTTGTGTGTTTGTCTCAAAGTGAAATGAGTCATTATTTGTCATTATGAACACAGCACACCCAATTTTGGGTGATTCTGCACCATTAATTTTCTTCAGTTCTACAGTGGTGTAACACTATACTGTTTAAAAGTCTGAAGAACAAATTTAAGAAAAATGTTGGTGAATGTGGCCCAATATCTCTATCTTTTGATTGCTAAGATTGTATAGTTTATTGCATAACGACTTCCATGACTGGAATCTGGACACAATCCACCAGAATAAACCACCTCACCTTGTAGTTTAAACTCCCTCACATTAGTTGTCGGTAAATATCAAACTCCACAATTCTATTCAGGTTTTCACTTACTCAACACAAAATCTGTGTCTATTTTATCTCCAATAATTGTAGGTGAGATTTGTTGGAACCATTCTACTGCTGTGGATTCAGCAACATCTCAATGCTCAATGTTCCCTCCTGAGTTTTTACCCAACAAATTTGCCATGTGGGCCAGTTGGTAGTGTAATGTTTAAGGCGTTCGCTCTATAATCGATCAGAACGTAGCTGGTTCGAATCCCAAAGGTGCTGCTGAGGTGCTTTATGAGCAAGTTACCACCCCCAAGCACTGCTGCCCACGTCAGCTGCTTCCTGCTCCTTCACGGATGGGTCCTTGAATTAGCCAAGTTTGATTTGCAAACCCTCATAATGTGTTTGTGCCATCTGCTTCATGGTTAAACTAGAGCCTGAAACGGGGGGGTTATTTCAAACTGAAACATTAGACCAGAGAACAAACGCTTTGGTCGGTAGGTTAACCTTTTTATTGCAGCAGCAGAACCTTCTTTCCCCCCAAAAAAGAAACACTGTACAGTCTAAACGCTTGCACGCCTCATTAATTTACAAGCCACCCGAGCGAGAGCTATGCAAGATGAATGCGCCTGGTGATGGATATTGGAAAGAAGCAAAGATTTGCTGAAACCAGCAAATCTGCAGACATTGAAAAAGACTGAACATGGAGCTACTTAATTACGTGAACAATCTGTTTGGTCAAACAATATTTTTACTTCGGGTCAATCCTGCTTTCAAGTGTCCACTTGTCTGGCGATCCACATTATAATTATAATTCTATTAGGGGGAATCTGGGAGGTTCGTAGAGATGACAAGGTGTATCATTTTTTCTTGCTGTCAAGATTGATCACAACAGATTAAAACGTGTGAGAAAAGCCTTTTAGGCGGTTCCAGTTCCCGTCGACCGCCTCAGGTCTGAAAGTGTAGAGCTCGTCATTGAACGTCCAAACAAAAGCTCATGCTAATTAGCCTTATTGGGGCTCTTGTAACTTTCCTCTCTTCCTTCTCCCGCTCCGACGCTTTCCGAAAGCCCTGCATAAACACAGTTGTCAATGGCTTTTTTCGAGGAAGCGGCTAAACGGCTCCCGCCCCTTCGAGTTTGAATAGGGACCCCACGTAGGAGCGGTCATGGCTGGCGTTTTGTGTCCTGGCTTTGCTTGAATTGAGATTTCAAACTCCATGTAAACGAAGCTGCGTGTGCAAGCTTGTGCATAGTGACAAGCTAGAACTAGCTGAGAAGAAGTTTTGAACTGTGGTGTGTTGGTTTGAACACATGGACTAGAAGAAAATGTGATATAATAATAGCAATGTTATGTTTTGTTCTAACCTTTTTCACTTTTGCTGGAAACATGCCCGGCTCGGGGCCTTAACAGATCTATTTTGTGTGTCTCCACAGAGATCTAAGTGAGAACTTCATCCAGGCCATTCCCCGCAAGGCCTTTCGCGGAGCTACGGACATCAAGAACCTGTAAGCTTTTCCCCCAAATCCTAACACGAACTGTTCTTAAGAAATTTGTTTTCACAAATAATTCTGACGTTCACTGCTGCTTTCAAAGCAGAATCTACTATTGCCAGAGGTGGGCAAAGTACCTAACTTCATACTTAAATACCACCAGCACGGAAATGTTACTCTAATACAAGTTGTACAGTCAAGTTTGTACTGAAGTAGTTGATTTTAAAAAAGTATTAAAAGTACATCTTCTTTCACTGCACTGTTGCATTATTCCTACAACACTTACAATACCTAATGCCTCTGACTAGCTTGTAGAACTTGTAGAATAAGTAATTGGTAGAATGTTACAGAATGAAACACAACCCGAACTGAAAAAGAAAACCAGTCATTAGTTTATTATTTGAATTAACTGTACGTCTACACACCCCCACACAACAGCATGGTAGTGTTCTGACACAGCTCTGGCAGTGTGTGTACACATATATGTGTATGTTAATTAGGAGGACAGTGCAACAGCTGTACATGCAGCCTGCTCAGAACATAAAATGAACAAAACCCAGCTCTACACCTCTACCTTCATGACTTCCCAACAGCAAGAATGTTTTTAGCAAGACAAAAAACGACAGAACTATCTGAATTTGGTTTTATAGTTACAGTCTACAAGTGTGACATAATCCTACTGATTACTGATAGACTGTCACCTCCAAAACAACCAATCACGTGTTAGAAAAGGGGGAATAACATCCACTTTATTAACAGATTTGAAAGTAACGGGTAATAATAACCTTGATAGAAATGTAGTGAAGAGAAAGTCATAAGTTTCCAAAAAAATACTACACAAGTGAAGTACGGATACTCACAAACTGTACTTAACTACAGCGGTCAAGTAAACGTACTTTGTTGCTGTCCACCTTTGACGATTGCTGAATAGCACTTTTAAGAACTACTTGGACAGGATTAGTTTTACGTGAGAACGTGGGATAAAGTTATTTTACCACAGGACATCTGTAATATTAATTTGGACGGGATACGAAATCTCAGGAAATTTCTCAAAAGTGGGAAGGGTAACTCGATTTACCCACTGATGTCACCTCCCTGTCGTCACATGCATGCTATGTTGCTTACATAACTGTTGGTAATAGGCACTTATAGGGTGTTGGTGGCCTAGATGTTGTCCTTGTGGTTAGGACCAAGAGGTCATGGGTTCGAATCCCCCGTCACAGCGGGTCTATCCGGACGAGATTAGTATTACCTGAGGTCAATTTTTTCGGACCTTTTTACAGAAGGTAAAATGTAAAAATCTATGTAACATGTAATGTAAGGTAGAGGTAAGGAAGGTAAGGAAGGTAAAATGTAAAATATAAAAATTGTTCATAATGATTACAGACATGCGGATTCGGATGGAACTGAGAAATCATTGAGAAGCTCTGCTAATAATTACTTTAACCCCTACATCCTCATGTAAAACTAATCCTGTCCGAATAGTTCTTTAGGCCAATTTTATTGCATGTGTGGGCAAAACTTTACATTTCAGCCGTTCTTAAGTTCTATAGTTGTCATATTTTTTGTGAGTATTAACATGCAATTCTAAAAAATTCCATTGTGGGCCAAAATGTATGACAAGTAACGTAAATGCACATCTAATTTTGGCCTGCTAGTTAAGGAGTTAATAGCAAACTCTCAAGTCTTACAGCAAATGCATCGTCTAAATTGCATCGTCTAATTTCTGAGGCCTAAATGAACACACACACGCCTATTAGGTTCAACTTCCAAAAAAGCAACTTCAGCTTTAGTTTTCCTCATATAGTACTGCAGTCGACCTCTAGAGTACATATTGTATTGTGAAGTCCATAAATCATTACGGTCCCGATCGTTAGTTCCTCCTTGACGTCGGCATCATCTGCTATAAAGTCATCGTCCTCCCTCCGGAGTCTCCAATGCAATCTCTAGCTCTCAAGCAGGCAGTAAAGTCATAATTAATCGTCGGGTCGGCGACGGTGTCGATGCAGGCTAATTCACGCCCCCCGTGTCGTCCTATAGATCCGTCGGGGTCCAAAGTGGCCTTGCTTGTTTGAAAAGGACCGTGTCGGCATCGATTTCGCCTGTTCTCACCTATAATAATCTCGTTCTTATAGGAACAGCTGTTATTACGGAGCAGAAGAGTAATGAGGGGGCTTTAGACGATGTAGTCATTACGTTCTGCATATTTTAGCTGATGATCGGCATTGATTCTCTATAAGGTTGAAAGTGTGTGTGTCAGAATCAGAAGTTTATGACCAAGTAAATTGTAAAATACACCGAATTTGCCTTTGTGGTTGGGCTAAGACTGCGGTGGGCATTTCCTGTCCTGGAGGGCCGTTGTCCTGGAGGTTTTACGTCCTACCTGATGAGTCTCTTCTAATAGTTATTTATCTGAGACCAGCTATGAATGTTCTGAAATCAGGTGTGATGGAAAACTTTAGGAATAGGGATGGGTATAAACCTGGTATAAAACGGAACCCGGGGCTTAATTTTATCGATAAGCTCTGACATTAATGGTATTTATTTCGGTACTTGAGAAATTAATAAATCATTTTTGTTTCTACATAAACAGAATCTTTCCCAGTTTTTCTGAGCGGCTCCGTTACTGATTAAGACGTTAATCTAGAGCGTTCTCTCGCAATGCACAGAGAAACTTTCACACACGATGCATGTATATGAGGAAAATTCTATTCCACTTATGGCTGTATGTGAGCACACGTACACAGTCACATGATACTTAACTTAATAACCTTTAGTAGACATTGAAATATATGAGAAGTAGAGTCTGCCTGCCAGACAGATACAGCTTTTTATTTTATGTGATATTGTAAAACACTTAAATAAATGCACACAAACTCGTTGTGGACTAAGAAGTCGTCAGAAAGGATTAAAACTAGCAAAAACTATTGTGTATGTTTTTATTTTATTATAATGATTCTAGTAATATTGTAATTCCCATTTCAGAGGAGTATTTGTCAGCTTACTGTGTCGTCGGTTTGTTGAATAGTAATAGTGATTTGTTAAATAAAGCAGTGTTAATTATGTTGTTAATTAGATCTTTTCTTCAAAATGTACCAATACGAGTACCATTAAAGTATCAGACCAGTAAGTAGTAACAGTACGAGTAGTAGTACCGTTAAAGTCTTAACGAAACCCATCTCTATCCAGTTGACCTGAGGCAGGTGTGTTCATTACATTTTGACACATTTGCTTTTCTCATTTCGAACTCTTTTAAACCTACAGGCAGCTGGACAAGAATCACATCAGCTGCATTGAGGATGGAGCGTTCCGTGCACTTCGAGGTCTTGAGGTTTTGTAAGTGAAGCACACTTATCTCTCTCTCTCTCTCTCTCTCTCTCTCTCTCTCTCTCTCTCACACACACACACACACACACACCCCTTGCTATCTTTATGAGGTCCTTCTGCTGATTCCCATTATGAATAGATGTAAATAATACTACACAAAGCTACACAAAACCCTAACCCCAAACTTAACATCAAAATCCAAAAGCAAATCTTTTCAAAAAATGGCAGAAGGAGGCGACCCCTCACCCCTCACTCTTTGCTAGATTCAAGCTAAAAGATTCGAAATAAACATTTGCAACCTGCTACTATGGTTAGCGTGTCTAGCATTGGTGAAATATACACTATAGGTTTGCTACCACGCTTAGTTTTTAACTTAACCTTGCCCATAACATTTATTATAAACTGCGAACAAATTTTTGACATACTCACAGAATCTGCTGCACCAGCTGCTTGTGTTTCGCTGAAAAAGTTCATCACTGTAGTATGCACACACAACTGGACACGTTTTAAAACTGAATTTGCCAGTCAGAGATGCATTTCCCAGAAGCATAGTTAGTTGCTCATGTACACTATGGTAGTTCCTAATGTAACTTATACATTAGCAACTAACATAGTGTTGCTACAACTACAGCTACAGCTACAACAAACGTAGATAGCAACTACGCTTTTGGGAAACGCACCCCAGTAAATCTGTCGCTTGCGGATTTTTCCCCATCAATCGCCTTATTTGTGCCATCCAGTCACTCAAGTCTATGCCGTTTCCCGCGCCACATTTTTAGCGTAAAATTACGTGGATGCCACCGCAATAAATGTTTACACTTTCTCCGTAATAAATGTTTATCGGTGCGTGTTAAGTGTAAACGCATCAAACAAGCAGACCTACTTGCTTGTGTACTTTCTTCCCCCGTTACACACTGTATGTGTTTATTAACATTAAATAACATTAGAAAATTACTGCATATTATTCTTAACCGTAGCAGCAGAGGTAGTCTGTGCTTTTGCATTACAAAACTAGAGTGTGGAGTACATTATCTATAGCACCATCATTTGGACTAAATCAGAAATGGGTTTTGGTTAACAATACCAAGATACCGTAATACCATCATACCATGATGTTTTGTTTAGGGTTATCATACCATTGGAATATCATAACTGAGCACAATTTTTAACTTGCAACAAATAAAACATGAAACTTTTTCCCTAAAAGCCTTTCTAAAATATCTCCACAGAGACCAGCTTCTCTTAAAAAAATCAGTCTTCAAACCACACACACACACACACACAAAACCACAACCCCTACTCATTATCTAAGTGCACCTCATAAAATTAATAGAGTCCCATAATACTAGTGAGTATAATGAGGGCGAAAGATCTGAGGTTCTCCGTTGCTTAACCCAGAGTCAAGGTTTAATCTTCATCATGGATCATTAATCTGACGAGGGCGGGACGTTCGACTGGAACCAGGCCATCCTGGTGTGTATGACTTTGTGGGTGTTTGTGGCTCTTTGTGTTTTTCCTGAGTACTGTGCACTGTGTGTGTGTGTGTGGTTGTGTGTGTATACGGGCTGATTAAAATGACCTCCAGCAGAGGTTCGCCAAGAACAAAGGAGCTCTCTGCTTCCTATTAGGGAAGTGTCTCACACACACACACAAACACACACACACACACTTCCAGGCCTTGGTTGGACTCCCTAAAACCAGCACAAACACATACAAGTTCCACAAAGACATACAAGTCCCGTAAACATACACATCTTTAAATATGCCATTTTAACGTCTGTGCGGGGTTTTAATAAGGGGTGTGATGATACATCGATCTGAATTGATACATCAATGAGCCTTTATCACGTAATGAGAATTAATGTTGAACGTGAGGTCTGTTATTATTAAAAGGAATAAACAATGTCAAATGATATTATTATTGCTTTTTGTGATTTATTCATGAAATTGGCACATGATATCGATCGGATCCTAAATCGAATTGAATCAAAATTGTATAATTGCAGACTTTGTGAGACAGTTTGTTTTTATTAGGAGTGTAAATCAAAATTTCATCATGATAAAATATTGTGTCAATGATTTAATGTCTGTGATTCAATTTTGATACGATTCAATTCAGGAGCCATCAATTGAAATGAGATGATATCATGTGCTGCTTTAACACAGTTACTTCCATTCATATCGAATCACAAAGAACAACTAAAATATCATTTGACATTTTTATTTTGACAATCTTAATCTTCTCTTTTAATAAAAACAGTCCAATATTAAGCGCCGTTACAATACACTATGTACGATGTTTAATCAATGCTTTCATTTTGGATCAATACTGTGGGCTTGCTGATCATTGACTTGATGTATCAGTGAAGATCCATGTATCTTTACGCCACTAGTTATAATTCGTGATTTGCAACAAACGTCCCGATTTCTCCCCCATCTGCGAGAGACGGAGCGCTACACGCCCTCCGGGGGTGTGAGGTGGGTGTGTGTGTGTGTGTGTGAGGTGGGGGGAACAGAAGCAGGTGGTGGAGTTACAGCAGACAGGAGAGGTGCTACTTTTAGCACGGGTTCGCCAACACTGCCAACTTGGACTCCGAGCAGGTTTTTTTGTGGCGACTGCACTGCTGAGCATCGGAGGAGCTGGAAGTCGGGGGGTGGGGGGAGTGGAAGAAGGCAAACCAGGCCCAGATAAGCAGTAAAGAGGATAGAACGATGGGGGGGAGAAGAAAAAAAGAAACAGAGTGGGTACGGTGCAGTCTGGGTGGCAGAGATGTTAGTTGAGTCAGTTAAAGCGAATGAGCCTTGGGCAGAACGCAAGGCTGCTTTTAATTGTGCCTCGTCTGCTTGATGTTCCGCAGAACCCTGAACAACAACAACATCAGCGGCATACCGGTGTCGAGTTTCAACCACATGCCCAAGCTGAGGACATTGTGAGTAAAACACACACACACACTCGTACACGCACACGCTTTTTATGTCATTTTAGAGTCCAGACGCCATGCATTTTCACAAAACATTTCTAACGGCCAATGTGTAAGAGATTTGTTCCCCTTAGCCAACCTCAGCCACCCACAAAATATGCTCTACTTTTTGTTTTTAAATCGTAAAATTGGATTCATTCGGAAAAATCGGTTTACATCATACATCACCGTATTGCTGCCCCCCACATTGTGTGTTTATTGGGACTTTTAGGGTTGATTTAAAGTGGCTGATTTTGTGGCAGCTTTAAAAAAAAAAACATGTTGAAAGTTGCCGTGTTTTTAGGCATTTTGTTGCAATAAAGTTGAGGGAGCAAGTCAAAGTTGTGGAAAGAAGTTGTGCTTTCCCCCACTTTACAATTATTCGTTAACAATTAATTAAAATGAACAAAAAAAACACTATGCACCCTGCGGTGTGTTGGCACCCACCCAGGGTTGGTTCCCACATCGTGCCCGTAGTCTCGGGATAGGCTCTGGTCCCTGCGACCCCGATGGGGATTAAATGGTTCAGATAACGTCATGCCGATGTGCTTGTGTGCAGTCGTCACGTTGGAGGAGGTGCACCATCAAGTGAGACAAACGCAATCAAACGGGTCCTGCTACTGTCCTGCTACAGCTTTTGTTGCTGCTTGATACAAAAGTAAAAACCTGCTAATTTTCTGTGACTGATCTACAAGAGAAGTCTGATAGAACATCATTTGCTCCAGCTTTAAGATCACCCGGCAAAGAAAATATATTCGTAATTTTCTGTGCAAGTGCACTCCACTACAAAACCATCCAAATCGTTGATCGTTCAAATATGATGAGACCTTTTTATAATGTTATATAATAACAGGAAAAAACACTACAAGGTGATGTTGGATAAGATGCACCAGCACACACAGCGCCCCTGCATTCCAATTAACTCACTCACTAATGTTACCACAAAAATCACACTTTTAACCACTTTCCCCATAGAATCACAGCAAAGCGCAATCCTCCAAACACACCTGTGCTTCAGGCCTAAACCATTTATTTGTGACGTACCCCCAAGACTCCAGAGAATGCTGAAGTATTTGCAACTGATCCACACACAACCCCATTGTTCTGAACTCCCTCCTCACCCAAATCAAACTTTCACTCCATCATCGAGTCAATATTAAGTCATAAATCTCGGATTAAGAGCTGACAAAGTGCAGGAGCCGACGCTGTGTACTCAGTTGTCTCAACCTCTCCACGTCAAATTCCCGACGTCTAGCTGACGACTCAAATATTTTTCCACCATGACAGACCGCAATAAGTCTTGAGCATGAAACATTTCTCATCACTCTCCCTTTGCCGCAAAATCTGATTTAAAGATTTGATTTTTTTCCCCTTTCGAACTGAACCGAATCAGACTGAGCCTTAATCCTTCTACTTTTTTTATGACATTTTATTGACTCGGAGGGCTCCAACGTTTTGGTCCACTCAGCAGGCTGCCCGGCAGCTAGCGAAACCGCTGTCCCACAATGCTTCTGGCCAGAAGACACACACTGTGTCATTCCACGGAGTCTTGGTGGCCAGCCATAGGCCACACTGGGGTTTTGTAGCCGTGCCAGAAACCATTTCCTCAGCTCGGGCTTCGGAAGACGCCGGGCGAAAAAAGCCCCAGAAATAAATAGGCACCCCCCCCAGCCCAGTGCATCTCCCGACCCTATTGTCTAAATATATTTGTGAAATGTGAAAGCATGTCGAAATGAAGACGACCGGTCTTCGCTGAAATTTCGGAGGGGGGTCGACCGCATACAGTTTTAGTTCTTGTCCCTGTTTTTGAGTTTTATTCCATTGGGAATCATCATTTGGCAAATCAGTGCAGCCCCGTCTAACAGAACATTATACGCGATTGCAGATATAATGAAGGCTTGGGTTTCTGTCAAAGATGCCTAGACATGATGGCCTTGAGGAAAGCATGTACTGTAATGGTTTTTCGTTAATCAACTCCAGACCCTCAAACCCTTATAGTTGTGGATGGTTGAGATGAGAGATGATGAGCAATGATGATTATTCTGTGTTTTTGCTGCAGAGAAGAAAATCTTACTTAGCAATAAAGTAGATGGAGCATGAAAACAATTAGAAATGCACAGTGTTGAGGAGTAACGGAATACATGTACTGACGTTACATATTCAGATTACAAATTATGGGTAACTGTATTCTGTTACAGTTAGATGGTAGTCAGAATACAGTTACATTGTTAAAATAATGGATTACATGACAGTATTGTTCTGTTTCACATTTTTATTCTCTAATACATTTCTGCAATTCCATTCATTACCGGAAGCCCTTCAGAACACACAAAGATTCTAGTTGAATCAGCAATGCATTTCTGTCTTGGAGATTTCGACAACACTTCACACTAAAAGAAGAAAGAGGGCGGAATGTGAAGGGTGTGGATGCCACATTCATACAGTTGTAAAAAGTAAAACAATGTGGAAGTCATCCAAAGTATTCAGAATAGGTAACTCACAAATTAGAGTAATCTAACAGAATACGTTACAAATTACATGTATTCTGGATACTGTAGTGACATAGATTTTAAAAGTAACCTTCCCAACACCGCAAATGCGGTACTAGTACTAAACATTGTGAAAGCTGGAAATTATCTATTGATTAACTAAGAAAGATGCTTAAAATGACTATTAGTATATTATTATAAGTCTCAATTTTAGACTGATTAAAATGGTCAGTTACTGCTGACCACACTGGTCATCCTACTGAATAAACATATTTTTCATGATCTGTTCATTTAATCCCAAATCCATTCTCTGAGGTTATAATTCAGATGTAGCCTACACTCATATTTTAGTATGCTTTTTCTTAATCTTGTTCTTAAAGTTAAATTATTTTCTTAAGAATGGTTGGTGAATGAGGCCCAATGCCTTTAACTCCTCTAAATTGTAGTTTATTTAAATAAAAATTAAATAAATAAAAGGCTTGAAGAGATTGTGTTTAGAAACGTTTGACTGATAATCTCTGTGTTCTTTAGGAATCTTAAGTTTTACTACAAGAATAAAGCCTCTTGCCAATTAAAATCAACAGGTCTCATTCACCAACCATTCTTAAAAACCCACTTACACAATTTTTACTAAGTTTCTGTCATTCACCAATATCTTTCCGTACTAAAACTAAATGTTTGTGGAGAGGTTTGCGGCAAACTTGTGGTTAATTTATGGCAAACAGTGGAGTTTTGCTGGCATAAGTTTTCCACAAAGTTTGCTAGAAGTCCACTGCAAGTTTGCCACAAACCTAGCTTGCAGGTGAAAAATATGACCATGCTGCAAATTTGTAGCAACTTTGCCAAAGGTTAACAGTTGTGAACAGTTTCAGACATCATGAATCTGAAGTTGACATTTCTTAAGAACAAATTTAAGGAAAAACTTAAGACCCAATCCTTAATATGACCTGTGTTATGACTGAACTGCACCTAACCATGACTCGATCTTCCTCTTCTAGCCGCTTGCACTCAAATAACCTGAACTGCGATTGCCACCTGTCCTGGCTGTCCCAGTGGCTGAGGCAGAGGCCCACACTCGGCCTGTTCACCCAGTGCTCCTCTCCTGCCCAGCTCCGCGGAATCAATGTGGCCGAGATCCAAAAGCACGAGTTCACCTGCTCAGGTAAGCCCTCACTTCAACTTCACTTCACTGTCTGGTTTAAAATGTATATTGTTTAATGTATATTTTAGTATTTTTACTTATTTATTGTTTATTCCATGTGCCTAGTCGTGCCACTGCCTATTTATTCTCTGTTCTACTGCTCTTTGTTTGTAAAGTTTGCACTGGAAATAACCTGGAGCCACGTCGTCTCGTCTCTCTATGTATCTGTACAGTATATAGCAGAGATGACAATAAAGTTTACTTTGACTTTGACTTTGACTTTGAAGCGTTCAGCAGTCAGAATTTGGCAGCCATTCGAAGGGTATTAAAGACTTGAAATACTTTGTCCAAGTCATGGACAAGGCTCAGATTGGTTCATTTGATTTAAACTCCTTTACAAATCACTCTTGACATTGAAAAATCCATTTTGGGTTAAAGTACAGTAGGTCAGTCTCGGTCAGCTCTTGAATTTTCTCTCAAAGTCAAAATTTGGCCTGTTGGACTCCATGTTCACCCTTTGCCTGAAGTTGAGGTTAACTGGGCCTGAATCACAACTCTCATGTGGAACGCCATCACTCACAAAAACGCTCCAGTTCAGTCAAATAAGACAAGACTTTACTTTACTTAATATTTTCAGCGTTTATTCCGGACACGCATCCATCACATTATTGTGAGGTGGCTCGGGGGATTGTGTCATGCACGGGGTCATGCATGGGGGATTGTGGGAAACATAGCTCTCTCCCAGAAAGAGAGCATATATCAAGATATATATCGTCTATTACGATATAGCTTAAGAATCATATTTCTTTTAGGCCATATCGCCCAAATATCAGGACGTGAGGAACTTTTCTGGGCAAAAGTATTGAGCCAACAATAAATTATTCATATTTTAAAAAAAAAGAAAACTGAGACAATAGTTATAGATGTGCAAGCAAAATTTAAATGCTGTTCCTCAAGACTAGCGCTTGAGGATGGTACCTTGCTCAGGAGTACCTCAGTGGTAGCCTTATCGCCCCGGGACTTGAACCAGCGACCCTCTGATCACAGGTTCAACTCCCTAACTGTTACATTTCCTGCTCACCTGCTAGTTGTACAATACTGTTTAAATATCTCAACTTTTATAAAGAGCATACTAAGAAAACGATGAAGAAAATATTGGTGAATGAGGGCCCCTTGTGCTGAACGTAGAATACAAAGAGGCTTGAATCGTTGAACCCCAAGAAACTTCACTGTCAGTTAACTTCAAGCTGTCAAAGTCTCAAAAAACATTGCTTGATAAAGATGAAATGGATTTGACTTCCTGCCAGATCTTGGGAAGTAAAGATCCAGGTGTCGCGTTTGTGTTTCCCATAGGATGCCAGAGCGTTGGGTTTTATCGTACACGGTACATGCTGAGGCAGCACTGCGGACTGCTTTTTTTTCGCCGCAAGGTCATCTCATCACAACAGCAGATGTCCTCTGAGGGCTCCCAGTTGAGAGCTCGGGGCTTCTTTAGCCAGAAAGAAAGACAGCTCAGAAAACCTGTAGCAAAATGATTAACATCCAGCTCCTGGTTACTAACAGAATTTGAAGAAAGAGCATTTTGAAGATTTGATTATACTACTTGCAACCTGTTATTGATTTCGCTGTGTCAGATTCACAGATCGTTTTTTCAAAAATGATACTAGAGAAATATGTCTAAATGATCCAGCGTTGCATGCTGTTAGTATTTTCCTTCAAATATTTGTAGAGCTTTTTCCTGCCAAGGGAAGCAGCTTGTGTCCTCCAAGGACTGGTTTCCTGGAGAATCACTAACCAGGCTCATCTCCTCTGGGTGAAGAAATAGTCACTGCTCTTGGCCCATTTAGAGAGAATTTGACTTCATGTTTGTGCCTCAATATTTAGAAGGTTGTGACTGCTGTTCAATATGAATGAACAATATGAAAACGCGACATCGTGGAAGAAATCAGACTTTCTGTTTGACAGGGAACTGGACTGTGATCTTTGAGTCATAACTGTTTGGTGACTTCATAGCTACATGACACAATTAATGAGGACACACAGCCACACAAACGCAACAACTTACACTATGTCACCAGAGAGCTGACCTACCCCTGAACTTGCAGTACAGAGATCATTACAGAATGACTCGTTGCCACATAACTACATGTTGGCTGTCTTGATCCGAGGAAGAGAGTGTGTGTGTGTGTGTGTGTGTGTGCGAGTATGTGTATGGGTGTATACACAATAGAAGACACCTGTGTGGGATTTAGGGCGGGATAGAGGTCCGAGTGGGACATGTGGTGGTGTTTGGATGGAGGCTAGCGGAACTCTCCGGCACTCCAGGCTTCATGGTTGGCTGCTCTGGTCCACTCTGCTAATTCCTTATTAAACACGCACACACACACACACACTATACTATGTATTGTTGTAAGAGAAAAAATGAAGGAAAATAATTTGCTCTTTTCTTATTCTTTGATTTAACTCCATGCTGAATGACTCTCTCGCTCTAAAATTGCTGTTCTTATCTCTAAAACAGCGCCATACATTCTGCTGTTTTGGTTTGTTTTCTTAAAGATCAACATTGTTACTTAGTGCCATATCTCCATATCGTTCTATTATTTATCTATTGCATCGGGTAAAAGCGAGTTCTTATGATAGGTTAAGGGTTTAAACGGCTGGAATTAAGTAAATGGGCCGTGAATTGGTGCCAGGAATTTCACTGCACGCTGTTCTAGAGCACAGTTCCAGTTGATACCAGCCAGACACACACTAGGGAAAAGTGTTTGTGATGCAGACAAGCAGCCAGAGCTAGACAGTCTCACACACCTTGGTGAACGCGTTGGGTTTTGAGCCATGCGCAGGACATGGGGAAATGTTAAGCAAGCAAAGATCTGCTGATCGCTGCAGTCAAATAAACCAGAATCCACTTTCACTTCCTGATAATCCTAGTTGCTTTTCGGTGCCTTCAGGGCTGACCTCCGTCCTTTGTGTTTTCCCAATTCCAAGGCCACTCAAGTGTTCGTATTCGTATACCCGCCCCTCCTCTTTAGTCTGTCAGATGAGTTTCTCTGGTTATGAATTAACCAGCAGGCTGCCTTGCTGCAACCAGAAATCTGGCATCAGGATCGACAGAAAAGAGAGACAGTCCAATCAAATATTCATCGGCCGTAGGGCTCCGAAGAGCTGCAAAATTAGCCCATTTTAAAGTCTGTTTTATTCGTTTTCTAGGTTAGACATCGACAGCATATCAGATTTCCGCTCCCCTCCCCTCCTCCCCCCTTTTTGACGGGAGCAGAGCTTGTGCAAAAGGTATCAAGAGAGGAATCGGGGAGACATTTCCAGTGTATGCAAATTGTCTGTGTCTGGTTTCAGAGAATGTGCACATTTCAAAGCGATTCTCCAGGTAGCGCTACAGCTCTTGCCGGCACCACGAACACATCAATGAACCACATTACGGTCACATTATTATTCACGGTATCGCATTAGAGGCATTTCGAGGGAACTTGTCCTTGAAATCTCAGATACTGATAGAGCGGGATCAGGAGTCACTCCATGTTTTATGTTGAATTCATCAACATCTTCAGGGTCAAAATGCCCCTCTTTGGTCCTTATTTGCAAGTTAATGGTATTTATTTTTAATTGATTGTTGTGGAAAGTCCTTCAATGAAAGGGAAAAATGTACTGACCCTCTTTACTCTCTACTTTTGTCAATTTTCACAGGTCATTCAGAGAACTCCAGCCCTCAGTCCTGCAATCTGGCTGCCGGTTCCTGTCCTGCCATGTGCACCTGCAGCAACAACATTGTGGACTGCAGAGGCAAAGGGCTTACAGCCATCCCTGCCAATCTGCCTGACAACATGGCCGAGATGTGAGTAGAACGTCATAATAATTACCAGTTACTAATCATTTTTTACTAGAGCGCTCAATATATTTCAGGCTCAGTATTTTATGACTGGTGGTTGTAGAGTTCAGGGGTTGGATGCTCATCAGCGGGCCAAAGAAGTTGAACGGTTTAAGTCCAGCTCTATCCTTTTGGCCAGCACTTGGTTCAAGTTAGTTGAATGTGCGTCCAAACCAAACATTTGTTTAACCAAAGCAGATTCAAACAAATTTTTGATGCACATTCACGTAAGCTTGAGTAAAATGAGTGGAATGAAGGTTTGATTTGACTGAACGTGCGTCAAAACCAAACCTTCGTTCGACCCATTTTACCCAAGTGCACTCAACAAGGAATGTGTACTTTAGAGGACAACTGTTCCCACACTTATCCCCAACATGATGATCATCCTCAGGGAGTCTAAGGGGCCTGATTGTTGCCCTTTTGCCCTCTCCATGCTTTGAACACGTGTGAACACTTACTGTAAAATGATGGCTTCTTATCTGATAACACACTTTGCCTAGGGCAAGATCACCCAGCTTACACCCACTGAACACATTTAGGAAAAGTGTTTTCCAGCCCCAAATTGATGCTTAAATGATGCTTGATAATAGACAATGTCAGATAAAGATTTTTAGGGCATATACAGTATATTTACTGTTAACATACATATACAGCCACCAGCCAACAGCTTCAGTAATGCTGGCACTGATGGAGGCATCTTGGAGTTTTACAGAATGACTTGTGGAAGGAAAAGCAGGAATCATATGATATAATGTCCAGGAAAGATATTTAGGAAATATATTAACTGTTGTATGTTTCAAAGCATATGTCTTGATTTGCGACAGTGTCAAAATATTGTCACATATTTAAAAGTTTTTAGCACCCACAATTATGATTTGGCAGTATGTGTAAATATGAGAAAGCAGCTTTTCACAGAACGACTCATAGAGTGAAAATCCGGCACTCAGACTCTCTGGCGCAGATAGGTTTCGGGCCTCACTCATCGGTCCGGGCGTATATCCGAGGCTTAGCAGCGGGTGGCTGTGTTAGCAGCTCGTTCATCCATCCACAGCCCTGGCTGTTACAAAATGAGCCCGTTAGGCAGCCGCACGCAAGAGGAGTGTTCGATATTTAAAACCGCCTTGACTGATATCGCCCTGGCTTGCTCGCAGCAATCTCCTGGCCGACTAACCCATCTCTGACTTCTCCTTCTGAGGATGTTGCCGTAAGGGTCTCCCCTACCTTCAGTTAGCGAGTGGGATGAAGCAGTGTTTGAATCACATGTTGCAACTTATAATGATGTTGGTTTTGGATGAGAAATTTAGGGCTAATTTTAAGTGTTCTCCACTCTGAATATTTCATCCAGACGCACTATATATAGAGTGTTGCAGAACATGCCTAACGGCTGGATATTAGGCCACCGAGCTTTATTGAGCACATCCGATCTAGGCAGCCCAAGTTTCTAGGGGAAAACTCCCATTTAGAGGTGAAAAAGTGCAAAACTTCCCCTTTTCATCTCGTTATGGCGGGTGAGAGGCAATCCAGTGAACTGGTTTTCTGCATTTTAGGTCCTCAAAATGAGTCGGAGCAAAAAATACACACGCAGCATGGGTGTTCCTTAATAACCCTGACCCATTTTTCAAGCCTTGGCAGCGACATTCGGTGGGCCGGAGGGTGAGATGTGGGGGGGGGGGGATTCTTGTGGTGGCATGAGAGCCCAGAAGAGGAGTTTGTGTTTGAAGTGGCTTGGTGGCTCTCTGCAAAGTGTCCAGCCCCGGGGTCTTGTGGGGAATCTTCTCATGGAGACTGAGGCAAAATGAGAGAGATCCATATACATACCCAAATGTTGTACAGGTCTCAATAATCTTACTTGTACATTTATATTTATAGAACAACATACATCAGGGCCTTATATTTGACCAAGAGAACCGGTTCTTCATCCTTATTAACCTCGAAACACAGAAGTTAAAAGCTCACATCTACACAGTCAAGAATACAGACATAAATGTGACCGTAAGCAGCAATGAGTAGAGTCCAAGCATAAGTCACAAAAAGCAGCACAATAGCAGTTGATACAGTAAGCGTCAAAGAAAGCAGTCAGTGAGTCAACATTATCCCAAAAAAGGCAAAAAAAAAAAACAAGCTCTTTTAGTGAGTGATTATTTGTCATTGTGAACACACCACACAGTACACCACAACGAAATGTGGCCTCTGCATTTAACCCATCCGTGAAGGAGCAGTGGGCAGCTGACAGGCGCCCGGGGGGAGCAGTGCTTGGGGACGGTGCCTTGCTCATGGGTACCTCAGTGGTAACTTTACCAGCCGTGGATTCGAACCTGCGAACTTCTGATCACGGGGCGATCATCCTACCGTTACGCCACCAACTGCCCCTCCCAAGATTTATGACATCACATAAATTTATGTAGTATTTTAACACCCCCTATTGTTCAAGTAGTATTATTGTATATTTCTTTCTTTCATAGTTTTGATCAACTACATTAATCATATCATAATCTAGAACAATAAGATAAAACCACAAAACTACATGAATTATATCAAGACATAAGGAGAAAGTATAAAATAAAGTGAAATGACATAAGAAAAAGATTTACAGATACAAATAGAAATTTGTGACTTATTAGTGAATCTTCTTTTTATTATGACAGCTTCAATAAAGAATTTGGTGATTTTCTATAATTTCATAAAAGCTTCCAAAAGCTGATGTCATAAGTGCCCTCTAAGGTCCCCCCTAGTGGTCAAAACGCATTCACACAATCTGTTTTGTAGGAGAAATAATAATAATAATAATAAATATAACTGCAAGCAGTGAATACAGAGGCCATGCAATTTGCAGCTTTATCAGTGCTCAATAATTTGCTCAATAATCAATGGATTTTTATCCAATCTGCATGCAACTGGTATCATTTGAATCCCAAGACATTCTTCTTTAATTATTATTGAGCACATTTTTAATTTAGGTCTTCATTTGGCTGTAATATGCAAATAAATGTGGTCGGCTTGGCACAGGACTGCAGTGCCACACACTGAGTGTCATAGAAATCCGGCTCTGGGTGGGCTACAGCTTTGAAATTTGGCAGGTAGGTCTGGTACCCCTCCCACTACTCAGGCAAAAAAAAAAACTGCACCACTCTGCCAGTTGGTGGCGCTATAATAAGCTATTTTGCGTTTTGCCTGTTTTGAACAGTGGCAACTTAGACAAAAGGATGAAATGTCATTTTCAACGCCTGTCCACTCTCGACCATCAAAACTGATAAGTTGCAAACTGCATGGCCCCCCCCGTAATCACTGCTTTGCAGTTATATTTATTATTATTATTATTATTATTATTATTATTATTTTACAAGAGGGGTCCATAAGCACTGTTGGGTAAGTGCCCAAAATATACAAAATATAAGTTAAATAAGTAAACAATACTAAGTGCGAAGTTCAGTTAGTTCCCTAGGTGCTCCTTAAAGAGGTGAGTCTTCAGATGAAGTTTGAAGACAGTAAGCAGTTCTGATAGTGTGAAGAAGTGGGTTTTTACCACTGAGGAGCAGGTCTTGAAGCAGAACTTCATTGTACACATTGACTGCCCACTGCTCAGGCAAGGATGCGTCAAATGCAGTGGTCACATTTCATGGTGCGGTGTGTTCAAAACGGAGTTGACATTCCAATGGGCGTGAGAGAAGTACGACAAAGTATCTGCAGGTGCCAAGCTTTTCTCCAAGACCAAGAAAGCAAGACAGTGTTGTGCTCATCCTATGTTAAAAAAGTCTTATATTAATCATTCAGCTTTGGGGTAGTTGTAACATAATGCTTATCAAGTTGGTTCAGAGGGTCATTGGTTCAAATCTCGGACTGATAAAGTTACCACTGAGGTGCGGTCCATCAGCTGCCCACTACTACTTCACGGATGGGTCAAATGCAGAGGTCGCATTTTGTCGAGATGCACTCTGTGCTGGGTTATGGTGTGTTTACAATCATAATCACTCACTTCACTGACTCACTCACTGCAACACCTGAAACCTTCCCCTGCCCACCCACATTCTACTCAACTTTCACGATCCTCCAGCTTCATTATAAAGTCAGCTTCAATTACGCCAGGCCCTGTAACAAGTCACCGGAGCCCACCACCATCATTATTTGTGCTCTTGCAAATGCCTTGTCTGGACCTGTGTGGGAGTGTGTTTGTGCGACGTCTGTGTTTACTGAAGGCCGGAATTTTTCAAAGCAGGTTGCTTTTTGGACTTCTCAGTATGACTTTCTTTGATGGTGTGCCATTCTGCTGCCTTGGATCTGAATCTTTGCCTTGACTTTTTTGGGGTTCAGCCTCATGCTGTGAAGTTGTCATTAGCAAATCACAAATCGACATCATCGACAAAGGTTGCGCCCCAGCAAAAACCTGTCGTGTTGGACCTCACCGGGATCAAGCTACTAACAATTCCGTCTTCCTATCGGACTTGTGCGCCGAGCCGATGAACGACACTGTGCATTGATCATCCACCTAAGGCTGTTTTGCTAGTGTTCTTCCTTTTTTTCTTCCTACCCCCTCGCTTTTGATTGGCCCTGGAGTTGCTCCTCCGTGGGTGGAATGGAATCGATCCTGTCACGCAGCCTTTGTGGAGGTTGTCGCTCTGACCTGTAATCGATTTCAATCTGCCATTCTCTGAGCTTCCATATTCATCACCTGATCCCTGTTTCGTGACAGAGTTCGAAGTCACCGCTGGTATTGATTTTTGAGGAGGGGACGCCCCAGGCACTTTGCCTATCTCTGTCACACACACACACTTTCTCACACACATCTAGTCCAATTTCTTTCTCCAAAACCTTAGAACTCCTCACCAACCAAACCCAAAAAAGGATGGTCTCCAGACCTGGACTTGACCTTCAGATTCTTCAGACATAAAGCTCTTATAAGATCTTAAATTTGAGCCAGAAGTTCTATGAAGATCTGCAGTAGCCAGAGTGACATCTGCAGTAAATTCAGACAGACACTTATAAATAGGGCAAAAAAAGTGGGTTCCAAAACATGACCACCGCAAGAATGCGCAAAGCTGTGTCCTGCGGTCTGGGATTGCTGCAATCCACGGAATTTAAATCGCATCGCTGCAGTTCCCACAAAGTGCATCTTTGAAGTGGAGGCGCACGCCCAATTGGAAGTGGCGCTAGTCAATCCCCACCGACACTAACTTACAACAGTGTTATTGCAACAAGGAAAACCATCCATTAATGGTCTCCGTCATTATCCGAAGGCCATCGTTTTAATGGACGAATGGTTCGCTTCTTCTCCCTTGATGAGGCCAAGCCGCAAGCAACGGAGTCACTGCATGGTGAAAACCTTGCACAATCCGATGGCTTATTTATGCGAGCAGGGGCGGTTTGGTCGGCTTCAGCGGTCTAGGTCACTTCACAGCTTTTAAAATCGCTTCTTTTAATAAGGCTTGGGGGGGAAATCAAGTCTCCTAGGCAGCTGCCTGTTTCGGGCCTTGCAGCAAGAGCGAACAAAATGGCCATTAGGCAAAATCCCCTTAAAAGAGGGGGGAGAGAAAAAATAAAGAAACACGAGGCCAGTCAGTGCAGCCGCTAATGGGATTCTCAGAGCACGAGAGAAATAAACCTTTATTGCGTTCCCTGCCTTTTTCCAGAGCAGCTGATGCTGATTAGGGCCCTTCGTATTCCGGAGGTTCTGCTCTGAGCGAGGGAAGGGATGGTGCTCGGGGACCACACATGCAATTAATAAGGCAGGTCTTGGGGACGTCCGGCCAGTTCGTATTTGGGCACACACTTATGCAACCGCGTCTGCGGCCAAAGACGCAATGCTGAGGAAAAGAGAAACATTGACTTGCTTGCGTAAGATTTTCACAGGAGAAGCATTGTCAGTCATTGCTCGCGAAAGTGTGTAACCGCACATAACTGCAGGTGCGCGGAGATAAAGCCACAGAGACACATTCTGGCCTTGAAGCATGGGGGAGATAGATGTCGAGTTCTGATTTGCTGTGGCGTAATGCTGGCTCCGCTAATGCAAAGTTGAGAGTGAAAAAGACCCAGAACAACTTGCAGTTTCTAACAATCCCATTCCAGCAGTTCAGCGGTTTAGATACTGTTAAGGTCTCATTCCGGAGAGACACCGCTAATCTGTGTTGGGCAGCTAGCATGGAATTTCATTTTTACACACCTTGATTAGCGCCTGCCCTGCGTCTTTTTGACTAACTCAGAGGAAAGCCGTGGGTGAGATGGTCAGCTCCATCAGTCTGTGTGTGTGTGTGTGTTTCCATGAAGTGAGTTTGGATAGCTTTGGCCTGGACTGTTGGCCAACAGGGAAGCATTGGGATTAGAGTACTGAGGCCTACTTTAGCCCCTGCTGACAGTGTCGCTTATCGAGGCTGTTCCTGGTAACCTCCCCCTTGTTTTTAAATTGTAATGTAGCGTGGCAAAATGCTACACAGCAAACACTTTATAACGACGGGTATTTTCTACTGCCAGGTGTTTCTGTTAAGGGTTGAATTGGCAGAAGCGATGTCTGAGGCTTTCAGTCAAATATTTCTGGTAATGGTTACCCTTTACTAATACCACCCTCAAAAAAATGTTATGCTTCTGGCCAACAGTTGCCATTACCATTTGGCAATGTTGACACAAATTTGAAGCAAGGTTATATTTTCACATGCAAATTAGGTTTGTGGCAAACTTGCGGTGGACTTTTAGCAAACTTTGTGGAAAACTTATGTACCTGGCAAATTTGTCAGCAAAATTAAAATAGCATCTTAAAAATTATAAATTTAAATACAGTTCTGTAATTTTGTGATGGTCCCTAATCCTGCGGCACTAAAACCATCAGGAACGCAGAGATTGTGAGCGAGAGCTGGTGTTGTTAAGAAAATAAAACATGAAAATGTAATTTGCTTTTGGGGTTGTAGTGTGTTGTGTTGCTAGTTCTGCTCATTGTCATATCCTGGAAGTTTGCCACTAGTGGCTGACTATGGCAGATTTGTGGCAACATATTCTGGCAAACTCCAGAATATTAACCGCAAACCTGTCGGAAACTTTTTATTATTGTATGGGCAGCAAAAATTATTCAATTTAAATACTATTCATATCAGATATGTTAGTAATATTTCTCAAGATGGTTTAACTGTACAAGAACTCATTTTTACTGATGAAGGATACATTTAGTTTCCTACATCTCAACATTGATTGCCTGGTCCATTTACCTACTTTTTCACTTCTAGACCAAATCTAACCATGCTGACAGATGTTATACTGTCAGTAGCTTGAACAACCAAAAAGCCAAAAATTACCTTTCTGTATTTGGAGCATTTTTGTGGGATTTGCATTGCCTTTCATCTTCAGTCAATAGAACAATATCTAAATACCATCCGAATCGAGACAGTGGTGATAATGAGACCGGTGATAATAACACCGTTGGTTACACAATCTGTCCCAAACGTCCTTATGTTAATGAAATTTGTTGCCATGGCTTTTTGTGTTTCCGCTCGTCTTATTTCAACTGTTGTCTCTCCTCTCTCCTCCCCCTCCTCCCTCACTTTCTTTCTGCAGACGGCTAGAACAAAATGGCATCAAGTCCATCCCTCCAGGAGCGTTCTCGCCCTACAAGAAGCTGCGCAGAATGTGAGTGTACTGTCCCAATGATGATGATAAAGTCTTTTCATTACTTAATATGTTGTGATGCTGTAATTATGTGGGTTATGCCATCTGCTGCCATGGTGATGTTGTGTTAAGCCTTTGTTAGGTCCTGGGATCTGGGATCTTTTTGACCAGAGAAAAGTTCATGGCTGGAAACTTGAGCCAAAAGTGAAATAATAGCAGCTCAACTTGACACATGTCAAAAAGATTCTGCCTGATAATAAATGTAACCAGGTTTCAGAGTTCCATTCTGCCTTCTAAAGATTTTCAGCATTTCTGCCTAATATATTGAAAATATTTTTAGCTCACCACGTCCCTAATTTGAACCGTGGGTGTGGATACAAAATGACGGCCCAAAGTGTGTTTATCGTGAACAGCACTATGAGATGCGGTTGAATTGTAATGTAGCTTTTTAACTTGTAATATTTATTTCCCATGACTTCTGATATAAAAGTTGAAAGAATATACATAACAAAAAAGTTTATAGAGGCCTAGACAAATGATGTGTTTTGACAAGCATGTCATGTCTGAACCGGCAAGCAAACAGCCTGTCTTGGATCTTCTAGAGCAAGACAAGAAAGGATTTCGAGGACAAGAATTCAAAATAAACATGGACTATTTGGGTGGAGCTCCTCTTCGCCAGCAGCACACAAGTTTTATACCCAAGTTTCTGGTTCCTTCCTCTCATAGCAGGGATTATTTTTAGATTTTGTACCCAGTTTGATGTCGCAGTGGAGGTGCAAGGAGGAGGACGGGCATGTGGGAGCAGGTCACTTAACACGCTGTAAATTGTGGCGAGACGAAAGTCACGGTCCGACGACTCCAGAGTTCGGGCCGTCCAGACGGCCGGAGTGACCCTGCGGGGCCGCAGAAACCTCAGCCGAGCTCCGTTGCACTCAAATAGCAGCTGTGGGAAGAAAGGGAATTTCCTTTTTTAAGAAATAAATCAATATTTATTTAGCTTTGACCTCTTTTGGAGTTTTTTTGTGCTTTTTCTCTGTTTTGCCCTTTGTTGGTGCCCACCATGTAAAGTTCTATAAAAACAGCCCTTGTTACCCCTCTCTCCCCTCCACCATTCCTGTATGCATTTTCAGCTGTCCCTTGTTTCCTTACCATCTCCTTTTACCCGTCTGGAAGTGTCAAAGTCTGTCATCGAAAAATGGAGAGGGAGTGGGGGATCAAAATGTATCCCACAACATTTTCAGTCAGTGCAAATGGGCTAACTCGTGTCCCATTTTTCCACGTTGACCGCCCTCTCCGTACACGTTGCAGCTGCGGTCGCCGGTCTCGACCAAAATTTCCCATATTCCGAAAGGTCAGCTTGCTGGTAAATGTCCCAGAAGCTCCCACAATAAAAGCCACATTCTTGAATGAACTCTCAGACTAGGGTTTGTCCAGACACTCCAAGCGTTAACGCGGGCACCCAGGAGTTTGAACTCCCTGAAACCCCTTTGCTCGTGATGGGATGCCCGCTGTGGTTTTGGGAGAGAGCCACAGGCTTGTGTGTGGAGTTGATTAAAGTCCATTCCAGTTAAAGGGTAGGGGTGGTGGAGGTGGCAGCAGGGAAGCCCCATGCTTTATTAACTGCCCTGCCAAGTGCAGGACCATGGGGTAGAGCCGCCCCATGGACATGCCTAGGGCTACAATGCCGGCCATCAGTGGGGCGGAGGTAGCACGAGTTTGGCTCCCTGTGGGCAGACACGTAAGCAGGAGACCACAGAAGCCCTGTGGTTGAACAGCGGCAGTCCAATCCTGTGTCAGTTTGAATATTCTGCCTAGAGTTTGTGCAGAAACTCTGATGTGTGACTGATGTTCTGCTGGGGCTACTGTGTAGGTACTGGGGGGAGTGTTGAGGTGGATGGCACTTATGTAGGTGATTTACAGTAAGACTAGCTGTTAAGGCTGTGTTCTCTGCGTGACATGTCTGCTCATTTTTTGTGTTCTCTTTGTGGGTTTGCAGAGACCTCAGCAACAACCAGATCTCAGAGATCGCTCCCGACGCTTTCCAGGGCCTGCGTTCGCTCAACTCACTGTAAGTGTGCGTCGCCTGTCGAGGTTTTGTTTGGTTTACCAGGAAAAGGGTGAATCCCTTTCTGAAAGTGAACAGCCCAAACTGTCTGGTTGTTCATTGGTCCACTTTTTAACAAGTATGCCTTCATAATGTTTTTTATTCACTAAATTTCTGTCCACACATCTTTGAGGTGCAGCTTGAATCACTTAGGCTACCTCGAAATATCAGTACCAGATGTGTGCTTGAGTTAGGCTTTGGATTCAATCGCTTCAAACGCTCTTCTTCTGACCCACAGGGTGCTGTATGGGAACAAAATCACCGAATTACCCAAAGGAGTGTTCGATGGACTTTATGCCCTCCAGCTGCTGTAAGTTGGACTCCCTCTGGCTCTGTCCTTTTTCAGAAAGGACACGCTTTATATATGGGCTTGCTGTGGGTGCGATAAATGCAGAATAGCAAACATGCCGAATCAATACGGGCCCGATTTAATTCATTATGAGCCAAGTCGAACCCCTAAAAAGTGTGTACGTCCTGTCTTTTTTGACCTCTTCTCATCGGCCTGCGTCTCTGTTGTTTCCTGTGTCATCTCCGCCAGGCTCCTGAATGCCAATAAGATCCACTGCGTCCGTGCCAACGCTTTCCAGGACCTGCAGAATCTCTCGCTGTTGTCGCTGTACGACAATAAGATCCAAACCCTGGCCAAGGGCACCTTTGCCTCACTGCGTGCCATCCAGACGCTGTGAGTGTGTTGCTCCTCTTGACTTCTCCTAACATTCCCTTTTTTTTCCGGCTTTCAAAAGCACACACATTACTGTGTCTTATTCTCACACACATACACACACACGCATCTACTGACCCGTGTACCTGGAAGGTACACCGCACACTCCTCTTCTCCTCGCCTCTGCCAACACATCTGCTGGAAATGTGGCAGGACTCAAATCTTATGATGTACTGCATTTTCTTTACGGCAGCTCCAAATTCCAATTCCTCAGCGCACATTTGGCGAAGGTGTTCAGCTCTTTTCCGTAATGTGCACCTTTTGCCTAAACCTATACCTTCAGTCGTTTTAAAATCAGAAAAAATATGTACTCTTTCATTAGAAAATAATATATCCAATAGTTTAATAGCGTATTTACAGTACAAACCTTGTCAGTGAGCAATGAGGGCAAAAAAAACTAACAAAAAAAGTGTTCATTAATCATAATTTTCAATTAAGCTGTAAAATTTTCAGTCAATAGTGATACTGATTTGAGGTCAGATCGCCAAGCCCTATTCTGTGCTGCCCCCCAAGAAGACAAACACATTTTGTTCACGCCTCTTAGCTTTGCTCGAAATTCTAAGTCGTCCAACTTGGCAATTTTAACATTAAAATAAATGCTCCAGCATTAAGATGACAGTAACACCTCTCAGCTCTAAAATACACACATTTTTCATTCCCACTTGCTTCAGTGCATACGCTCCCTTTCCCAACGCGCGTTGCTGAGATCAACAAGGCGGATCGGATGACCAGCGGAGAAGAATGGAAAGAGGGTCTCGAGTTCCCCACTCGGTCAAAACGCCCATTATATTTAAATCGAATTCCGAGAAGCGTCCTTTAAATAAACTCCGGGGCCCCCCCTCCTCGTCCGCTGCGCGCATCGCTCTGGATATAGACGCATAGCTCAGATGACCGCAGCTTCGGCTACCGCATAGCTGGAAGTCCTGCGTTCCCAGCTACCGTTTAAGCTCCTCGTCTGCCAGCGGGGAGCAAATAAAAGATTAACAGTCACTGAAGCACAATGAGGTGTAATGACCTTCCAGCTCCTGTTAGAAGATGTCAGTGTTCTTGTTGTCAGTGATCAGCTTTGAGTTAACGAGGCAGAGTTAATACAAAGTTATGGAATATTTTAAGGAGAGGGGCAATATGATCTCAAATTGAACATTTTGATTGCGATTAATGAATAATGATCATTTTTGTTTGTTTATGAGTTCACTGACAAGGTTTGTACTAGAAACTCTGAAACGTGCGGCCTATTACAATGTGGGGTGTTTGTATACACATTTTTGACACATGCACTCGTTATTCTATCCATTTTTATGTCTGTTTTCCCCCCCATAGACTAACATGGAGCTCAAATTTCTACATTCTTCCCAAAGGCACCAAATTCGACGTGATTCGAGGCCCCATGGGCCTCTTCGCATATCTGTAAACGTCATGACCTGCACTCGTCTTTTTCATCCCTTTTTCTGTCATTTATTTTTCCCCATAGCAACCCATTGGCTTTCTCCAATTAACAATACATGAGATTTGAGACTCAAAAGCTTCCTTCGGCCTGTTTTCACACAACAGTCAACACGGTTCTTATGCCGCCTCAGACCACCTCACTGAACACACATCTCAGTTAGTTTGTCCCGCACTCGTCTCTTTCTTACTTTTATCATCCCTCGTTCTTTCCCCATTCATTCAATGCATTTTAGTTGAAGTCTTTGTACTCGGCCAGTTTTCATGTCACAGTTACAAAACCTGAACAATAACATTGTCCTTTTTTTTGCGGAAATGCATCTCTAGTGAAATTATTATTAATTCAAGTAAGTTTTATAGAAGCAAGCGAGTGAGTAAAACTAATTTGGAAAGCTTAAAATTGTTTTTTAAAGTAAATTAGAAAGTGCATAAACCTCTTAACATTATGCTTTACTCAGAGTCAGTATTCAGGCATATATTTCTGATGAAAACTGACCTGCACCTGTAGAAAATTTTCCTTTTTTTTAGCTTTATGTAGAAAATATTTTCTGATCAACTGAAAATGAAGAAATACTGAAGTTTTGGGTAATTTTGAACCAATTTGGACTCATTTTGGCCTATAAAATGAGCTGCTTTTGCCCTTTCTGGAAGAGGACTAAATTTTTGCAAATGATGGCATTCCATATGAGAGTCACAAGCACTAATGTATAATTAATGCATTTTTACGCAGTTAATTATTTAGAAATAATTTCACATACAGAGGAATCAATATACTGTAATGTCCGTTAAGTTCGAGGTCTTGCGATTTTTTTTATTTAAAATTTACTTTACGTTATTGACTATTCACAACAAGGTATTGGAAGCAAGTCAGGGATGTAAAGATTGATTTGAAGGGATGTTTCACCTTATTCCATACTTTTCATTTACTTTACATTACTGAAATGCATTTTTCCCACAGTCACCTGGGACAAAACCCATTCATCTGCGACTGCAATCTGAAGTGGCTAACGGACTACCTCCGCTCCAACCCCATTGAGACCAGCGGCATGCGATGCGCTAGCCCTCGCCGCCTCGCTAACAAGCGCATCGGCCAGATCAAAAGCAAAAAGTTCCGCTGTTCTGGTAAGCTCCAGCTTTGGCACACCCCTTTCCCATTGGCATCTCCAGCCTGGGCACATTCCCTCCATTCACCTCATCGCTTCAACAACACACATCCCACGGCCTAAAACCTTACCTCCTTATCATACTATTTAAATAACTTTTTTACGAACAAAAATGGAAAATGTTGGTAAATGCGACCCAGTAAAATCCGCCAGGCCCTAGCACTCTCAGACACCAAGGACAAAGTGATCTTGATCTACCCCATGTAAGCAAACAAAAATGCATTGACGTGTTGACACAAGGTTTTTAGTCAGCATATTTTCCTCCTATTTGCCTCTCTGCACAAAAATGGTTTTAAAACTTAACCAACTAATCTGCGGACAAGTGGCAAAAAAGCAAGACATCCACCTTTCCTCCCGCTCCTTGCGTCACTCCTCTGATTTTCGTTAAGTGTTTTCGCTAGAGGCGTTAGCACATAATGTTTCTTGTTTCGTCTGGATGTCACAGCTGACGTCAGCAGTTATGGCGTTAAGTTTCCTGCTGACAAATTCTCCGGCTGCCTTTCTGCTAAGGCTTTGTGTCTTTTGGAAATGGGTTCGATCTGCAGCTTAGCAGCCTGGCGCAGGTTTTCCCCTGTGGTTCCTCTTAACGACTGTTCTAATCCAGTCTGGTCGGGTCTGGCTCCGTCACTTGTAAACATGGTTTCAGAGTCCATGTTTTAGATTTGACCAAATGTTCAAGATTTCAGTATTTCCTGTCAAGGAGCTGGTTAAGCCAATTTTGTACAGAGAGGCCATTTTGATTTGAGGCCATTTGAAAAAAAAAAATTAAGAAATTATTTAGCCTTAACATGTTTAATTTGGAAACACGTTAAAATAACCAACTAATCGATTAATCGAGAAAAAGTATCGTCCCATGTCTTCAAACACGTTATAAGAATTACAGGATGACGAAGGGCAAGCGAAAGAGAGCGGCAAAGGTCACATTTTGAGATTTCACAGTTCATCTGCTGCTTCTGTCTGGGTCTAATGCTGCATTCATTTGATTGGCCCTAACTGACATCATTGCTTTCTCCTTCTGTCTCCATCACAGCAAAAGAGCAGTACTCCATTCCAGGTGAGTTGGCTTCCACATTCTCTCTCTTTTTCTCTTTTTCTGTCTCTCTTTCTTTCTCTCTCCATCACACACGCGGTGCTCTCATCCCACTGCTTTGTAGTCCATCCATAAATTCCTTGCTCAATCCCAAACTTTGTTGGATTCATTTGTTTTTGGTATCAAAGGTTTGGGGGGTTTAGAAGTGACGTGGGATGATATTGTAAAAGGAGGTTGTTTGTTAGAAGACTTGAGTCGCTTCCCCATTTAAGGTAATGGTCCTTGCATTGTGAGAGAGAGAGAGAGAGACAGGGGGAGAGAGATTGATATCAGGAGGTCTCTCCAGATCTCCTCAGCCGAGCATTTCCCAGAAAATCATTTTTATGAGGAGCAGTCAGCTGAATGAAATGAAGAGCTGACATTGGCAGAGGGCTTTAATGGAAATTTAAGCACTGACGAAATCAAAGAGTCGCTTGATTCATTCCTTATCTGTCCTCCTTAAATAATAATGAGAAACCAAAAGCGGTTGGCTGCCGTCCCGCAGCACGTACTTTGCATCGATGAATAATAGGAAGTCCTTATGTCATAAGACAAAGTAACTGTCTTGAGGTTTTTTGGCTCATAAACCAAAGCTTGTAAAAAAAAAAAAAAAAAAAAAGGATGAAGAAGAAAAACAAAATCTCGCAGGTCCCTTTTTCGCGCCCCACACACACACACACACAACAGAAAGAGAACCCACCTCAGGAAACAACGAAATGATCTGTGGCATAGATCCTCAGCTCTTCATCGATTCTCTCGGCCGGCTCTGAGTCATTTCGAGTCTCCGTTGTGAATGAGGTCTTAATTGGAACTGGTGCACTGGTGACAAACTCAGTTAGCCGAATTGGACGCCCATCCTCACTTCCTCCTTCTTGACTTGGAGGAAAATCAAAGAGATCGCCCAGTTTTTATTGCTTCCTCTCTAGACGCCTTTTGTTGTTGTACCAGGAAATGCCTGGAAATCTCCAGCAGTCAAATCCCAAACGGTTGCTAAAGCCGGATCATTAGCGCATCTAAACTTCCGCTTGAAGCGGTGTCGCATGTAAGGGAAAATGGGAGATGTTTTCTGTTCTTTCCAGTAAGGCTGGGCGATATGACCTCAAATCAATAACACAATTAATTGAAAATTTTTCTTCTGCTATGATTAATGACAAATTTTGTTTTTGCCTTTTGGTTTTGGGCTGGCATGGGCAGCACCAGGGGAGCAGTGGTTGGGGATGGTATCTTACTCATAAGTACCTCGGTGGTACCTCTACTGGTCGGTCACATGACCTAGTATGTTTTTCACAAGACAATATGTGAAGGCACACTTGGGA